>CM053589.1:132412160-132457256 GCA_028646515.1 Pseudochirops corinnae | reverse complement strand
TTCAGGTAGTCTAATAATTTTTAAATTGTTTCTCCTGGATTTATTTTCCAGGTCAGTGGTTTTTTTCAAGGAGATATTTCACATTGCCTTCTATTTTTTCCTTTGTTTAGATCTGTTTAATAGTATCTTGATTTCTCATGAAGTCATTTGCTTCCATTTGCTCCACTCTAATTCTGAAGGAATTATTCTCTTCAAAAAGCTTTTGAGATTGTTTTTCCATCTGGCAAATTTGGCTTTTTAAGGCATTCTTCTTCTTATTGGCTTTTTGGGCCTCTTTTGCCATTCGAGTTAATCTATTTTTTAAGGTGTTATTTTCTTCAGTCAGGTTGTTTTCTCTCTTTTCATGATTTTCTTGTATCATTCTTATTTCTCTTCCTAATTTTTCCTCAGCTTCTCTTACTTGGTTTTCAAAATCCTTGTTAAGCTGATTTATGGCTCTTAGGAAGTCTACATGTTTCTTGGAAATGATGGTTCTGACTGTGTTATCTTCCTCCCATTCCATTCTTTGATCTTTCTTTTCCCCAAAGAAGGAAACTAGAGTTTGGTTGCTGTTCTTACTTTGCTTCCTTTGCCTGTTCATGTTGGCCAGTCAATGATTTTTTAGCTCTGTGGAACTCTGCTTCCAGAGGGGAAAGCTGTGTCCCAAATTGCTGGGGTTTTCCCAGCTGCCGGAGCTATTAGGGGGCTTTTTTGCAGCCTCCACCAGCTTTGGCTCACTGAAAACACACCCCAGGACCACCACCCAAGACCACCACCAAGATCCAGGCCACTCAACACAAGAGCACTTGGCCTCTGAAGAATCGCTTGGCCCGCTGCAATCTGCAGGCTGGGAGCTCTGAAGCAGCCGCATAAAACCAGCTGCAGGGCCCCTCCTTTTGCTGCTTCCTTGCCCTAGAGGCAGTTTGGCTGCATGCTTTCCTCCCCCAAGTTTAGCTGAGTTCCACTGACCTTTCACTTAGTCCTTGTTTCTTATGGCTTGATAATTCTGGAAACTACCACAGCTGCCACTGATCCACTCTCCTGAAGGCTCCAGCTGCAGCTTATCCTGGCCACCCCCGGGGCCACACTGTGGTTTTAGGCTGGGCTGGTTTTGGCTCCCAGAGCTGTGATGAGCCCTTCCTCCTGAGCTGCCTTCAGCGGGAGGTGTATTTTTGTGAGTTTTGGAGCCCTAAAATTTGTTTAGAGTCATATTTTATGGGTATTTAAGGTGGCTATGTGGGAGCTGTGGTACCTTGCTGCTCCTATGCCACCATCTTGGCTCTGCCTCCCCCAGCATTCTTCTTTCTCATCCCTTTATTTTCTTTAGAGAATCATACCATCACATTCAATTCACACCTCTGCTTTCTACCTATGTATACTCTAACTGTCCTAATAATGAGAAAGTTTAAGGAATTATAAATATCATTTTCCATGTAGAAATATAAACAGTTCAACCTTATTGAATCCCTTATGATTTCGCTTTCCTTTTTACCTTTTTATGTTTTCTTGAATCTTGTTTTTGAAAGTCAAATTTTTTATTCTGCTCTGGTCTTTTCATCAGGAATGTTTGAAGTCCTCTATTTCATTGAATTTCCATTTTTTTCCCTGAAGGATGATACTCAGTTGTTCTGGGTAGGTGGTTCTTGGTTGTAATCCTAGCTCTTTTGCCCTTTGGAATGTCATATTCCAAGACCCTTAGTCCTTTAATGTGGAAGCCACTAAATCTTGTGTTATCCAACTATGGCTTGATAATATTTTAATTGTTTCTTTTGGCTGATTGAAGTATTTTCTCCTTGACCTGGGAGGTCTGGAATTTGGCCATAATATTCCTAGGAATTTTCATTTGGGAGTATCTTTCAGGAGGTGATCAGGGCATTCTTTCAATTTCTGTTTTATTCTCTAGTTCTAGAATATCAGGACAGTTTTCCTTAATAATTCTTGAAAGATGATGTCTAGGTTCTTTTTTTGATCATGGTTTTTGGGTAATCCAGTAATTCTTAAATTATCTCTCCTGGATCTATTTTCCATCTCAGTTGTTTTTCTAATGAGATATTTCACATTGTCCACTATTTTTTCATTCTTTTGATTTTGTTTATTTCTTGACGTCTTATAAAGTCATTAGCTTCCATTTGTCCAATTCTAACTTTTAAAGAATTATTTTCTCAAGTGAGCTTTTGTATCTTCTTTTCCGTTTGCCCAATTTTACTTTTCAGGGCACTTTTTTCTTCATTAGGTTTTTGTTCCTCTTTTACCAGTTTCGTTATTCTGTTTCATAAAGTGTTGTTTTCTTCAGTATTTTTGATACCTCTTTTAGTGAGCTGTTGACTTTTTTTCATTATTTTCTTGCATCCCTTTCATTCCTCTTCTTAATTTTTCCTGTATCTCTCTTACTTGACTGTTAAAATTCTTTTTGAGCTCTTCCATGGACTGAGACCAATTTATATTTTTCTTTGAGGCTTGGGATTCAGGAATTTTCACTTTGTTATCTTCTTCTGAATGAGTGTTTTGATCTTCCTTGTCACTGTGGTAATCTTCTATAGTCAGAATTTTTTCTGTTTCCTCATTTTCCAGCCCATTTCTTGACTTTTAACTCTATGTTAAAGTGGGGCTCTGCTTCCCAAGTGGAGAGGGCATTCTCCCAAGATTCATTTTTTTTGTGCAGTTTTTTTCAGAGGTAATTTGGGGTATCTGTAAGTTTTTTTGTCTCTTCCAAGGTGGTATCATCTAGGGAGAAGTGTGTTACTACAGTGTACATAGTACTGATTTGTGAGTGACCTCAAGCACTCTTTTCAGCCGTGGAATTGTGAGGAGGGTCCCTGTTGCCCTACAACTGCAAACTCTGCTCTGGAGTGGTCCTCCTGGCATTGGGACTAAGACCCAGGATTGAATGCAATAGATTCCTGCTCTTAGTTCCAGCAGAGGGACCCCTTTTGACCTCCTTTTGACCCATTGTCTAATCCCCTTACTGTCTGGAAAGCATCACTGTTGCCACTGATATAGTCACCCCGAGGCTTGTTCCTGATTTGCTGGGGCCCAGTCTACACTAGTAGAGCCTGTACCAGACTGTGCTTCTCTCCCATTCTGGTACAACAGACCATTCCTGCTGACCTTCTAAGTTGTCTTGGGCTAGAAAAGTGTTTCACTCCATTTTTTTATGGGTTCTTCCACCCTAGAATTTGTTCAAAGCCATTATTTAGAGATATTTGGAGGTATTTGGGACAGAGCTCAGGTGTCTCTCTGTTTTTACTCTGCCATCTTGGCCCTGCTTCTAGTATTAATCTTTAAGCTTAAAGATCAGCTGTTCATTATTCTTTCCCCACTTGGCAGTTTTAGGTCTGATAACACCAGGCACTCAGAAGGACTCTGTATAGCTCTTTTTGGTAGATTATATGATGTTTGAAGGCAGATGTATATTTTTGCATCCCATACATTGCTATATATCTCTTTGTATCTGTCTGTCTATATCTAACTAGAGAGAGAAAGAGAGAGAGGCATAATCTATATAATATATCTATATCTATATATAATCTGTATCTATCTAAGATATAGGTATGCAAAAAATTGATGAATGAATGGTACCTACATCTGGCAAAACCAATGCTTACCATCTCCTGAGAAGTTTAGGGGCCCAGAACCTAAAAAGCTCTCAGGAAAACAACCCAGAAGTCTTAGTATTAGGTTCGTAGGTAGGTGACCCAATACTCACCTGGAGAAATCTTTGAGACTTTCCACAAAACCTTCAGAGTTTGGAAGAAAATGACTAAGAAATTCTAGAGAACGTTATTAGAGAGGCCATAAAACACCACATTAAATATAAAGATACATGCTTTTGGGCAAAGGAAAGTTGTACGTGTAGGTATAAGTAAGTTGAAGCATGTTGCCAGCAGTGGTTAAGTGATATAAAAGACATTATAAAGGGCATGTTTTAGTTCAGATTTCATTGGATTTCATTAGTATGGGGAACTGCCAGTGTGAAAACTCTTAATTGTTACAGATCAGCAACATGTCTATAACTTAGTCATATCATCATAATTCATTTTTTAAAAAATCCTCATTTTTATAGTAAAGAAACTCAGGCCCAGAGAGATTAAGGGACTTGCCCAGAGTAAGTAGGAAATAGAGGGAGTGAAGTGAGCAAAGCCAGGAGTCACAGTCAGATCCTGTGAAACCAGACTCTTCCCTCTGCTCCAGATATCCTTCTGTACTCTACTGTAGTGGTCTTCGCAAGTTGCTGTGGGACCCTAAAAGGTAAAAGGACTTACCCAGGGTCTTTGTCCCAGACCAGACTTATACCGAGGTCTTCCAAACAACGAGGCCTGCCTGTTGTCCACTCTACTAGAGTGACCTTCAGAGGCTTGTGTAACCCAGAAAAATAGGTGGGCTGGTCATGTGGTTAAAGTAAGTGATGACAGACAGCTCTGAGTGACGCAGTTGGAGCAATTCACTGTGTTTTACAAAATAACCAGAGGAAAGTGTCCAGCACGTTGGGTAGGTCCTCTTTGGGAGACACACAGGAAGACTCAGACAAAGCTCATGCAGAGGTGGTCGGCTTCATCAGGGGAGGGACTGGACGTGTTGATGAGCTCGCAGATCCGTCAGCACCTAAGGATGTGCATTGTAGACGTTTAAAGCACTGTGAAAATGTGAATTACGGTTTTTGTCGGTTAGCTGGTGAAATCCTTAAAATTTCCAGGTACTTACTGTTCCTGTTGTTCACCAAGAAAACCCCACGGACGGAATTGTTGTGCTGTGTGTGGTCCATGGGGTCACAAAGAGTTGGACATGACTCAACAACAACAATTTTTAAAAGCCCCCCAAACTTGCAAATAGTACCCACTTCATAGACAGTTGATTCAGCTTCTCAAGAGTTAATTGTTTTATGTTTTGGGTTTTTTTTGCTTTTTTGGAGAGGGGAAGGCAGGAAGTTGGGGTTAGGTGACTTGTCATCTAATGTGGCTAGTAAGTGTTAAGTGTCTGAGTCCGGATTTGAACTCAGGTCCTCCTGCCTCCAGGGCCAGTTCTCTATTCACTGTGCCATGTAGCCACCCCTCAAGAGTTAATTGTTAACTGTAGTGAGGTGGGAGGAGTGGTCACAAAATTAATATATAAAAAATTATATGTATTGTTAGAAATTTAGAATCATGCAGTCAGACTTGGAGGGGACCTCAGAGGTCATCTAATCCAGCCTGCTTATTTTATAGATAGGGAAACTGAGGCCCAAAGATATGACATGACCTTCCCAAGGTCACAAAAGTAGTACATGTTAGAGGGAGAATTTGATGAATAAATCAATGAATTAGGTAATTAATTAAGTAATGATAAAGAGTCTATAGGCATTTACTGTGTCTGAGGTTACTGCGTGCTGAATGCTGTAGATGCCAAGTAGATGCTAGAGAAGCTGGAGCTTGCATTAAATTGTGAGAGGATAATAATACATAAAAGGAGAGCCTTGAAACCCGAGAGGGGACAGATGAGCATGCCTTGCAGATGGCCAGGAAGTAACATGGAAATCTGGAACTTTGAACCATAAGATGAAAACTTCTTATTAGACCCAGCATCCCTGGGGCAGAGTTCAAAGTTCTAGTGAGGGGGCTGAGGAGAAGGAGCATGACAGTTGAAGTGGAGACACATTGCTTGAAAATGGCTAGAAATGCAAGGCTTTTGGCTCCATGAGTCAGGTGAGTGGTAGGGAAAGATTCAGGGTAAGAAATGACTTTCCCTTGTCTTCTATGACAGATGGCTGATAACATCACTGAATGATGCTTGGCTTGAGAAGTTGAGAAAGGTATTTCTGTGGTCAACAGTACTTTTTTCCCTGCTCTACTTGTCCTGGGAAGTAGGCCCAGAATCAGGAGACTTGGGAAATTTTTTTTTCCAAGCTAGTCTTTAGACTACATGACCTTAAACAAGTCACTTGACTTCCTAGAGTTCCTTCTGCTACTCAGTATAAGTTGAGAGTACAATATTAAAATAATAACTCTACATGCCTTGTGTGTAGGAGGAGAAAAGAGTGATGCATCCAAAAGTGCTAGCTGTGGAATTTTCTGATCTGGAATTGTGTCCTAACTCTGCAACTTATTACCTATATGAACTAAGGGTCAGTCATTAAAACTCAAGACCCGTTTCCTCATCTTTAAAATAAGGGCATTGGACTGTGAGGTCCCTTCTGGCTCTAAATCCCGGATCCCTTATTCCTCTGACCTTGAGCCATGGTGAGGTAAATAGACATTGCAGTATTTGAGAAAGTGTGAAGTTCTATATAAATATGTCATTATTATCACATAGTTCTCTTCTGCATGAGAAAACACAAAAGGTAAGGGCAAGCTAGAGTCAGAGCCTAGAAGCCTTTGCCAGCTGCTTCCTCCTTCCCCTCCCTACAGGTGTAAATACTGCCTAAATACTTCTCTGCTTTGAAAGGGTTGGGGACTGGTGACTGGAGATTTGCATAATTTGTAATTAGCAAAAGGTTAAGTGTTGCTGTTTGAAATCTTTGCTTCGGAGCCCCAAGTTTTGCCTTCCACGGTAGTTGGGGGATGGACTTCTATGGCAGTCTCACGTTTCCCCAGACAGACGTCTCCCCCGCTGGTCCCCCACCAACCCCTTTTGGAGGAGAAAAGGCAAAACCAACCTCCAACCTGAAGCCATGTCTCTCATTGGATTGGGTTGCTTTCAAGCCCTGCTGAGTAGCAACAACAGATATTATTTTTTATGCTTTAAATTTGCAAGCACTGTTAAGCAAAAGAATGTCAACTAATTCTATCATTACACTTTATTGGATCTAGTAAAGATCATTTATATCTGCCTAAATCAGATGATAGCCTCTGGAGGAGACAGTCCGTATGAAAATACTTCAGTGAGAACTCAGATTTTTCATACTATTCCCTCTGCCCCAGATGTTTCCCCACATCTCCTTTTCTAATTCCTGTCTGCTTTCAAGGCTTAGATCAAATGCCACCGTTTCCTTGAAGTCATCTCTAAAACTAGCAGAAGGAAATCTTATCTTCATCCTCTAAACTCATTACTATCTCATTACTGTGTGCATTTCATTCATTCAGACTTACATTATAGTTATTAGTACCAATGCGTAGCATAGAGCTTTGTATATAGGAGGCATTTAATAAATGCCTGTTGGATTAGGTGAATCTTGTCCATTTTTGTTTGTTTGTTTGTTTCTTCTCTGGGTCCAGTGTAGTGTTTGGCTTGTTTTTTTTTGTTAGTAAATATCTGTTGGGTGAATGAATGAATGAATGATTCCTGGAATAAAACCTGGTATACCTTTCTTCCATACAGGAATTAGGCTTATATTGCATTTCTTAGAATATCTTTCTTTAACATTGCTAGGCTTGTGTAGGAGCACCTTATTTTCAGTTTTGTCTTTTAAGGTTGTGTGTGTTTGTACATTTTTAAAGAACTTTTATTGCATAGTAAAGATTGGGATGGCTTTGAGCTATCTTGGTATGGGGAGGGGGAAGTGATAGATCTGAAATCACAGAGTCTAGGTTCAGACTCCAATTCTTTCATTTACTACCTGACTGACTTGTGACTTAATTCTTTTGGGTCTCAGTTTCTATATCTATAAAATGAGGGGGTTGGATTAGGTTTGACCTCTGAGGTCCCTGCTAGCTATAAATCCAGGTTCTGATGAACTCTGAGATGAATCTACTATAACAACCAGCATGTGATCAGTATATCATTCCCTATTAAAGAGGATGAGGGAATGGAGTCCAGAGCTAAGCCTTGAGATAACCTAGTACCCAGTGGAATCAGAGCAATCAGAGCAGCAGTGTCATTTGGCCCAGTATAGACAAGACCGCAAGACAGTGTTGCCATCACATATGTTATCAGAAGGGAGTTTATTTCAGTTACACAAGCTAGTTCCATACTGAGGTTAGAAGGGGGAATCTTGTCTTAATCACATGAGGACTTTAGATGAAATATGAGAAATGATTAGCTGATGGTGAAAGAATGAAATGGTTGAAAGGGGTTATCAGGAGAGGTTGAAGAGGCTTTGAAAAAATATCATAGAGCAGATTTTTCATCTTCTTAGAAATGATTGGGTGGCTGGACTGTTATGTGGATTAATCACTTTTTGGGCCTTTTCACCCATGAGTCCATGATTCCGTGACTGTGGGCAACAGTTTTATTTATCATGATCTTTCCAGGGAAGTATACCATCAGCAGCCACAGAAATTGAAGAGTTGTTTATTTTCTCTTCAAGTATGAGTCAACTTTAAAACAGGAAAAAAAAATAGTGTATATTTACTCTTTAGTAGTTTTTCTTAGTAAACCTACAAGCCTAGGAAAGATCAAGTTAGTTGGTGATATTATTTTCATACATTTATGTTTAGACAGTGTTTAAGTGTGGGCTGTTAAATGTTGTAATAGATATTCTCATGTCTGCCTCTTCAGCATGCCATATAACATATATGAATTATCACTGAATTTTTTTCAAGGAAATCTAATTCAGCTGAGGATTTGGTTTCAGCCAAGTGCCTTAGTTTCACTTTTGAAGTTGGGTTTTTTGTTGTTCAGTCATGCCTTACTCTTCGCGACCCCATACTGGAGTGTAGTTTGTCTTTTCCTTCTCCAGCTCATTTTATAGATGAAGAACTGACATAAAGGGGTTCAATGAGTTGCCTGGAGTCACACAGCTAATAAGTGTCCAAGGCTGGATTTGAACTCGTAAAGAACAGTCTTGCTGATTCCCATCTCAGTGCTTTTATCTACTTTGCCACCTAGCTGTGCCTTGTACCACTTAGAGGT
This sequence comes from Pseudochirops corinnae, assembly GCA_028646515.1. NCBI lineage: Eukaryota > Metazoa > Chordata > Mammalia > Diprotodontia > Pseudocheiridae > Pseudochirops > Pseudochirops corinnae. The sequence goes on along the minus strand of CM053589.1, from coordinate 132,448,514 downwards.
ACCACCAACATACTTCTCACTAGTTCTTTTAAAACATTATCTTTTTGGTTGGAGAATTGTAAGAAAAGAGGACTGTGTGCTTCTTGTTTTTCTCCTCTTAAGGACAAGCAAGGGCATGAAATCTGGTTGATGTTGTTCAGATAGTGTACTTGTGACTTACTCTTGCCCTGTAATGGCCTGAGAGGTCAGAGCCTCCTTAAATGTTACTAGGACCTAGGTGGACAGACCATGGGATTTCCAGGCAGGAAGACCTGTAGTTCAAATGCCACCTCAAATATTTATCATCTGTGTGATCCTGGCCAAGTTACCTAACCTCTCTTTGCTTCCCAATCCATCGGACTATAAGATTCTTGAAACAGATTTTCTTTTACCTTTCTTTGTCTCCTCAGTGCTTAGCACAGTGCCTGATATGGTGGGTGCTTAACAAACATCTGGTCTCCATTTCCTCATCCATAAAATAGGGATAACGATAGCACCTACTTCTCAGTGTTGTTAGGATCAAATGAGATAATATTTGTAAAGTACTTTGCAAACCTTAAAGCGCTGTATAAAAGCTATCATTTTTTATTTTTTCTTTTAAAAAATATTTATTTTTGACATTCCTTCCTTTTTAAATTGTGTTCTGAATTCTCTCCCTCCTTTCCACATCTACCCCACCCACTAAGAAGGCATGCAAAATATAATTATAAAATTTTCTCACATAAAAAAGGCATGCAAGGGGCAGTTAGGGGACACAATAGGAAGAGCACCAGCCCTGAGGTCAGGAGGACCTCAGTTCAAATCTGGCCTCTGACCACAGACTTGACACTTACTAGTTGCGTGACCCTGGGAAAGTCACTTAACCCCAATAGCCTCATCAAAAAGAAAAAAAAAGGCATGCAAGGAAGAGCTTTTATAGAGGAAGGGAAAAATGGAGGTGAGGTGGTAGGCAATGCTTGAACTTGACTCTCAATGGAACTGGTTCAAAGAGGGAAGAATATTAACACTCAGTTGAGTATAGAAAACTATTTTACTGAATAGGGAAATAGGAGAGCAAGGGGATAAGAGATAGGGAGAGGTGATAAAATGGAAGATACATTAAGGGAGACAGTAGTCAGAAGCAAAACAGACTTTTGAGGAGGGACAGAAAACGAGAAGGATAAAGAAAAAAAAGAATGAAGAGAAATACACAGTTAGTAATTATACACACATATGTCCTTTTTCCTTTGATCTATTTGAGGTACAAGTCGTAATGGTGTTGTTGGGTCAAAGGATATACATAGTTTGATAGCCTTTTGGGCTTAATTCCAAATTATTCTCCAGAATGGTTGGACCAGTTCACAACTCCGCCAACAGTTTATTAGTGTACATATTTCTCCTCATCCCTCAACCCTTGTCATTTCTATAGGTATAAGGTGGTACCTCAGAGTTGTTTTAATTTGCATTTCCCTAATCAGTAGCAATTTAGAGAATTTTTATGACTCTACATAGCTTTGATTTCTTCTTCTGAAATCATATCTTTTGACTATTTATCAGCTGGGGAATGGCTCTTATTTTTATAAATTGAATTCATTTTCCCATATATTTGAGAAATGAGGCTTTTATCAGGAAAACTTGATGTAATTTTTTTTGGTAATACTTGTCTTGGTACCTTTTAGTGAAATGTAATTTCTCTGATTATCTCTTTTAATTAGGTCTATTTTTTTCTTTTGCTTTGTCTGAGAGTCATGATTGCCACCCCTGCCTTTTTTATTTCAGCTGAAGCATAATAGATTTTGCTCCAGGCCTTTATTTTAACTCTGTATGTCTTTCTTTTCAAGTGTGTCTCTTGTAAACAACATATTGTTGGATTCTTGTTTCTAATCTATTTTCCTATCTGCTTCTGTTTTATGGCTGAGCTCATCCCATTCCCATTCACAGTTATAATTACTAACTGTGAATTTCTCTTCATTCTTTTTTTTTCTTTATCCTTCTTATTTTCTGTCCCTCCTCAAAAGTCTGTTTTGCTTCTGACTACTGTCTCCCTTAATGTACCTTCCATTTTATCACCTCTCCCTATCTCTTATCCCCTTGCCCTCCTATTTCCCTATTCAGTAAAATAGTTTTCTATACTCAACTGAGTGTTAATATTCTTCCCTCTTTGAACCAGTTCCAATGAGAGTCAAGTTCAAGCATTGCCTACCACCTCACCTCCATTTTTCCCTTCCTCTATAAAAGCTCTTCCTTGCATGCCTTTTTTTTTCTTTTTGATGAGGCTATTGGGGTTAAGTGACTTTCCCAGGGTCACACAACTAGTAAGTGTCAAGTCTGTGGTCAGAGGCCAGATTTGAACTAAGGTCCTCCTGACCTCAGGGCTGGTGCTCTTCCTATTGTACCACCTAACTGCCCCTTGCATGCCTTGTGTGAGAAAATTTTCACTGTCCTAGGTGTTCCTTCCCCCTTCTCCCAGTACATCTCTCTTTCTCACCCCTTCATTTTTTAAATGATCCCAACATAATCAACTAGCATTCATGCCCTCTGTTAGAGTCCTTCTAACTGCCCCTAATAGTGGTAAAGTTCTTAGGAATTATATGTATCATCTTACCATATGAGAATGTAAACGGTTTATTCAATGAAATATTTCACATTGCCTTCTATTTTTTCGTTTGTTTGGATCTGTTTAATAGTATCTTGATTTCTCATAAAGTCATTTGCTTCCATTTGCTCCACTCTAATTCTGAAGGAATTATTCTCTTCAGAGTGCTTTTGAGATTCTTTTTCCATCTGGCAAATTCGACTTTTTAAGGCATTCTTCTCTTCACTGGCTTTTTGGGCCTCTTTTGCCATTTGAATTAATGTATTTTTTAAGGTGTCATTTTCTTCAGTCAGGTTGTTCACTCTCTTTTCATGATTTTCTTGCATCATTTTCATTTCTCTACCCAATTTTTCCTCCATTTCTCTTACTTGGTTTTCAGAATCCTTCTTAAGCTCCTCTATCGCTTATAACCAGGCTACATTTTTCTTGGAAGCTTTTGATGTGGGAGTTCTGACTGTGTTGTCTTCCTCCTGTTCCATGCTTTGATCCTTTTTGTCTCCAAAAAAGGAATCTGAAGTTGGATTGCTGAGCTTTCTTTGCTTCCTTTGCCTGCTCATGTTGCCAGTCAGATACTTGACTTTTGGGCTCAGTAGAACTCTGCTTTCAGAGGGGAGAGCTTTGTCCCAAATGGCTGGGGTTTTCTCAGCTGCTGGAGCTATTTGGAGGCCACAATCCCTGCAGCTCCCACCAGCTTTGGCTCGCTGAAAACGCACCTCAGGACCACCACCCAAGACTGCAATCCCGATCTAGGCAGCTCAAGGCAAGAGCACTTAGCCTCTGAATGATCTCTTGGCCCCTCTGCAATCTGCAGGCCTCAAGCTCTGAGGCAGCCACATGGAGGTGGCTGCAGGGCTGCCACTTTAGACTGCTTCTAGCTCTGGAGGCAGTTGGCTGGATCCTCTCCCCCAAATAAAGCTGAATTCCACTGACCTTTTCCCTTTGTCCTTGGCTCTTATGAGTTGGTAATTCTGGAAACCACCACAGCTGCTGGTGATCTGCTCTCCTGAAAGCTCCAGCAGGGACTTCTCTTGGATGGCCTGGGGCTAAAACTGCATGAGGCTGGGCTCTGCTCCCAGTGCTCTGCGATGAGCCCTTTCTGTCCCTCTGCCGGGCTGCCTTCAGCAGGAGCCTTGTTTGTCTGTCATTTCATGAGTCATGTAGCTCTAAAATTTGTTTAGAGTCATATTTTATAGGTATTTGAGGTGTTTGTGGTGGGAGCCACAGAGTTCTCCTGCTTGTACGATGCCAGAGAATGTAAACAGTTTAATTTTATTGAATTTCTTATGATTACTCTTGAATGTTTATGCTTCTTTTTATGCTTCTCTTCAGTCTTGTGTTTGAATGTCAGATTTTCTATTTAGCTATGGTCTTTTCATGAGAAATGCTTGAAAGTCTTCTCTTTTATTAAATATCCATTTCTTTCTCCTGAAGTATTATACTAAGTTTTTCTGGGTAGATTGTTCTTGGTTGTTTTCCTAGTTTCTTTGCTTTCTGGAATATTTTATTTCAAGCCTTCTCTTCCTTTCATGTGGAGGCTGCTTTATCTTGTGTATTCCTGACTCTGTCTCCACAATATTTAGATCATTTCCTTCTGACTGCTTGCAATAATTTCTCTTTAACCTAGGAACTCTAGAATTTGGTTATAATATTCCTGGGAGTTTATATTTTGGGATCTTGTTCAGGAAGTGATTGGTAGAGTGTTGATTTATATTTTACTCTAAGGATCTAAGCTGTCAGGACAGTTTTTCTTTATCGCTTTTTGAAATATGTGTAGTCTCTCTTTTTGATCATGGTTTTCAGGTAACCCAATAATTCTTAAATTATTTCTCAGTCTGTTTCTGAGATGAATTTTTAATGAGATATTTCACATTTTTAAAAAAATTTTTCATTCTTTTGACTCTGTTTTATTGTTTTTTGATGTCTCAGAGTCATTAGCTCCCACTTGCTGATTCTAATTTATAAGTAATTATTTTCTTCAGTGAGCTTTTTAAAAACTCCTTTTCCATTTGCCTAATTCTCCTTTTGAAGAAATTTTCTTCAATGAATTTTTGTGCCTCTTGAACCATCAGATCAATTCTGTTATTTAAGGTATTATTTTTTCAGATTTTTTTGTACTTTTTAAACCAAACTGTTATTCCCTTTTCATAATTTTCATGCATCACTCTATTTCTTTTTCTACTTTTTCCTCTGCCATTCATCTCTTCAAATCTTCCAGAATTTTTGCTGACCTTGGGTTCAATTAGCATTTGTTTCTGTATATCTTAATCTTCTTTGCCACTGTAATCGCTTTTTATGGTCAGTTTCTTTTGTTGTTGTTGTTATTCTTATTGCTTGCTCATTTTTGTAGCCTATTTCACGAATTTGAACTGTATGTTAAAGTTGACCTCTGCTCTCATAGGGGAGAGGGAGGCACTGTCCCAGTCTTCAAGCTTTTTCATGTGACTGTTTTCAGAGCTAGTTCTTGGAGTCTGCGTTTTCAGTGTTTCCAAGGTGGCATGATCCAAGGAGAGATGTGGTTTCTCCTTGCCTGGCTTTTTCTCTGGTCTTTATCCAAGAAGGACCCCTGACCTCTTGCAGCCACAAGCACTAACACTTGGTTAGCCTTGGTACTGTGACCTGGGCTACCAGCACTCTTCTCCACCCTGGAACAGTGACCCAGAACTGCTTATGGGCAAAAGAGTTGCCAGTCAGTACCAAATGCACCTAGTGTCAGCAAAGGGTTCCCTGTGACCTCTTCCTGACCACTTCTCTGAGCCTCTCATCATTTCTGTGCAGGGAACTCCCAAAGCTGCTGCCCACCACTCTCATTGCTGCCTCCATGATCCACTGCTGGTGCTGCGTGCTGACTCCCACCCTTGTGTTTTCTTAGTCTGGAAGAATTTCTTCCTCTGACCTTTTCTTGACAATGTCATTACAAAATTTTGATTTGATTTATTTCAGAGTTGTTTGGAAGGGAATGGTGGGAGAGTCCTGCAAAGGAGTACAGTACTACCTGTACTCCGCCATCTTTGCTCTGCCTCCCATTGAGTATCTTTTGGCTCCACAAACCAAAGCTTTTGCTTTCATTCTTAGTACTATTCTCCCCTCCCAGGCCTCACTTTTTCTATAGCTATCAGAGAATAGTAAGTGTCTTGTCTACTTTGTAAGAATATTCTTCTAAGAATAAGGTCATATCCCAGGACTAACAGATGTTTGAGAATTTTTTAGAACTGTCCTAAGCATAGCATGCACATACTAACTTTACTTTTTACTATTTACTTCACCCTATAAGAGGTTTCCATATCAGAATTCTATATAAATGAACTCTACCCCCCAACACTGAGAGCTTGAAAAGATGGTTCAGTTTAGCAAAAGACCAAGTTGAATGCCTAGATCTATGAAACAGTGAACATTTTCTCCTTCTTTTTGTCACAAACAGAAGAGAGTGATAATGCCTGTATTTCTCTGCTGGAATATAAAAGGTTAGAGTAGGATTCACTCCCTAATAGTTGAGAACATTTGTCACCTATTGTTATAACACCGGAAAACTACTGGTAGTCTAAAAGCTTGTGATAGCTGCATCCTCCAGAAAACCTTAAATTTATTCTCCCACAAACAGTTCTCTCTCTTAAAAACAAATAACAGTATTTGTTCCTGTAAAGATGTCCCAAGCTGCTAATACATTATAACCATGCCCTGCCCTAAATTCCTGGTCGCAGTTCTGACATCTGTCAGCCAGTCTTTAGAGGCCAGTCCAACTCAGTCAGGGGTGCCCAAATTCAGTCATTTTTGTTTCACAGACAGGCTTGGTGAATGCCACACAGAGATATTAAGCACTTTATACAAAAAAGTTCACTTCTAAAGACTTTGACATTATTAATAGGAACGCCCTGGAAAACACTGAAGTCTCAGGTTAACTGCCCTGGCTAACTTTCTGGAACACACAACACAACAGGAAATAATCTTGAGATTTCTTAAATTTTTAGGCAAGGAAAAACAAAAACCATTTACTAGGCCCTTACTATATGCCAAGCATTATGCTAAGCCCTAAGGGTAAAAGCAAAAAAAACAAAACAAAAAATACCCAAAAAAACCAATCCCTGCTGTTCCTCTCCAACATGTACCCTTTGATCCAGTGACACTTGCCTGGCTGGTCTACAAACAAGACACTCCATCTCTTTGGCTCCAGGCGTTTTCTTTGGCAATCTCCCATTCTTGGAATACTCTTATTTCTCTGCTCCACTACTGATCTTCCTGGCTATTTTAGGGCCCAACTAAAACCCCACCTTCTACAGCAAGCCTTCCTTAACTCCTCTTAATTCTAGTGCTTTCCCTCTGTTAATTATTTCCTATTTATCTTAGATATATCTTGCTTTCTATATATTTATCTATATGCTGTCTCTCCTATTAGATTGTTCATTCCTTGAGGGAAGGGACTGTCTTTTGCCTCTTTCTGTATCTCTAGAACATAGAACAATCCCTGGCACATAGTAGGCACTTAATAATGTTGATCGATTGATCGATCAATTAAGGGTGGAAGACAACATAAAAAAGGGAACTGAAAGAGGGAGGAGGGAGGTATCTGCCAGGGGGTATGGTGTCAGAGTCTGACAGCTCGGAAGCAAAGCTGAGGGAATAATGAAAGTTGGTCAGCTTGGATCCCTCCTTAAAATGAATGCCCCAGGAAGAACTCACCAGTGGGAGAAGGTCAGTATGATGGGGGATGTTGCAGTGTGAGAAGGACATAGGAATGTTTGATGTTCTAGGGTTAGAAAGCCACGTATTCTGGGGCGAGCAGGTGACACAGTCTGGGAAATCAGAAACAGAGTTGGGTGGGGCTTTTTAGCCCAACTTCTGCCATATTCAAGCCATCATACTGTTTCATTGTTTACCCCATTCCTTCAAGCCTTTGAAGGTGGAGAGAATATTTCACAAAATCATAGGATTTCTGTCAAGGTATCACCATCTTTACTCCGTCTCAGATTTACAAATTCCATATTATCATTGGCACCTCACTTGCCCTCAGCATACACATTCAGTCAGTTGCCAAATTTTTGTCGTTTTTACCTTTATATCTCTTGCATCTTCTCCTCTCCACTCACACAAGTATACTCCTCACCTAGAATATTCCAAGATACTCCTAATTGGTCTCTCTGCCTCAAATCTCCTCTCCAGTCTGGTCTATAGTACTGTTTCCAGTTAATTTTCCTTAATCATAGACCTGATTATGACTCTAGAATAAATATGAGGTCCTTTGTTTAGCTTTTAAAGCTGGATACATTCTGACCCAAACCTGCCTATTCATCTTCATTGCATATTACTTCCCTACCTGCTTTTTGCATTCCTTTCAGACAGTTTTGGTTTTTGATCCTGACACCTCACCTCCCATCCTTGTACCCTTATAGTGGCCATCCTTCATGCCTACACTGTACTCTCTGTTTACCTCTTCCTCAGAGAGAACCCAAATTCCTTTAAGATGTAGCCCAGGCACCATCTTTTTGCATGAAACTTTTCCTGATCCCATCTTCTAGAACCTTCCTTCACAAACGTTCATGTATTCAACTCCTATGTATGTGTTTATATGGACATGTAAATATAGATCTATGTGCATATATGTACAGATTATGTATATATTAACTTTATGCTTTTATATACTTTAATATGTGCTTGCCTCTCCCATTAGAATGTAAGCCTACTAAGAGTAAGTAGTCTTTTGATCTTTGTATCTCTAATGCCATGCACAATGGCTGATGTATAGTAGGTGCTTGTGGAGTACTTGTGGGCTGATTTATTAGAAGTGGAAGTGATAGCACATAATTTGTAAACCAGGTTTTGTCTTTGATCTCCCAGGCTTCGGGGATCACTTTCCTTTCCCTTTCTGTTATTTACCTAAGGCTTAGGCATTTGTAAAAATTTGTTCCCCCCCCCCCATTGTTCTATACCTATGAGGATATGGATTGTACTTTTACTAGCTGAGGACAATAGATTTTGTTATGTTTTCAATTCTCCAGCTTCCTTTACAGATGAGGGAACTGAGGCAAACAGGGCTAAGTGACTTGCCTGAGGTCACATATCTAGTAAGTGAAGTCAGATTTGAACTCATGAAGATGAGTCTTCCTGACTCCAGGCCCAGCATTCTATCAGCTGTGCCATCAGCTGTCCCAATTATGTAATATATATGTCATTTTATGTATATGTAATATATAGATAACAAATACGAAGTTATTTGGGAAGAAGTAAGCACTGACAAGTAGCAGTAGGGGGACCAGGTAAGCCATAGTATAGGAATTGATACATGAGTGGAAACTTGAAGGATTCCAAGAGACCAAAGGAGACTTGAACTGATTTGGTAGCCCCATGAATGAAGTGAATGAAAAACTGTGTGTTATTGTATGACAGGGCCTAACATGGAGGGCCTGACAAAAATTGAGAATTTGACTCAGCTGTTGAAGACCTGGGTCCCTAGAAGAAGGGTGGTGACTTTGATTGCAAAGTTAGGAGGAAAGGTGTGTTTTGTTTTGTTTGGAGGAGAAGACAATTACTTCCATCCTAGATCTGGTGAATTTCAAATGCCTATGTGACATCCAGATGGAGATGACCAGCAAGGTGGTTTATGCTACCAGGAGCTCCAGAGTGAAATGAAGGCTGGATATAGAGATGTGTATAGTGATGATAATTGAGCCCATGGGAAGTGATGGGATCTTGTAAGTAGAATGTAGAGAGAGAAAGGAAGAAGGTCTAGGACAGAATCCTAGGCCACACTCTGAGTTAGAGGGTAGGAACAGGATGATAACTCAGCAAAGGAGACTTCAGAAGGTCTCTTGGATAGGTAGAAAGACAAGAAAACAAAGAGGCCCCTTTCACAAACACTTAAGAAGGAAGGGAATCCCGGAGGAGGAAACACCAGTCAACAGTCCAGAAAGATACAGAAAGGTCCAGAAGGTTGAGGGCTGAGAAGAGGCATTAGTAGCAACTTAGAAATTATTGGTAACCTTGGCACTAACTTACAGTCAACAAGTTAAGATTAAGAAATGAGGGGAATTGGAAGAATTAAATGCAAAAGGGGTGGCAGTGGCATTTTCCAGAGGTTTAGCTATAATAAAAGGGAGGAAAGATAGAGGATGATAACTTTTAAGGAATCTTAACTTGACTGGGGTCAAGTGAAGATTTTTTAAGGCTGAAATAGTTGTGGAAATATTTGTATGAGTGGGGAGGGACCCAGAGATTGAGGATTGCAAGTTGGGGAATCATAAGTAAACAAAAGTCAGGAAGAGAGAAGAGATTCATTCATCAGGCATTTATCAAGTATCTACTCTATACCAAGCATTATATAGGTACTGGAGGTACAAAGATGAAAGTGGGACATTCCTTCCCTAGAGGAGTTTGCATCTTGTCAAGGGTGAGGATGAGAACTCAGTACACACAGAAATAAATATGAAATATATAGAAAGAACAAAATAGATTTAGGGGGTAAGTGGGTACTAGCAACTGGAAGAATCAGGCTAACTTTGTGTATGTAGAGCTAAAAAAGGCATTGGATCTGAGCTTGAAGGAAGCTAGAGATTCCAAGAAAGAAACAAAGGTGAAAAGGAAGTAGAAACCAACATGAGCAGTAGCCTGAACAAAGGCACAGAGCTGGGCTATGGACTGCCATGTAAAGGTAATGATAAGTAGGCCAGTATGGTTGAAAAATACTTGAAGAAGGACTGTAATGTAGCCAGGAAAGACTGACTGGAATTAAAGATTATGAAGGGTTTTTAATGTCAAAGTATTTTATCCAAGGAGTAATAGGCAGTCACTAGCTCCTTAAGCCGGGGAGGTGACAGGATCAGACTTGTTCTGCAGAACTGCCATTTTGGTAGCCGTGTAGAAATAGGATCAGAGGTAGGAGAGGCTTGAAAGAGAGAGACTCATTGGTTGGTGATTGTGGTAATCTAGGTGAGAGGTGATGAGGGCCTGAACTAAAGCTGTGTCGTGAAGAAAAAACAATAGATGGGAAAGATTTTGTGGAGGTAAAATTAATTGTGATCTAGGAACTGACATGAATGGGGGGTTTGAGGGAAAATGAAGAGTCATATTCTGAGTTTATATTTTCTCAACTTGTGGCTTTGGTTATGAATTTGAAGGCATCCCCCAAATATGCTATGTGATAGAAGGACTACATGGGATTTTAATCTTTAACTATAAATGAGTTAGCAAAATTTGGCTGTGTAGGGAATACTCTAGAATCCTGAAATGGCTTGACTCACCAAATACTATAGCCTGATTTTTGAAATTTGGTGTGAATAATGATTACCTGGGAGAAAGTTGTTGTGTTAGTAGTAGTGAATATTTGTCCAAGCAGGTTTTTTTGGATATCAACTCCTTGATCCCACGTGTGGTACAAAGAGGAGCAAAGGAAATACCATATTCATGAGAATATTAAGCATCATCATGTCTGAGTGCAGGCAAGGAAAAAAAATTAGATATATCAGCCAATCAAAAGCAACCATTAAGCATTCACTGTGTGCCAGGTAACATGCTAAACACCAGGGAAAGAAGGAAAAATCAAAGACAGGCCCTGCCCTCAAGATACTTGTATTCTAAGAGAAGAACAAATTGCAAATGCAAAAATCACGGATACTTATATTCAGTGTCTTTAACTCTTTCCCCTGTATTTGAGAATCTTCTGTCTGAGGCTCCTTCAGACCAAGTTTAGCAAATGAGAGAGAAAAGAGGTGTATTGTTCCCTCAGAGCTGGCCCACTTGGTAGAGAGACAGATATGTCCCTAAACTGTTTGAGAGAACAGTGTCTGTAGCAAACAAAGCCTTTGAGAAAGAAGGGGCTTTCACCCAGTATACTTAGAGCATTGAGGCGCCAACACCCACTGAAGCTGAACCTGAACCTTTGGGGAAATGGACACTGACTTACATATGGTAATTTGTGACTTCCTTTCTTGGTCTTACGTGAGGGAGTGACGAAGGCTGTTTGTACAGTGGGGAGCTCTTTCACAACAATAAGTACATGAGTTCTGGGTAAATAGTCCTAAAATGCATTCATTGGTTTGGCAGTTTAATGAACTCTCAAAGAAGTGAGAAATATTTGGAGAGGATTTGATAAAACATAAAAGGTGTCAAGGTTCACGTATCTGCATTTCACTTGGCACTCTCAGTGCTAATTTGCTGAGGGGGGTGTTTGAGGTGTGCCAACTTGGAGACCCAGTTTACTCCCAGGATCTTGGCTCCCTTTTACTCCCTGTGGTTTTCAGCTCTGATGTCTGTTATGTCTCCTCCACACTCTTAATCAAGAGGCTAGAAAGTATGCTTTCCATCGACGGGAAAAGTAGAGCCCACAAAAGGCCTTTGCTTTCCAGCTAGCTCCTTGGCCAAATGTTTTTCCTTGTCCTCTGGAAGACAGAATCACATTGTACAATTAAAAAAAAACCCAAAATACAAAGAAACAACCCCCTGCAAAACACTTAATCTGGGTCTCGATTTCCTGCAGAATGCGTTCCAGATGTGTTCTTCAACAGGCTGTTGGAGAATGAGGTCTGAGGTAATTTTTTTAACAGAGAAAAATCATGCTTTGTGTCACCACACCAAAAAAAAAACCCGTTATTCTATTTTTCCCAGGTCCAAGATTAGAAACACATTTTTTTAAGGATTATTTTTATTCCTCACAAGAGGTCAGCAACATTAACAAAGTACTTTATTTTACCAAACTTCAATTAAATTTTTAGTCATACGTGAAGCATGTTTCTGTTAGATCTCCATTTAAAATTGTACTGCTATTTGGAGCTGGAGGATTTAGAATTTTAGAGGTGAATCAGCCTTTTGGTGGGGGAAGGAGAGAAGGGAAGGTCTTAGTAAGAAAGCTTGAGATCCATTGGGTAACTGAGTGTAAGGGACCCTTTTTCATCTCCTTTCACAATCCCAGACAGTTGAGACATGAGAAGAAGAGTGTCCTGTTAAAAGCCAAACTCCAAAGTACCATCGTAACTCCATCCGCTTGCTTACCTGAATGTTGTGATGGAAAGAGCCCTGAATTATGAGTGAGAGAATCTGAGTTTGAAGCCTGCCTCTTCTGTTTGCTCTCTGTGGTACCTTGGGCAAAGTCACTTCTCTTCTCTGAAACTCAGTACCCTAATTTGTAACATGAGACTATTTGACTACATGAGCTCTAAGATGTCTTCCAGCTCCAGGCTCTATGATGCAGTGATTTCAGGGATCCTTTCCATTTCTCTTTTAATCTCACACTCTTTTCACATTTCCGCTATAGGAAGATGTTGGCCAATCTCATAATACTCATTGCTTTCTGTATACCATAAAGCCTATCCTTAAGTAATTGGCAGTTGATTATAATCCCCTGTGGAAGCAAAATTACAAAATGTCACTATAGGCACAGCTTCCTCCCCCACAAATGTCTCTTCTGTATCATTTATTTAGTGGCCTTTTTATACAGAAAGATTTAAATGAATACCAAGATGCAGCAGTACTTTTTGACTTTTATCAGATTTGCTCCCCCTGCCCTTATAGTTGTAGGTGTTGTCATAGAGATATGACCTGTGCCAAGTTGCATAAGTTAAAGAGGCAAAGAAAGATGGAAAAATAAATATTTCTGTGCAATGATCTTGCTGCAAAGGTTAGGCTTAACATTAGCTGGAGTCATAAATTTCAGAGAAATGATTGGTTTTAGATAAAGTGATCTACTGGGAAAACATTAAGAAAATTGGCCTAACTTAAAATTGAGCTAAAATTCAGTTTCCCACAGTATGTAGAGTGTGGTATATCTAAGAAGAAAGAAAGAAAGAAAAAGAAGTGAAGGAAAGGAAGGAAGGAAGAGAAAGAGAATGAAAGAAAGAAGGAAAGAGAAAGGAAGGAAGAATAAAGGAAGGTAGAAAGAAAAATAGGAAGAAAGGAAAGAAAGAAGAGAGATGAGGAACGATGAAGTAAGGAAGAAAGGGATGGAGGAAGAATGAGAGAGGGAAGGAGAAAGGGGAGAGAGAGAGAGAAAGGGAGAGTGAGAGAGAGAGACAGAGAGAGAGAAAAAGAGAGAGAGAGAGAAAGAAAGAGGGAGAGAGAGAGACACCGAGACCAAAGAAGAAAACAAAGGAAAGGGGTTTAAAAAAAAAAAAAAAGGAACTTGGGTATTTTCCACTGGAAATGTCCCGAGGCAGACAAGTAGACTGTGGTGAAGAAGCCTGCCTTAAGTTTCTGATTCTGCAGGATGTGGCCAGTTCCTAGCCAATCTCTTCCACCGTATGAATTTTGGTAAATTTATATACTTACCAAAGCCTCCTAGAATAGCTTTACTTCATTGCAAGTCCACAGTGGGAAGCTGTTGGTCATCAGGAAGGCCCCCATGAAGTGAGTTAAATAATTCATTTCTAGAATCACTTATATCAGTTCTCCATTCCACATTCTATTACTTAAACTAACAGGATGGATAGTGAAAAGAAGACTGGGTTGGAAGTTAGAGGGCCCCATTCAGGTCCTGGCTGTAGCTCTAACTGACTTGGACAAATTATTTAAGCTCACTAAACCTCGGTTTCTTTTTCTGTAAAGTAGGAATAATGATGCTTCTGCTGTACCTACTTCAGAGGAAGGCTGGAGGGAGAGCTTTCTGTAAACCTTAAAGTGCTTTATAAATGTGAGCTCTTATTATTAATGCTTCCTCATTTTATTAAAAAGTTCTCATTTCACTGACAAAGCCTATTACCATTGTTATTAGAAGAAAAGCTTTAAAAATAATTTTGTTGAATAGTAACAGTAGGAGAGCAATTGTGCAATTGATGACTTAAAACAAAATCCCCCAATTATCAGCTTCTCTCTAGATTACTTCAGTTACCAGACTTAGAGACTTTGTTAGCATACATTGGAATAAAAATTGCTCTCTGCCACTTGAGAAGTTGTGTGGTGTTGTTGGTATAGTGGATACAGAATTGGTCTCTTAAGAGAGGAAGCTGTTGTTGTGTTTTGTTGGTGTTGTTGCTGAGTTGTGTCTGAGTCTTTGTGACCCCATTTGGGGTTTTCTTGCAAAGATGCTAGAGTGGTTTACCATTTCTTTCTCCAGCTCATTTTATAGATGAGGAAACAGAAGCAAACAAGGTTAAGGGGTTTGCCCAGGGTCATGCAATTAGTAAGTACAGTTATTCCTTCCTCACCACAGGGCTTAAAAGCACTGTGTTACACCCACCCCCTTTCCCCCAGAGATCTTGAAAATCTGCATAAAATTTTTTGGCCCTTTCTTTTTACCAGAGAAAAAGTCTGAAAATGTTTTTCTCTTTTATGGGGTGCTTATAGTACTTTATTATAAAATTTGGGTTGATATTATAAAATATTTTATGTATAATTTATGCATTTCATAGTTTCTACAATTCTTCTATGTCATCTGCTGGCTTTTGAGTATCAGCGGCAGCTTCTGCAAAATTCCCACAGAATTCCCATTTAATTTCTTATGTTGCTGACCCATGATATATCAAAACCGCAGTGGGGAAAGTCACAATGTAGAAGGGATAACTATAGCTAAAGCTGAATTTGAACTCAGGTTTTCCTGACTCTAAGCGCCATACTCTATTACTGGCCACCTAGCTTCCCCAGAGAAGGAAGACCTGAGCTCAAGTGCCACTTCTGACATATAGTATGACCTTCACATATCCCTTAACCTCTCCAGGCTCTAAAATACTATGAATTTCAGAGAAGGTGCCAACATGCGCTGGTCAAAGGAATTTCTTTGCACAATAGCAAAAAAATTGAATGTCAAGTCCAGGTGTGGGGAGAACCTGTGCCTTGGATTTTTCCAGTTTGGCAGGACCTGCCAAGAGTTGAATTCTGTTGCTGCAGCCTTTGAGAATCCAGTGTTATGGTCATATCATAATACTTATTTGTACTTCAATCTTTAGGACTAGAAAAGGATCTTCATTAGGACATCTAGTCAAACCTCCTTATTTTTACTGAAAAAGAAACTGAAGGTCAGGAGGAAAAATGATATGTCCTAGGTCACATTGCTTCTTAGTGACAGAGTCAGGACTATTTGGGAGTTTTAAAGTAGCCTAGAGAAGTATATTTTCACAATTAAGTGTCAAGTTCTCTGTAATTAAGCTTTTAAAATTAACTTGGAGGTTTACAAATACATGTCAAGAAAAACCAAAGGGTTAATTTAGTTAATTCCTCACTCCAAGATATATTGTTCTCGAGAGCCAAAGAATTTTCAGAAGACTGGGATGCCCAGAAGATCATGAAGAATACCAGTATTGCTTAGACTATGAAGAAATATAGGTGTATGTATGTATATATGCATATGTGTATACACATAAATACATATATACACATGCACACATCTATGTACATGCATGTGTGTAGATGTATATGCATGTGTGTATTTCTTTCCCCCAAGGGACACACAATATCCTATACATTATCTTTCTTTTTAAATTTTTTTTGGCAGAATGGTAAATTTAAACATTAAGTGACTTACCCAGGAATACTTGTTAGTTTCAGGACCTGGATTTGAAACAAGATCTTGCACATCCTATTAAAGTTCCTCCCCACACCCCCCAAACTGTAAGGCTTATTTCCAGGCTGTGATTTGTCCTGGATAAACATTTGAAGGATTATCATAATCTAGGATGAGCTAAACTGGGAATTGCTGGTGTCTTTTTACCTGTTTAAGTCATACATTATTTTCATAACACTGTTATAGAACATGTGGGAATATGATTCCCCCCCCCTCCACTGTTGAAAGACCATCTGCTGTTTGAGGCGACTTTCCTAGAATTTGTCAATAAAATCATTTTTCTATTTCCAGATAGCAGCATATTTATTTTAATAAGATTTTCCTGAGAAGCCACTTTTCCCCCCCTTAGCATATTTTCCCAGGCTAATGTAGGATTTGCTTGCTGTTTTTCTTCTCTGTAAGAGTGGGAGTATTTTCTTTCAGGAAGAGAGATGTCAGTGTTAGGGCCTATTCATTTCTTTTCCAATTTCACAGAGAAAAAAAATCAAGTTCATCACTTCAGAGTTCATCGTAGTGCCACACATGTCACACACACACACACACACACACACACACACAGTTTTATTCACAGGATTATACATTTAGGCCTGGATGGCATCTTAGAAATCACTTCTCAGGAAAATCTTATTAAAATAAATATGTTGTTATCTAGAAATGGCAAAGAAACTGAGGCACTCAGAAATAGTAAATAGCTGCCCAAAGTCATACCACCAGCATTAAGTGGTTGAGTCAAGATTTGAACCCTGGTCTCCTGATTACAAATACAGTGCTGTTTCCATTGTACCCAAATTCATTTTTAAAACTGGATTCTTGCTGCCGAGTGTACTTTAGCTATTCCAGAAGAAGAGAATAGGGGCATGCTTTAAAAAAGTAGGGGGCTGGGTAAACTAAGTCCCATTTCATTGAGGGATTATGCCAGGAGTAGAGAATTTTGCACATTCATTCATTAAACAAACACCCATCAGATGCCTTCTGTACATCGTTCTGTTTTAGTCACTAGGGAACATAAAAAAGAAATACTATGACATCATTACCTTTATGAGAGCTTAGTGTATGTGTTTATACACAGATACACATATTCTCTCATATATATATGCACTTTCATATTTGTATCTCTATGCAAACATACCCATAATGCATATGTATATATGTAACAAAAATAGAAATATGCTAAGAAATATGAAGGTACAATCCTTGTAAGAGTTTAGTGTATGTCCATGCATGTGTGTTTATATATACACACATTCTCTTTTGTTTAAACATGTGTGCATATACACATTTATACAAACACACCTGTGTATTTATGATCCAAGTAGAAATACACTAAGAAACATGAAGTCACAACCCTTATAAGAATTTAGTTGTGTATGTACATGTATGTGTATTTATACATACACACATTTTCTTTAATATAGATGTGTGTGTATATAAGCACATTCATATATGTATATATAATACAATTAGAAATATAAGTATAAAGTCGTAATAGAGAAGGTGCCTCTTATTTGGATAGTAAACGTACTGAGCTGCTTTAGAGCGTTCGGAAGGTATGAAGAATATCTCTTTAGCTACGAAAGAAAATGGGAAAAGTTTCTCTGAAGCAGGACAGGATACATATGGAATTGTGATTTTTGTTTGTTTTTCTCCCTCTGCATTCTTTTTTGCCAGTCTGAGAGAATATTTTCTCTATTCCACCTTAACTCAAAGGGAATATAGGGACAGTCTTGCCCCTGTGGCCTAAACTGCCCTCTCAGGAGCTCTTGAATCTCTCCATTGCCCACTTGATGGTGGTTGTCAGCAGTAGTTATAATTTCTTTGTAGTGTGCCATTCAGACTTCCCCTTGTCCCTTTAAATGGCTAGCCTATTTCAAGGAATAAGAAAGATGGTAGGCATGAGATGCTCTAACCACATGAAGCCCTGTGTCATCAGTGCTCCCAGTTATCAGTAGTATCTGAAAAGGTTTTCCCAAATGTGCGATGTGCTTATGGTCCCTTCGACCATTCCTGGGCCATTACTTCCTTTTCTTTGTTGAGAGCAGGGTCTCCTGAGTTGTGCTCTGAACAGAATATTCAGTTTCATCTCCCAAATGAGAGAAGGAGCCATACTTACTGTCACAGACTCTGACTCAATTAGCCTTTCATTCCAGAGACCTATTGGGAGTCAATCCTGAAGTTGTTAAGCAAAATGGGCCTGGTGGCATTAGCTCAGATGCTGAAGGACAGTAATCTCCGTCCCCATTGGGTACTGTTTAATAGTCTGCTCAAGAGAGTAGGCGAAAGCAAGCTAGCATGGAAACAGGGAGTGACCTTTTTGTCTCCAGAGGTAAGAAAGGGAGATTGGCGCTGCTGGGGCAGGAAGGATACTTTGGGGCCGGGCTGTACAATGCAACTTGAACCCCAGCTGCCTGAACTATATTTGGCCTCTGGAAAGTTAGACGTACAATACCACCAGATCATTAACTTTCATGACCACAGAAATTCTCCCGAAATTAACACAAAAATCAAGCTGGATACGATTGGAACCAGTTGAGTAAGCCTGAACCTTCTTTAGGGATTTCCCATGAAAAATAAATCCTTTAAACAGGCTGTACATTAAAGTGGCTGAGTTTTATGTCCTCTAGTGTGTTCAATTACAGTGGAACGTCACTCCCCCTGCCCCAAGAAAAAAGAAAGAAAAGAGAAATAAAAAAAGGAAGGAAAGACAGACATACCAGGAAGGCAGTCTTTCAGAGAGCTCAGTGCATATGAGCAAACCTCATCTTGGTATTACTGACTTCTGTGGCTCCTGTTCAGGAATTTTGCAAAGCCATTTAGCTTCCTAGCATTACCATTATCAGAAAGCATTATTAAGTACGTCTCAGTGTCCCACTGTGCTCAATGCTATACAAAGAGAATTAAACAAGCACAGGCTTTATCTGGGTCGGAGGTGGGAGAGATGTTAGAGTCTAAAGAGAAAATACTGACAAATAGGGTGTATATAGATAGTACAAAAACAAAGGGTAAATGCAAATAGCTTGAATAGAAGGGAATCACATAGTTTTTAGTCATTTGCTCAAGGAAATAACCAACTGCATGTGTGTACCATGTGACACTCTAATGGGCTGTGAATTTCAATTTACATAATTACAAATTTTCATCTCTGTTCAAATGGCCATAATGTTTTCTTTTCTGAGCTTGGATAGGCCCTTTAAAAAATCCAAGCTGAAAAGGGACTGAGGCTTTTCTTGTTCAGAGCTTGGGCAGCCCTTGTGCTGTCCAGATTTAGTGTTCCTTTCCCTTAGGGCCCCTGAAGACTGTCTTAATCCCATCAGAGCTCCTGTGGGGCCCCTCTGTCTATTCCTGACCTTTTAGTGGAGAAAAGAAAAGAAAAAGTTATTCCCTTAGACTACTGTGGAAGAAAGGAAAAGCAGCATTGGAGGGTTGCCTAACAAATGTGATCCAAAGGTATCGGTTGCCCTGGAAAAACATTCTGTGATGTCTCATAAGTGATTCAAATTCTCTTAAAATCCAGTATGGCCTCACAAGGTGGTTGTGAGGTTCAGGGTGTGCACAAATGCTTTGCAAACCCTTAAGGTGCTTTATAAATATCAGTCATCATTATCGCATCTCAGCACTCCTGAATTGATACTCTAAAACACACATCCACAGGCTCTTCACTTAAGAAAGGTACATGACCATACCTTCTCCAGTAACTTGTCCTTGTTACAGGTTTTATTGTCTCATTTTATATGCAACATCAGTACCACTAAAGGAAATTTATTTTAAATATTCTTCAGGACACTCACTGGTAATCTGCATTTCAGTTGGGCACAAGTGTCTAAATGAGACTATTTGGCCAGTTGTATCTAAATACAAGATGCTTCTCTTCTGAGTTTGACAGACTTTTTAAAACTGGGTCCACCTTAATGAATGATTCTGACCTTCATATATAATCCATCCATAAAGAGAAAGCAGCTAGATGGCACAGTGGTTAGAACTCTAATCCAGGAGTCAGGAAGATCTAAGTTCAAATCTAGCTTCTAGATCAGTGGTTCTCAACCTTCCTAATGCCGCAACCCTTTAATACAGTTCCTTATGTTGTGGTGATCCCCAACCATAAAATTATTTTCGTTGCTACTTCATAACTGTAATTTTGTGACTGTTATGAATCATAATGTAAATATCTGATATGCAGGATGTATTTTCATTGTTACAAATTGAACATAACCCACAGGTTGAGAACAGCTGTTCTAGATACTATCTGTGTGACCTAGGCAAGTCACTTTATCTCTTCCTGCCTGTTCCCTCATCTCTAAAATGGGGACGATAATTGCACCTACCTCCCAGAATTACTGTAAGACTCAAATAAGATAATGGTTATAGAGGGACTTGAGCACAGTTCCTGGCATGTAGTAAGTGAGACATAAAAGCTAGCTATTATTTACTGTGGGTGGCCGCTTTTTTTTTAATCACAGCTGCTCCTTAGCTCCTAAAATGAAACAGCATTTTGTGTCACTTGTTTAAAATAAATTGCCATTCTCTTAGGCTAGTGGGCGAGGGGCTATTTGCAAGGCAGATTCAGGTCCTTTTGACACTGGTAGGAATCATAGAAGCAGATGGGCTGTGGGCTCTAGGATAATCTTTAAGATGCCAGGAAGACATGTTTCTGTGTTAAGTAAATATTTTTCCAGTGTCTGCCTTAAGTGTGTGAAGAGAGCATATTTCTTGAAAGATGTAAATAAGCAATGTCAGGGAATAAATATTGAACAGAAACTTCAAAGCACCAAGATTTCTCTTGTTATAGGCCTTAGGGGCACCACTGTTAGCAAGCAGAGATAGAGACAGAGGGAAGGCTTTTTGTTTGTTGTTGGTTGTTGTTTGGAGGGTGTTAATGGTTAATGTTTCACATGTTATATGTTTATATAAAAAGGGATATTGACAAAGAAAATGATGCAAAAGTTGTCTGCCTAGAAGCTTAGGATTTTTTAAAAACTCACATCTTCCCCCCCCACCCCACCCTTTTTTTTTTTTTTTACCACATTGCAGATCTCGCCTTGCGGATTTTTTCACAAACTGCCAGCCTGAATCACGGTCTATTAGCAGCTGTCTAAAGGAAAACTATGCTGACTGCCTTCTTGCCTACTCTGGGCTTATTGGTAAGATCTGAAGGGGATTGGGGGGAACAGGGAGAAAGAAATGCTGTCTGGTCTACAAATGCCCACAAACTCTAACTACCTAACTATCTGTAGAATTGTTCAAACATTTTGTGCTATGTTTTGACTTATAAGCCCTTTAGGAATACTCTGTAAAGAAAAAGATAATAGATGGAAAAGGACAAAGACTGAAAGTGAGGATCATTGAGGGAAGGAAAAGGACAAGGGAGTTACTGAGAAGGAGCATGCTATTGAGAAAGCTGAGTTGTTGGAAAATCGACAGGGTAGAACAACAGAAGAGAGAAAACAGGTTTGGGAGGAGAACCAAGTCAGAGTTCATTGAGAGTCTTGGCAGAATGGCAGCTTGGATGTCACTTGGTCCTGGAAAATTTTATTTCTCCACAAATCACTCTTTGGAAAGAATAATGTTGGTGTCCATCAATGAGTTAATCTGGCTAACTCAACCCTCAATGTTCATGCTTATCATGGTGGACACAAGCATCCTGGAAAATTGCCTCCTTTCCTTCCAAACCCAAGGCATTAGAAGAGCATTCTTATAAGTATCTAGTGGGAAGTGAGATTAAAAAATGACTCTGACTGTTTGGGAAGAAACCAGAAGGGCGGAAATTCTGGATGTAAAATGTAGGCAGGCAGGTAGAAGGGGAGGGAGCCACGTGCTGTACACACGTGTAATATATGTCAGGAGGCTGTGCGGGTTTCCATTCCATTGTGATTGGCATGTTCTAAAACACGGTGAAGGGGACCAAGAGATGAGGGAAATCACAGCTGTCAGTAGTGTAATAGCTCTGTCACCACGTATGTTTCTAACAGGTGTCATCATGGAGGCTGAACAAGTCTCCAGACAGGTAAATGCCCCGCCAAGAACAAAGGTACAGACAGTACCATAACCAGAAGGGAGATCCTCTCCAAAAGCCATTGAGGAGATCCAAAAAGTATTGAAACTAGCTTAGAAATATTCCCAGTGTTTAGTCACACTCATTACTGCAATTCTACAATCGCTTTTTTTGAAAGGTATACAGGATGTTTTGTCAGGCAAGTCTTCTGTGAGCATTTTCATTTTCAGTGACATTTCCAGTTAGCATATTCTTCTTAGGAGATGTTCTGAATTTGCATTCACTTCTTCTTCCCAACAAAAGGACTTAATAATAATCCATTATACCAGGGATTTTTCCATTTTGTTTTAACTTCTAGTATTTAGCAGTATTTTTCTTTGCTTTATATACCCTGGTACCGGGTACTGCATTTTAAGAATCGGCAAACTTGAATATCTCCAAAGGAAGACATCAAAGATTCTAAGAAAAGAGATCTTGTCAGACACAAATCAGTTTAAGTATCTTGGGGTTGTTTCAGCTGGAAGCCAGAAGACCAGGGCAGGGGAAACATGATAGGTGTACTCCCGAATTTGAAGGTCCATGCTGTGGAGGAAGGATTGCTAGTCTTTTGCTTAAGTCCAGGGGTTGCAACTAGAACAGTAGATAGAAGATGTTAAGAGACAGATTTCTGCTGTGCACAATGACAAAATTCCCAGCCATGGGAGTGATCTGAGAATGGAACATGCTACCTACGGAGCCAGTAGTTCCCCATACTAGAAGTCTTCAAGTGGATACTGCATGATGTTGGC
This sequence comes from Pseudochirops corinnae, assembly GCA_028646515.1. Taxonomy (NCBI): domain Eukaryota; kingdom Metazoa; phylum Chordata; class Mammalia; order Diprotodontia; family Pseudocheiridae; genus Pseudochirops; species Pseudochirops corinnae. The sequence goes on along the minus strand of CM053589.1, from coordinate 132,425,712 downwards.
AGAAATACTGTAGGAAGCATTCTTGTTCATTCTATTGGGCTTGATGACCTGGAGGAGTTGGGAAGGTGGTCCCTTCAAGCTCTGAAATAATGTGGTTTGTAATTATTAATATTATTTATGTATGAACATTATTAAATGGTAGAAACTTGGATTTGTATTCTAATTAGCATTCAGGAGACTGTTGGGAATCAAAAGTAGCCACGGTAACTCATAAGACCTTCATAAATTAGAAAAGTAGGACCATACCCCCTTTCAGAATTTTTACCATAATCTCCTCACATCATTTTGAACTGAGTCTCATGAACACTGTGGTATTGCCAAGGTGTTGTGCTATATGAAGGTGACTGAGCCGTGGATTGTGTAAGGCTATTCCATGACTTGGGGAGTTGGCATCTCTTTAATTCTTAAACACTTAAAAATCAAGGTAACAGTGAGTGTATGACAACAACAACCAGTGTGAAACTCAGCATGCTTTGTACCTCTCCTTCAGTATGGATTTCTTAGGTTGTTTAATTATAAACTCCTTCAGAGCAGGGACCATGGCCTTTTTATATGTATATGAAGTAGTTGGCATAGATTCGTGCACCCCTGGATGCCTAATAAATAACTCCTTGCCTAACTTGCTGATTTTCGTATTCTGTGTTTAGAGTACATAGTCTTTTAAAACCCATGGAGAACTTCGGTAAACAAGAGTGGGAAGCTTGGTATATGCTCACTAGAGGCCACAACTCTCATTAAAGCCAATATTCCCTGACATGGAATGGAGAGCCTTATCTAGAAACATTTCTTGTAGCTATGATTCTTAAAGTTTTTATATATGTGGGTCACTTTGGTGGAACAGAATAACCTACCAGGCTGTTAATACTTCCCTTACAACTCTTTGGCTCAGGGAGAGACAGAGAAAGATTGAGAAAGGAAGGAAGGAAAGAAAAGAAAACTTCGACAAGATCATTGGGGAAATGGGTAGTGTCTGAGATGAGCCAGTGAGGAGATTATAACTAGTTTTTATGAAAGTAAATAATTATTAGAAAACAAATGACTTCAAAAGAGAGGGATGATGAAATATCACCCTACCCTTATTTTTTGCATTATTATTTATTTATTTGGACTCCACAGATACGAAACGCTGCAAATAATGTCAGGTTATTTTCAAATATGTTGAATAATTTTTTTCTGAATTTTTTCTTTTCCTTATTTATTAAAAAATTCTTGTTTTGACTCTTTGAGAGGGGAGGTACAGGGAGAAAGCAATATATAAATGAAAGATATCAGTAAAATTGATTTCAAAAATTAAAGGGATAAATGATTAATTTATGCCCATTTAGACATTGTCAGAGATAAGACTGCTAAAGGGACCATGTGGAGGAGCTTATAGGGTCAACAGAGCCTCAGAACCACTGTTTTAGAGAATTACTTTCACCTACTTTATAATAGAAAGCAACCATACACTTGAATGTCTCATGAGCTTGGATCCTAAAGGCAAAAATTGAGGTCATGTATATGGGATGTGACACTGGTGGCCTTTCAAGCTTGCTAATGCCATTTAATTACCTCCACATGCTTTTGAGAGAACAAAAGCAAAGTTCTCTGAAATATCAGACTATAGGAAATTTCTGAAATCTATTTGGGCAGGTTGATGTTTTTTGTTGTTGAGTTGTTTGATTTTTTTTTTTTTTGGCTTTGTTTTTGTTTTTTAAGAAAGCTAAGGAGATGCTTCTCAGTTCATGTATTCTCAACCAATTCTGCTTGCTCCAAATAGTTCATTATGTTTGTGAAAAGAAACAAGCTGCTCATGGAATTCAGATTTAATTTTTAATACAAATGTATCTGAGATAAATTTTTATAAAAATGCATTATTTACTATAATTTCCTGTTCAACTAACACGGGTATAACTCCTACCAGCCAGCTAGGCATTGACCACGTGAACAACGTATTTGTTTTGATGTGATCAAAAGGGTCTCTGTCTTCATTGAATGTGACTGAGCACTTGACATGTTCTGGTCTATCCTTCAGGCACAGTGATGACACCTAACTACATAGATTCTAACAGCCTCAGTGTGGCTCCATGGTGTGACTGTAACAACAGTGGTAATGACTTAGAAGAATGCCTGAGATTTTTGAATTTCTTCAAGGACAACATGTGTCTCAGTGAGTAATTCATGGTTCATCTAAGAAGCTGGGTTGCACTTGTTTCCCAGTGACTTTCTCTTTTTCCCTCTCTTAACGTTGTGTAGTTACAATTTCATTTATATATTTGGTCACATTGGGTAGTATGAAGCTCGTTGGAGCTTTAGAACCTCGACCCAAGGAACTGCTTGTTGCTGAGTCTTTGAATCTTAAGAGTCTAAGGCAGACAGTTCAGATATCTAAAGCCCTTCATGTGTGTGTCTTCAGTTGCAGGAAAATAGGAGAATTGATACACAAGGGATCTTAAAACCTGAGTGGAATTTACAGTATAAGAAACTCAGGTACAGTAAATGGGAGATAAATCACAAAGGATTTTGATCACAAAAGAAGAAAAAATGTTAACATTAAGACTTCTTCAGATGGTCAGGTTTTGACTCCAGAGACGGGTCATCAATATTTCTTTACCAGAATGAGCTTACGGTGAGCAAAGTCCTTGTCAGATGACTTGTAATAACTTGAGCCATATTCACATGGTACGTATTTTCTATGGTCCTCTTGCTCATTTGGGTAGATAAATTAATTAACAGGTTCTTGGCCTCTGCTGCTATTAAACAGCAGAAACTAGTCAAACCCAGACTGAGTACTGTGTTAGTCATCATTCTCTTATCACCCAAGATTTTCTGTCTCACTCCTAGTCATTTGTTGGCAAAGACTGAGACTGCTTCAATATCAATATACACTCCAAATATAAGGTAACTAATAGTAAGGACAGTTTTCTGTTCATCTCTTAGGACTGAAGAACTGAAGTATTTGTTTTTACAGCAGCCTTCTGTGTCTGTATGAATTTTGGAGAAAATAAGACGGGATTTGATGTTAGTAATCAAGATGGAATTCCTCCTCTTATATAAGATTCCTTAATGCCAGCTTCCCTCCTCTTACATACAGTGGACATACAGATATTTCCTATGGAAGGATCACTAGGCTCAGAAGACCTAGGTTCAAGCCCTACTATTCTCTTTTCTTAGTTAGCTGTAAGGAAAATCTGACCCTTAATTTCATAATTTGTAAAATGAGGATTAAAATTAGAACTCATCTAATCTAGTTCCTAGGAAAGGTAAACTGTCATTCCTAAATTCATAGAACTGGTAACAATTAGAATTAGAATCTATATCCCATAATTCAAAATCCAGCACCTTTTTCACTGTTAAACAGTTACATCTCATAGAATTGTGAGGAAAATTATTTTTGAATTGCAAAGGGTGGTTTAATTTATGCTGTTATTAAGTAGAAACTAATCTTTACTTGTAAAACTTGTAATCCAAGTAATTTATCTCTATATACCCTAGGCATTTTATTCATTCAACAAAAAGTGACCAGATGTCTACATTGTTCCCTCTGATGTGCTAGGCACTGTACCCACTCATTTAATGTTGCATTTGGACGCCTGAGTGGATGAAAATACAAACTCAGTAAGCCCTAAGTTCAGAGAGGCATTTCAGAAGTCATTGGGCTATTCCCACCCTTTCCTGGATTCTTTGTGTAAATCCATAGCAAGAAAATGTGTAAGCACATTGCTTACAACTTGGGATTTTTGCTTTGTCTTGATTTTTCAAAGCATAATAGCCCCTGCTTCTTTTCTGTCCTATGCTCACTTCTGGCAGAACACCACTTTTAATGGAAATAAAGCAATGACAGTAAAGGTCAGAGTGAGGAAAAAAAAAAATTGATACTCATCCTGGCTGGGGAACTTCTCCTTTACAAATACATAAAAGTGGGTTCTGGTGAATAGTTTTGTAGCCTCTCGGGGAGGGGAAGTGGTGAAAGTTGGGGTCATTGTTTCTAATGACTTTTCAATACCAGTAAAAGCTTGGTCTGCAGCAGAGGCCAAGAACCTGTTAAAATTATTTGCAGTAGTTCATTCATACTTCCTGCAGAAGTGACAGTAAGAAGGCATGAGAGCCAGGATGTTAAATCTAGTTAGTGCAAAAAAGGACTTTAGAGCTCAAAAAAATGTTGGCATTCAGGGAAGTATCATCCCAGAAAACTAAAATGGTGATTAATAGGAATCATTGTGGTGGTTAGGAAGATCCTGAATTCAAATATGAGATCTTGTATTTACTACCTTTGTCACTTGGGTAATTCTCTTAACGTCTCTGGGCCTAAGTTTGCTCATTTCTAAAATGAAGAGGTTGGACTCTATCATCACCAAGGTTCCAACCCTGTCTATCTAACTCAAGGATGATGCACGTTTATTTTAAAAACCAAAATCTCTTAAGATGTGGGGTTAACAGGACAGCTAGGTGGCACAGGGGATAGAGGGCTGTCCCCTGGAGTCAGGAGGACCTGAGTTCAAATGTGGCCTCAGACACTTACTAGCTGTGTGACATCGGGCAAATCACTTCACTCCTATTGCCTCTAAAAATAAGGGGAAGAAGATGAAGGGTCAACTCAGGACTCTGAAATTCCTGTTAAAGGTGTGGCTCTCACTAGAATGGCTTGGATAGCATTAGGAAAACAAGAATTCAGTCCATGGCTAGGGTCATAGCTGTAGAGCTTGAAAGGAATTTAAATGTCCTCTGGGTCAACTTCTTCATTTTTTTAATACAGATGAAAATACTGAGGCTTATAAAGGTTTAGGGACCATTCTTAATTAAAATTTGGGTTATTAGGAAAGAAGGAAGATGTCATTCACACATCTAATTCACATTAAATAAAAAGGAGAAAAGGAGAGTATTACAGGGAATGTAGTTCTGGTGGTACATACCTTAAGAAAGTCCTTGAATTTCAATTTAATTTAATTATCGTTAATTAAGATAATATCATATCTCATTTGAAGATGAGTTCAAGATTCTAATTTCAGGATTAATATGCACGTTGGTGCTTTCTCTATGTGGTGAGAAGGAACCCAGGCAAGTTACTTAACCTCTTTCATCATCTATTGCGTGGAAATAATAATAGTACCCACCTCCCAGAGTTGTTGTGAAGATGTTTTGTTGTTTAGTCATTTGCAGTCTTACGCAACCCTTCATGACCCCTTTTTGCTTTTTCTTGGCAAAGATACTGAAGTGGTTTGCCATTTCCTTCTCCAGCTTACTTTTACAGATGAGGAAACTGAGGCAGACAGGGTTAAGTGGCTAACTCAGGGTCATGTGGCTAGCCTCTAAGGTTAGCTTTGAGTTCAGGTCTTCCTGAGTCCAGGCCTTATGCTTTGTCCGCTGCACCACCTAGCCGCTGTTGTAAAGATACGATAAGATAATATTTGCAGAGAGCCGTGCAAATTGAAAGCGCTCTAGAAATGTTACTGTTATTCAAGCTATTGCTGTTACCATTATTTATTGTTAATAACTGAGTGTGGCTGTCTTGCTGACCACCAGTCTAAAAGAGTAGACAGAGGGAAGAGCCCTTGTTTCTGGGTTTAGTTAGGATAATTGCTTGGCTTTGTCCTGCTTTTCCTGGCCCCATTTTTACCTGTTCAGCTATGTAGAGATTGCAGGGGCACAAAAAGCATTTATAATGATTTGTGGCAGTTTTTTTTCAACAAGGGAAACATAAAAATTTTAAAAACAAGGCCCCAATTTAGTGGAATTTAAAGGATAACAATTTTAGAACAAAATGTCACTCTAAGAGGAAGATTAGACTTAAATTATTCCATCTTGTATATTTAAAAAAATGCCAGCTAAGAATACTATATTAACAGTTTGCACATTCAGGTCCCAAATGAAAATGTTTGATTTCTTATACAATGAATATGAAATAAGAAATTCCTAAATCCATGCCGATTCCCTGAAGACCTGATTAAAAACTGTTTTTCTATTCATTTGGGGTCAGGGGACTAAGGGGAACAGCACACAACCAATTGACTTTTCGCCATTAAAAAAAAAAAAGAAAAACACAATTTAATCCCAGGAAAATTATAATAAGCTTTTAAATTTTTACATTGTAAACTTTGGGCTTAAGCAGCTCTGCTCTTACCTAATTATGCAGATTTTGTTTGGAAGACTAGGAGAAAAAAAAGAATAAAAGATCATCTGCCTTAAACCATCACATATTTATAAAGTTTGAATTGGTTATTGTTTTAATGAAACAAGTTGCTTTAAGTGAATAAATGGCCTGCTCTTTGCTTTAAACTTGTCATGCAATGGAAAGAAGAACATTGATGTGTGGTGATCAGATCACTTGGGTTCAGATCTTACCAGGGTTGGGTGTTTGCTTTTTCTTTGTCATTGGCCAAGACACTGCATTTCCCTGGGTCTCAGTTTTCTTTATCGATAAAATGAGCTCAGTTTCTTCATCTGTGAAATCAAGGATTTGGAGCAGATGGCCTCTGAGGTCCCTTCCAGCATTAGAACTACTATCCTGTCAAAATTTGTGCCTTCTTGTCATTGAAATATCTGAGTCTTTCAGTTAAAGTCATTTGGGACTTGAAAATACTAATTTGCTTTTAACTTAAAGATTTGACTTTCTGTCAAGGTTATGCTATGCATGGAGGACATGAAGGGTCATAGGCCCTAACAGCACTCATGCTTCTATGGCCGTATTTCCAAAGTGCTTAACAGATATGTATTTCAGAAGGAACAGTTTCATCGAAAGAAGTCAGTTGGTGAACCAAGAATGCCTTCTTTGTTCAGACCACTTGTGCTTCTTGTAATATTTACTGTTTGACCTTGACTTTGAAACTGGGTTCTTCCTGTTTTCCTACAGAAAATGCAATCCAAGCCTTTGGCAATGGCTCTGATGTGAATGTGTGGCAGCCAGTCCTCCCCGGACAGACCACCACAGCCACGACCACAACAGCCTTCAGGGTCAGGAGCAACAAGTCTCTGGGCTCAGGGTCAGAGAATGAAATCTCTTCCCACGTTTTACCACCTTGTGCAAATCTACAGGTAAAAAGATAGAAGCTCATCATTCTAGAAGTGGGCTGTGAGAGGAGAGGGTAGAAGAGACAATGGAGAAGATCCGGTGAGAATATGCTACTGGTCCACGAACGTGTGAATAGTTGCTTTTGTTTGGCATTTTAGTACTTCATGGGATTGTTTTAAGGATCAAATGAAAAAATGTATATAAAGTGTCAAGGGGCTTGCCAGCCTGAAAGCATTTTATAGAAGAGTAGGTTATTTGGCCCTATGACTTGCAAGTGATTAAGTTGGAACAGGAACTCATTCCACCTAACTCCAGATCTGGTGTAATTTGGCTCTCTGTTTTTGGTTCACATTATTTCCCATCTCCTCCTTATCTGCTTTTCTTCTTTTTTACCATTCAGTTCCATATTTTTTTGAATGTCATTGTGATGTCCCTATTAATGATACATAAATCACAAGTGGCCAGAAAACTATAACCTATCATCATAAAGGGATTGAACATATGGTGTTCCTGGGGCAGCTGAATGGTACAGTGGATAGAATGTCAGGCCTAAAGCCAGGAAGACCTGAGTTCAAATCCAGCGTCAGACAGTTACTAGTCATGCGACCCTAGGCAAGTCACTTAATCCTGTTTACCTCAGTTTCCTTATCTGCAAAATAAACTAGAGGGAAAAAAAATGGCAAACCCCTCTAGTATCTTTGCCAAGAAAAGCCCAATGACTGAACAACAACAACAATGTGGTATTTCTCAAGGTTTGTAGGATCATAGATTTAGGCCTGGAAGAGACCTTAGAGGTCGTCAGAGCCAACCCCTTAATTCTGCAGATGAAATGAGTCGTAGAGAGGTTAGATGATTTGCCCAGGGTCATACAACTAGTGTGTGTCTGAGATGGGATTTGAATCTAGGTCTTTGCCTCCAAGTCTAGTATCTTATCCACTTAAGTTTAAATGAATGCTCTGGGCAGAGAGAAACCCGAGTACTCGTGTGTATATGGTATTATACCATGGATTTGGTGCTTTTATCATAGTACTTTGCATGTAGTGTCAATAAATGCCTCACTGATGCATTTATTCATAGTGGAGAAGAACTCTGGATACAGAATCAAAGGATCCAGGTACCAGTGCTGCTCCTGCTACTTATTATCTCCATGGCCTTGATGGAATTGTTTTGTCTCTTTGGGACCTTGTCTGTAAAACGAGATAATCGATTTAGGGTTCACTATAATACTTTCTATCACTAAATACATGACATTGTCCACATTTCCTGAACATCATAACTAAGTTGTTAAACCCTTTGTTGAAGAGAAGACACTCCTGCTAAGGGCCGTTTGACATCTAAAAACTCTTGGGAAATGGAGAGTTCTACCCAGTAGGCATTAAACAAGTCAGTTATCACCTTATCCTTAAGATTTATCATTCCACTTTTTGTTGTCTTAAGGAAATGCTCCATGCCAGGAAATTCACAAAGCCCTCATTTTGCACCTTTCAGTGATATGCATGATTTGGCTGCACAGAGAACCAATATTTCAGCACCAACACATAAATACCCCTCTTTTCAAAGAAGGAATTTGTGTTACCACTGCTGGGTTGCCCTGGCAACATCAAGAAACACATGAACTCTATTCCCAAGAAACAGTGCCTTTCCTTCCCCTGTATTAGTGACAAAAACTCAACTTCATCAATCGAGAGAAAAGTAACAATTAGAGTGTGATGTTTATCTTGGGGATTGCCATTTAGCTTCTCAGCAGAGAGAGAAAGAAGTGAGGGGCTGGAGACAGTAAGAAAAAACACTTCCAAGCCACTTCTCCCTCTCCCATGATATACCAGATTGAGGGGTAATTATTCCTTGGATTTACAGAGTGTTTTGCTTCCTGAGAGCCAATTAAGTGTTTCTTCCATATACCTTATCTTTTTTTAGACTCACAGCTACTGTGTATATCCTACAGGTCTGGGACAGGACAGATAGCACCCTCCCCTTACTGTGTTTAAAGAAATTAATGGTGTTGTAGGGCCAGTGAATTAGCTGATAGTTTGACCTCCTGCATTTTCAGAGCAGAAGTCAGAGGAGAGGGAGAAAGAGAGAATACTGAATAGCCCTTTTTTTTAAACTACATTTTCACATCTCATTGGCTCATTGTAGCCATGCTGCAAGGTATAGGGGACAGATGTCACTTCTGTGTTACTGATGAGGGAGCTACGATGTATAAAAGTTTAGGTGCTTTGCATAAAATGACCTCAACTTTGTGATCAAGCTGGGCCTTGAACCCAGGCCCCCAAAATCCTACTACAGTGATCTTTCTTCTATATCCTATTCTTCTCCAAACCTCAGCTTTCTCTGGAGTGGAGAGATGGAAAACATGATTCCAGAGATGGAAGAAAAAATTAGACAGGAGAAAATGATCTTAGCCTTTACAAATTAGCATTGGCCTAAAGTAAAAGACACTGGGAACAAGTAAAGTCATTGCTCACTATGGAAAATAGAACCTATCAGTCTAGTGTTAAGGTGGGGAAGAAGAGGAATATAAATTGGAAACATCACCCTGAATTTGGAATTCAGGACCTTACCACTTTTATGACCTTGGGCAATTCCCTTTACTTCTGGAGCTTTTATTATCTTCATCTGCAAAGTGAATGAATTGGCCTAGATGAGATCCAAGGCCTTTTCCTGCTCTAAATTTATGACTTACTGGGTTTCCTGAGGGCAGAGCTTTATACTTTTGAATAATACAATATGAAATTTATTCAATAATCCAGAGCTTGGACCAGGAAATTTGGATGCAAAGTTACCTGTTTAGTGGCCACGGAACAACAACCTTCTTTTCTTTCTGCTTCAGTGGTCTTAAGGAGGGTAGGTTCTGTATGTGAAAATGGTGAAAATGTTTCTGGATAATCAATTTGTATGGCCTGAAAATATGTATCATATATGACCAGGGGAAGTAGAGGGTTTGGAGTAGGAGGAAATGCGGATGGGGAGTATTTTTGTTTTTAAAGGATATTTTGTTTCTGTTCCTAATTTTAAGAGATGTTGTCAATGCTTATAATTCTCAAGGTCGGTTCTCTCCCTCCCCCTTCCTCTTTTGGTCCAGTTCTCCTCTTGCTTACCCCATGTGAATTCCCAGTTTCCAAGGGGTTCCAGAAATGCCTTGAAAAGTTTCCATTGTCCTACCCTGGTTTATACAGAATAGAACTAACCTGAATCAACCCTGGTTCCACTTGTAACAGATTTGGACCAAGTCTACTGCCTTGGCAGATCTAAAGTTCACATCCCATGAGAAGTGTCCCCTTGTAATATTTTTAAATATACAATAATATGATGAGAAAGGTTCTGGGGAGTTGAATTCTTTTTTAACATTTGAGCTAAATTTTCCTTTTGGAAGGGAGAAAAAAGGAGAGAACAAATATTTTGAAGTCTGCTTTAAAAATACAATTCTCAGTAAACCAAGCTGAAATTACGTTTCAGGACACATCTGACGATCAGGGTGGCATTAAGATACAGTGTATATACAGTGTATCTGCAGTTCCTATTAAATGGACTTTTTTGCATAAAAAAGGAAAAGTTGATTGATTAGTATAAAATGTCATAGAAATGTCCAAGTTCTAACCCCCTGAGGTTTTAAAATACAGGGTATTAGGTAACCTGCCAAGCTGCCATGTCAGAGCTAATTGGCAGCCATATTAGCAACAGGACTGGCACTGTCTGTGCTATTGTTGGCACATTTCTTTGACTTGTACAAAGTGGCCACGTGAAAAACAAAGAGACATTAATAATTCCACCCATTTATTTCATCTTCTATACACTTGAATGGTCTGCTAACTGGAAAAGTCTTGGGATATTTAAACAAAATGGACTGTACTTGTCGCTTATTTAAAGTAAATATTTTTAGGAGATGTAAGCTTTTGAAAAATTTCCATTTTGCATCATATACTTGATTTAATTCTAGGGATTTTAAGTGATAATCTCAATGCATTATTTGTATACCTAGGGCTCCAGGAAAGTGAAGAAACCCAAGGTCCAGATTTTTTTTGTGTTAAAATAACCAATTTGGGAGAAATATCACTTTGGGAACACAATATTCACCCCAGTATTAAGCTCCAAGGTCATAATTCATGCATTCTTGTCTGTTGCAGCCTCCCTGAGAAATGTTTTACAACTTAATATTTGATATTTATATAATGTTTTAAATATTACAAAAATACTGTACATAATTTATCTCATTTGAGTCTCACTGATCCCCTGAGGTAGGCACTACAGGCATGTATTAAGCCCCATTTTACTGGTGAGAAATAGATTTAAGAAGATTATGTGACTTGCCAGTGGTTATAAAGGCAGTAGTTAGGGGTGAGATTTGAACTCGGGTCTTCTTGATCCCCAGGTTCATAACCCTTGTGAAGTAGGTAGTCTAAGGATTATTATTCCCATTTTTACAGATGAAGATAAGGAAGCTCAAAGGTTAAGTGAGACCTGCTCAAGGATTAATATCCTGTAATAGGCAACCCTTAAATGAGATTCATAAGATAAGTCATGATATTGAGAGCTGAAAAGCACTTTAGAGGCTGTGAGGTCCAATCAGCTCATTTTATAGATGAGGAATCTGAGGTGTAGGCTTGCTGAGGATCACACAACTAGTGATTGTCTGAGGCAGGATTCAAACTCATGTCTTCCTGACACCAAATATAGTGAGTGCTCTATTCATTACTCCCCCTAACTGACTCTTGGGCCAGAAATTCCTTGTTTCTAGAGATTTGTTGGTTTCTAGAGCTTCTAGACATTATCCTAGAGAATATAGAAAGTTCTATATTTAAGTCAATAAATTTGGAGCACATTGCTGTTGCCATATTCCTAAATTTGGGAAACTCAGCCTGGTTATAATATTAAGGGAGTTTTATAGGTAATTACTACCCAGATATTCCATCCAATCTCCCCCCCCCCCAATAGTGAAATTTGTATTAAGTTTAGACGATAAGTATGGCAGTACAGGGCAAAGGTATATGAGGCCTAGTAGAAATACTGTTCGTCAGAAATTGATGACGCATAGAATGTTTGCTATTTCTTCCTTAATGATCTGATTTTCTTCCTGAAGGAGGTAAGATATGGTCAGACTCTTACATCACAGACCCAAGTATGGGAGTGGTCTTTCCAGGATTAATCTCCACCATCTCTCCAGAAATCAACGTACCCTCATAAAAGCAGAGACATTAGATAAAAGGCCAGGATATGAAAATTAGCCAGAACCAACCCAGGCACCTGCAAAATACCTTAGTTTTCCAATTCAGGTCCAATTAGTTTTGTGCCTCAACCTCCAATGAAGCCCTCACCAGTTGGATAATTTTGAGATGGGCTCAACTTCTGAATATAAATCATAACAGCATCCCAGACATCAGTGTCCACGATTGTGTTAGTTGCATGTCAGAGATAGGTTTATATTTTACTTTCTTGGTGGCAGAAGCTGATTTAACTTTCCTGGTCCATATCTGGAAATTTAATTCAGTTCAACTCAGGCAAACATTTAAGTACCTTCTTTGTGCTGATCATTCTACTTGATTCTGGGAGGTAGAGCTTAATAAGCAAAGGTTTGCATTTTGTAGATCATCATTATGGCAAGAGAACTCTTATGAAGCTCCAAATTCTATCTTCTTTAAAAAAAAAATTACCTAAAATCACCCCATCTATAATCAAGTGTGACATTCTATTAGAAGAAATAAGACTATATACACAAATAATTTAATAGTGTAGAAGAGAGGTATAAAGTTCTGTACACATTCAGAGAAGAATCCTTTTTTTTTCCAATGACTTCTTTATTTACTTTCAGTTTACAAGATTCAGTTCCACATTCACTTGAGTTTCAGATTTTCTCCCCTCCTGTCCCCTCCCGCCCCCATGGTGGCATGCAATCATGCATAGGATCTGCAAATACTTTCACATTGTACAACAATCTGGTTGTATAGAAGAGTTGTAACCAATGAGTGAACACTGGGAAAAAAGAAACAAAACCAAACATGAAAAAGAACGATAGCATATATTGCTTCAGTCTCCATTTAAACTCTAGTCTTTCTAGATCTTTCTCTGAATGTAGACATCTCCTTCCATCCTGAGACTTGTAGAGTTGTCTTATAATTGTGCATTGCTGAGAAGAGTCCAGTTCATCAGGGTTGGTCATTACACGTACAGTGTGTCTGTGATTGTGTACAAATTTTTCCTGGTTCTGCTCTTCTCACTTAGTATCAGTCCGTATAAGCCTCTCCAGGTAGTTATGAAGTCCATCTCCTTCCCATCTCTTATAGCACAATAGTATTCCATTACATTCATATACCACAACTTGTTCAGCCCTTCCCCAGTTGATGGACAACCCCGATATTTCTAGTTTTTTGCCACCACAAAGAGAGCTGCAATAAATATCCTTGTACGTATGGGTCCTCTTCCCACTTCTGTGATCTCTTTGGGATATAACCCCAAAAGTGGTATTGCTGGGTCAAAGGGTATGCAATTATTTATAGCCCTTTGGGCATAGTTCCAGATTGCTCTCCAGAACGGTTGTATCAGTTTACAACTCCACCAGCAATGCAT
>CM053589.1:132387576-132411660 GCA_028646515.1 Pseudochirops corinnae | reverse complement strand
CAGATCCAGGCCGCTCAACACGAGAGCTCTTGGCCTGAGAACAATCGCTCAGTCCCCCGCCGTCTGCAGGCTGCGGGCGGGAAGCTACAATGTGGAGGTGGGTACAAAACCTCTGCCTTTCGCTTTTCCGCTCTGGAGGCCTTTCAGTCGGACTGCTTATCTCCCCCTTTCGCAATCCCCACTGCAGCTGGTGCTAATCCGCTCACCTGAGAGGCTCCTCCACTGCTCCAGTCCAGCTGCCCCCGGGGCACAGCCACGGCTTCAGGCCAGGCTGGTTTCGGTTAGCAGTTCTGATATGGCTCCTCGTAGCCGAGCTGACTTTAGTGGGAAGTATCTTTGTGTGCCTTTTGGAGTTCTAGGATTGGTTTAGAGTCCTATTTTATGGGTATTTTGGGGTGGCTATGTGAGAGCTGCGATATGTTGCTGCTGCTACGCCGCCATCTTGGCTCCGCCCCCCCTTAAGCAGATTTTTTAACTACTAGTGCACGGCAGTGAAGAATATGACCACTGGTTCTGGTAGTACTAGCCTAATGCCAAAGTTTTATCAACTATTGCACTTATACCCTTAATGTAAATATGAAGATATTTGTTTTAGGAAAAACTATGAGATTTAAAAAAATATCCAACACTGTGAATATTTCAGCATCATTTGTGTTTGTTGCCAGTCATTCACATAGAAAAATATCTGCCCTGATTAGCTGATGCTGATATCAGATGAATATAAGAAAAACAGCAAGTCCAGCCATTTCTATGGATTTATCCACTTGTAAGGCAAGAGAGCTGATCTGCAGATGAGATATAAACTCAGTCTTTATGATAACAGCTAAATCTTTAATTCATAGGTCATGTAGTCTCTGGAAAAAATTCCATTGCATAATTGTGAGAGAATGAGAGTTAAAAAAGCAAATAATGACTTAGCTATAGTAGAGTGAAGTTTTCTGTTGTAGTTGATGAAAAGATTGGCAAGCTGAGAGGTCTTTTACCTGACTTCTGAAACCCTGATCAGGGTGTAAGTAGGCCTTTGTCTGTAGTACTAGTCTTTTTGGCCCTAGCCTCCCTCTGGTGGGTCTTACCAGGTTCCACCTAGGACTAGCGATTTATGTATATGCTTTTTCCTTCTCACTTACTAGCTAAAGTGCTTTGGGGCTATAACTTTTTTATCTTTATATCTCCCATAGTCCTCAGCACTTAGTAGGTATTCAATAGATAATTGTTGAATAAAAGAATTACCCTAAAGGGCAATTTTTAAAAATAGGAACTTTTTTTCAGTATAGAGATGAGAAATATAAGTAGTTTTCCACTATAAACTTTGCTAGGAACCAAAGAAAAGTTGACTTCAGTTCTATAATCTTTGATATAGTGGATTTTATGGTTTCCCATATAATATTATTTCACATAGAATCCAAGCCACATTTCACGGGTTTAAAATGTAAAACCAGCACTTGTATCTTTTATAGAATATACCTATTAAAATGTAGTTCTCTGGCTTTGAGGAGCAATGAAAATCAAAACATTGGTCACTGATACCACCAAGCATACTATCAAATAATATTTGCAATATGGCATGTTTTAAGTCAATCACAAAACTTTTCCTTCTTCTTGATTTGGACTTTCATTGCTTTCCTTTGCAATAGGATTGTGAAAAGAGAGTTGCTTTTGAAGCTGTAAGAGCAGGGTTCAAATCCTAGCTCCGCCATCTTACTTCTTGTGTGACCTTAGGTAAATTGTTTGATCTCCCTGAGGCTACATGACTTCTGAAGTCCTTTCCCATCCTAAATCTGTGATCCCCTATGACATTTTATTTAAGTTTATAAAGAGTACTTCTAGCTTTCACAATGATTTCCTATATTGAACCACGAAAATAAATAACTTCCCCTAAATCTCACAGGATTGTAAATTGCTGTACATATGTTAGCTTTTCTCAAGCTTGAGTGATATTCACACAAGAGTACTGATCAAATGACCATACAGGGTTATGCAGCACTGCTGTTAGCTTTCTAACATCTGCCAACAGGTAATGTCCATAGGCCACCCACTCAAATGCTTTCTTGGATACTACCATTGAGAAAGCAACTCAACAAATCAATTTACAGATCCAAAGGAGAAAATAAAGATTTGCTTAAAAGAGACAAGCTGTCTCTGATGTAACCAAACAACTAAGTGTAGATCTGGGTGTAAAGTAAGAATGTAAATTTAGCCATTGTTCCATATGCTAGAAGTTGACCCTGTGATTTTTTTAAGTGTAGCACTACTTAAAATCACTGATCAACCAGAATTTTTCCTCTTAATTGATCTTTAATTACATTTTTCTCTTTCGCAAGTGTGTTTGAGAGTTTCACATGAGGTTGCTAGGATTTAGGCAGGAATGTTATACTGGTGAGAAAGAAAAAATAGCCAGTGCCTGTCAGTTGGACAGAACCAGCCTCTAACCTCTGGGTAGTCAGAACTGAGCAAAGCAGGCTAGAGATAGAAGAATCAGGAATCAAACAGAAGATTAATTGGAAAGTCAAGGAAACCGCTTGCAAGCAAGGATACATGCTGGAGCCACGCCCCTAGTGGGGCAGACCCACTTTAGTGTGGGGAGTTCTTAATACTTATATGCTGCAGAATGAGCTGTAACCCTGACAATGGAATATAGCAATAACAATGTGACAAGTCTGATTCATAGCAGGACTTCACCACCAGAAACAATTCTGTGATTTTGCTGCAGCAGAGTTCATCCAGAGGGTGAGCACAAAGGATTGTTGTTATGCCAAGCTCAGGACACAGCTTGTTTGCTGGGTTTAGCTCGGGAAAACAGGGTGTCTTCTAATTATCTTGAAAAGACTATATAAATACCTGTCTAGATATGAAATGTCTTGCAAATTGTCAGATGGATGTTGTAGTTTAATTGATTGATCCAATTGCTTGATGTTGATTGGCAGCCCAGCCAGTCAGTGAAGAGAGGAGGCTGGAGGTAGGCCTTCTCTTCTTCCTCCATTCTGATGATTTAATCCAAATGAGAAGGTTCCTCAGCAGCAGGCTGAGGATGCCCTCAGACTCATGCTCATTGTCTGCTTCTCTACCTCATAAGTAACTGGAAATAGCAAGGAAACTTCCATCTGGGAGCTAAACATGTCCAGGGCAATGACTCCATTTTCCTCTTAAAGAAGTTATTTTAGTGACTAAGCTTGCTTGCCCTGAGAGAACCAGAAAACTTGGAATATCTTCTTAGCAAAGTTACACAAGGCTAAATGAGACTCTGAAATGAACCTCACCCAGTACACATATGCATGCATGACTTTTATATAGTTATATATCTCAGTTTCTCTCCCTACAAACCGTACAGTGATAATTATCCAGAATGCTTTCATGTTTAATATCAATTTATTTTTAAGTCCCTTGAAAATGCTTATATAGGAGAGTTGCAGTAGTATTGAAAGCAGGGAGGTACTAAGAAATGCATTAACTCTTTGAAGCCAGAAAGATGTTTCTATTAAATCATTTAGGGAAAGAGTTAATGCATATGTGAAAGGAGAGTGATTCATGCCCTTTCCACCATCTCTTTTCCTTGGAAACAAACACAGCTCATTTAGATGAAGTATATATGTGTTTTATTATTGCTCTGGTCTAGGTGTTTAGATATCTGAAACAAATTCATTATATTAACAAAAAATACTTGCTCACCCCCTTCACTGGATGCTCACAGGCTTAGATCAGTCCAGAAGGTCCCAAAAGGGCTTGAAAGGGTGGTTTGGGAGACTTCTGAATAGAGAGAGAAAATCATTTAAAAGCTTTAAGGAGCAAGTGACATTTTATTCACTGAAAACTATTGTCTGACACAATTTGAATTAAAGTCAAGTATCCTAGGACCCTGAATGCAGTGACCATACATTGAATTCCATTTATTTAACATGTTAGGCAAGGATCATCAAATCAATAAAATTACTGTGCCATCTGCCTTCCCCTTGCTCACCATCATAATGAAAAATGACTCCTTAAGTGTTCTGCAAGGCAATTAGCTCTGAATGGAGACTTGTAATGCGGAGATTCGGAGTTACATTTGTATTCAAAACTTTGCTGGCAAAATGGAAAGGAAGCTGTTGCCCATATTAATAGATACATAAAATGTATAAATGGGGTAATTTGGTATTACACTATTTATGCATAATATTATACTACTGAAGAATCATGGCGGTGGAAAGGATCCTGAATAGACATTCAGCCTATTCAATTGCCTGCTGACAGGACCTGCAACCCTGAAATCATCTTGACAGATGAGTAACTGTTATTAAGACTCTCTGATTAAGGAGCACCAGTAACTTCTCTGGGCATCCCATTCAGATTTTTTTTTTAGTAGTCTTCACTGCAATATAATCTCATTTCCTTCATTTCTCTTTCTTTATGTTCTCAACTCCTTGGAGAACAGCTACTATTTCCTTTTTCTAATGACCATATATATGTGGTCAATAATGATTCAAAAATCACTTCTTTGGTATTTTCTTTTCCAAATTCAGTGTTCCTAGCTCCTTGAGTTCCTTATCAGTCTCTATCTTCATTGGATTAGCTCATCTCTATAGTTCTTCTCTGGGCCATCTTTAGTATTTCCATGCGCCATACCTATCTAACCCAGTGCTCTAAATTTCCAACCCATGGGTGGACATCAACTTAAGAACTTGAAAAAAGGAAGGGAAGGGAATAAGTATTTATATAGTGCCTCCTTTGTGCCAGTCACTGTTAAAGGCTTTACAAATTTCTCATTTGATCTTCACAACAGCCTTGTGAGGTAGTTATCCTCATTTTCAGTTGAGAAAATTGAGACAAACAGAATTTAAATGACTTTAAGTGCCTAAAACTGAACTCAGTTCTTCTTGATGGATCACTGCCCCACCTAGCGACCACTACTGATCATATGGTTCTTGCCGGACTTGTCCTCCAAATGACTGAGAGCAAAGGAAGTTGCTTAATTTGCCCAAGATTAAATAGTTACTGGCAGAGTCAAGAAGAGAAACCAGATCTCTTGACTCCTACACTTACATCCCTTTCCTTTTCACCTTGAGAAAGATAGCCTTTGTCCTCCATTCCTTATTTATATTTATGAACCAAGATATCATATTTGCTTTTGCATCAACTACCCTCTATAAAGGATTATTCTTCTGCTTTTGGTCTGTTTTGACCACAAATCATGATGTTCCTTATGCAGGATGTAATTCTAAGAAGAGTTTTAAAAATCATATTTTAGCTCATCTGTTCTATTGTTCAATAATAGATAGAAGGCTGATTTATAGTCAGTAAAACCTAGGTTCAAATCCCACCTATTACACTTAATAGTTTTTTGACCATGGGCAAGTTGCGTGTCACTTCTCAGCTTTAGTTTTCACATCTCTAAGGCAAGGTTAATAATATCTGTACTAGTTAACAGAGTTGCTATGAGAGTCAAAGGAGATAATGCATGAAAAACTACTTGCACTCCTCAGTGTGCTGTATGTCAGTTATTATTATCATCATCATTATTACTGATCTTTAATTAATTCTTCAAAACTTTTTCAATGAAATTGAAATAAAAACAATTCTGGGAAAAGTCACTACCCTGTTATTATTCTTTTATATTTCATGCACTGTATACTATTAAACAACATGATAAAATAATTGCTTTTATGTTTGAATAAAGTATTGGGATGTAAATTCATTTGCTGAAGTCTCACTGAGCACATCCTTGGTAGCCCTCTAATGGCATATAGGTCAACAGGAGAGATATGTATTTCATCTCACTTTTTCACAATTTTGATCTACTCGGTCCATATTTTAAAGTCTTTTTGACCAATGCAAATCAAAGGTACTGAGGTTTTGGCAAAGTAACACCTATTAAAAATACTGTTCATGACTTTTTATGGATCACTGTTCAAGTGATTTGGGATAAGTTCCTTCTATGGTAATAGTAATGGCTTCATTCCAGTACAATTTATTGGATGAATTCTCAGGGACATTTTGAGGTATATATTTGTAGTCTGAGGATTTACAAGATATGAAAAAATAATTTTTGATGTATAATTCTAACCACATGATCATGACTCACTAGTTATGCATTGGGAGATAAATATTTACAACTTGCAGTGATATGTTGCGGAATTTCTGCTGTTACCTCATATAATCTACATTGATGATCAAATCTAGTCTCTTGAAAGATAAACCTTATTTAATTTATGGTGATAGGTAATGATCTGGTCCTAAATTGCTAACAGAAACACCTCCATTTCCACAAATCAATCCACATGACCTGGAGATTGCTCAGTTCTTCTTGGTCAACATGATGTTGTTGACTTTCCACGGACATGTTGTCTGTTGGGTACATTTTGATTCAATTCTTTGATTATAGTTGTTTCACAGATTCTAACTACAAGTAAAACATTTTTATTACATTTGAAAAATACTGTTATATGCACTTGTTAATGGACTTGCTTGGCAAAGTGAAGTTGGCTTATTCCAGAAGTAGTTTATAGGTTTTTGACCTCTGTATCATGTTTAAAAGAATATCTATCTATAATCTTCCTAGTATCTTATGAGAAAGTATTCGTCTTCTGCGTGGTTTTGTGAGGATACAGTGGAAGCCAGGTGGCACCGTTTATAGAGTACAAGGCCTGGAGTCAGGAAGACCTGAGGTCATGTCCAGTCTCAGACACTTACTTGCTGGGCAAGTCACTTAACTTCTTTTGCTTCTACTTCCAAAACTGTAAAGTGGAGATACATCACGTCTCTCCCAGGACTGTTGTGAGGATCAAATGAGATGACATTTAAAAATCATTCAGTATAATGCCTGGCCCATAGTAGGCACTATGTTTATCGTTACTATTATACACACCAAATCTGTTACAGTCTGGGTTATAGTTTGAAAATCTACATTCAGACAGGCACTTCATATTTGTTAATTGCTTTAAAGATGCTTTTCCCATTCAGCTTTGATTTCAAGTTACCAGTTTTCTCCTAATATATTTAGCCACCACCATCTCTGATTTCTTTGTGCTGGATATCTTGCCTGGAAAAGACCATGGTATTTGTAGGTATTGCTTTCATTCGTTGTTTTTATAGCAATTCTGACTGCAACCTTGAAGTCTTCAGTCTTTATTTTTCCTTGGAATATAATAAAAATTTTACAAGTTCAAATGACATTTTGATATCATTGAAGAAAGATTCCATAAAATGATATAGCTGTGTGTGTGTGTGTGTGTGTGTGTGTGTGTGTGTTTGGGGGAGATTTGGAGAACCATATAGCTTGCTATTATCCAAGTATATTAAGTGATTAATAAGATTTTTGGGTTCTGTTCCTTATTTAATTTGGAAAACATACTTGATTCTATTTAAGAATGATAATAATGGATTTAAGGAGAATGATAGGATACTTGAATTATGTCCCTATAAAAGGCCACATTTGATGAATTGTTCTTGACATTATTCTTGGTGGTGGTATGTTTTAAATAGATAACAGTTTTCCATGTGAACATCAGATACTCTAATGTTCTCATTATAGTTAGGCCTATTTTATGTATTTACAGTACAAAAATCAGCCATGATTGTGAAACTGAGTCTGAGGTTTTATGATCATCAGCAAAGACAGTTTAAACGTTGCAATGCTTTCAGTCAGTTTTGTTCAATAATTACCAGATAGATAATAACTTACTATTTATATCCATGGAACGTTTGGTCATGGCTTTCATGCTCTTCAGGTAATGTATTGTTTTCTTGTGTGTGTGCATGTGTGTGTGTGTAGATAGAAAGATATGGATAGAGAGAAAGATATAGATAGTGATAAAAGCTGTGGATATTTTGTATCAAGTACTAAAACAAATAATTGACTTGTATTTGGAAGTTTTCTTACCTTCAAGTAACAGTTATACATTGCCTTCTTTTAAGAAAGCTTGGATAGGACTTGTGAAGGTGTAAACTGATAAAATGCTTCACTAGCAAAATTATTAAGGACCGACCCAATGCTGGTACCTGTTAGTTAAAATCAGATTTAGGAATGAAATGAGGTACTTGTAAGTCACAGATCATTAACAAAAGAGTTATTTAGCCTTAACATAGAAAGATAGGCTAGAAAAATACAGAGGCACTTAGTTATTAAAGGTATGATTCCTTCATCTCCAAATGGAAACAATTGGTCAACAGGGAAAAATATGGTAACTACATGATCTTCCAATGTCTACCAAGTCAAAGAAACCCCCAGTGGAAAGTGGGCTGAACTGTTTGTGCTCTTATATGACCAGGAAGTTTCATGAAGGAGTCAACTGAGTCCTGGGTTTACCTTTGTCTACTTTTAGGGAAAACAAATCCGTGTTGTAGAAGAAAAGGAAGAAACTCTGGTAGATACCAGTACTATCACAGAAGTATTTCAATCATCATTTATGGTTCTTATCCATCTTTGGTGCTTTTCAGTTTTGCAGAGAAGCTACAGTTTTACTTATCTCTCTGATTTAAACTATTCTGTCATCTGTTATATTAATGTTATATAGGTTTTCCATTTCTTGTGTGTTTTCATGATGTAAACCTTTCTTGTCACCATATAAACAATAACAAAATTTTCCACACATTCCTTCCAGGGATTTTCTAAGGTTTTGTATTTGGTTTGTTGGTTTTTGTTTCTACTACTTAAGTGTCTTTAGTAGACTTTTTGATCGATGTAGCTTTGATTGCTAATTAAGGTAATGTTGTGCTTCCAGAATTGACAATTAATTAGTAGTAGAAGTGATAACTAGAAGTGACTTTTGGCTGTGATCTTCCTCAAAAGTGATACACTGTGATTGATCATTTATGACTTATTTTATTGTTTATCGTACTGTAACTGCATAATCAATAACCTTGATGTTTCTATAAGACTATGGATTATGGTATTTTACATAATACATACACACACACACATATATATGTGTGTATGTATGCATATATGCATCTACAAAAAGAGAAAAAGAAAGAGGGAAGAGAGAGAGAGAGAAAGAAAGAGAGAGAGAGAGAGAGAGAGAGAGATAAAAGCTTATGGGAAAAAGGCTTCTCTAGTTTTAAAAATAAATGCTACTTAATAAATTTGGGTAGGACTTAGAACTAATTAACTAATGGAAAAGATGTTGAAGTTTTAGTAATTTATTAATTTATATAAACATATTCCTTGAGTGCCTTAGAAATTGAGGTGAGAATAAATAAGGTTATAAGTCAAGTAGTAGGCTAAAAGGTGTGGATTCATTGTGATTATGAACAGTGCACCAAACATAACTTCTGACTCCCTTAACCTACACATAGGGTCAATCTTAAAACAATGTTTATAGTTTGTTATTATTATTTGTTATTTTTATCATTTGTTATTGTTAAAGGGTTAAATTGATGAGCAATCATTTCAACGATCATCATTTTCCTGTTCTTAATGAAAGATGCTTCATTGATCTTTCTTCAGTCTTGTTTTTTTTTTAATGTTAGATGTTAACCTAAAGATTTTGACCAATTTTTAAAAACTGGGTGTGATTCATCAGGCCCTGTTGATTTCTTTATTTTCAGCCTGTGTAATCTATAGATATTTTGTTATTCTTACTTGGCTTTCTGTCCTCCTATTTCTTTTACTGTTAGTTTTTGAGATCACAGCTGAACTTTTCAAAAGACTGACTTTGAAAAAAAATTAAAAGTCACTTCACTTTTTAGTGCTATTTATTATTAGCTTTCTGTGTACATCTGAAAAAAGGCATTTTTTTATTCTTTTTTTTGTGCAATGCCTTAAAGAAAGTGCCGCTTTATCTCTTATGGGGATCTCTTCTAAGTTAGCTCACTTCCTTCATTGGTACTTCAGACATTTTTCAATTCTCGGGAATTCTGTTCTTCTACTTCTTTGGTGACCTGTCTTTTCTTCCATTTTGTGTAAGAGTAACACCTATATTTAACCTTTTTTATACATTTTCAAGCCAAGTAGGTTTTTCTCCTAACCTTTCTTTTTGATAAATTGTATTAATTTTAGGTGTCATAAATTCATACTCACCTTGGAAACAGCCAGATCCCTGAGTCTCTGTAAAATGCCATCAAAGGACCTACATTCCAACTGCAATTCAGCTACTTACTAAGAGATTTTGTATTTTAGGCAAGTGACTTCACCTCTCTGGAACTCAGTTGGAACTGTAAAATGAGGAGGCTGGGTTGTATTATTTCTTCCATCTATAGGTTCTATGATCCTATAGTCATAGGACCATAGACCCTATAGATCCTATGATATTTTATTACTTTAAATTTACTTCTACTGGGACTTTTTTCTCCTTCCCTCAAAATGTGCATCTTTTGAGTCTATTTCATTTATTTATTTCCCCCTTTCCTTTTCTTATTATTTCAAATTCTGATAACTTACAGAAACTTTCCCTAATGCAGACTCTCGTTTTAAATACCATTTGTAAGGATCAAATCAGGACAAAGTAGGCCTTCCAGCTCAACAGCTTTACTAATAAGGACTTAAAACCAGATGATCTATGATATACTCAAATGTTTGTAGTAAGTACAATGCGTTACCATATTTCTTGTTGAAAAGTTGAACACATTTTAAATAATTAAGTATTTCATGGTTGTGATGTGGGATTTAGATGCTTTTTCCCATTGAAAACATCCGTAAATTATGTTGACAGGAACATGCTGTTACTGAGCAGGGGCAGGGTGGGGGGTGTTCCCAATACAAATTTCACTGGAGAATTTTATTCCAAATCTATTATGACCTTTTCTCAGCTGGGGGAAAGAGAAGGACAATAAGCTGTATGAGGGAGTCCAAAATAAATGGAGGCATATAACATAAAGGGAATAGAATGAAGATTTAGGTATTATATATAAGATGCCACAGTAATCTTTAACAACATAGAAGATTTATAAGGAAAATGATCCTAGTTATATAGGTGTTGAGCTTGCAATGAATTTGCCATATTTTGTGATATAAAAAGGACAATAAGAAATACAAGAGATTTAATAAGTTTCTCAGAGATAAAATGTTATTTTATCTTTTATCCCAGGACACTTCTGGCTGCAAACACTAGACTTTACCACTGGTGTACATCTACCATTGTATCTTGGTAATTGGCAAATTTACATCACATATGTCACCAGCAACTGAAGAAAAATGCAGCTGCTGATTTTGTGATATCCTGGGAATTTCAGGCCTGCAAGGTCTAATTGTTCCAATCGATAATATGCTAATGAAAAAATAAATCTAAACCTCTGCCATGATCATACTGAATCTAGCCAGCAATGATTAATTTAACTGCCTTCCTGTAATCCTAATACTTTCACACTGTACAGAACTGTTGCCATATTTTAAATATCAGTTCTAAGCTGACTGGTTAGCTCACTGTAAATTAATAGCAAGGATGTTGACCATTTGGTCAAGTACAGCTGTCTGGCTGCTGCTACCCTGCATGAGAACAAAGGAAATCATGCTGTGGTTTGCCATTGCTCTTACTGTCTTCTTAACTATCATGTCCTAAGGATACCCAGCAACTAACACTTCAGCATTAACTTCTCCCACGTCCTGTAATGCAAAGGAAACTTCCATTGGCTCACACCATCTTTCTTGGTAGAAAAATGTTAACAAACAAGGTTAATGCCCATTTACTGTAAGTGGCCAACTGTCAGGCAGGCTGTGTTTCCAGTTATCCTTGTTTCTCACCATAACAATCCCCTCAGCAAATATGAACTTCATTAGCATAATAGAATTAGAGAGCAGGAATTGACCCTGGGAGGTCATGTGGTACAGCCTGCTGCCTCCTAACAAATCACTCTCAAGATAGATAACAGTGTCTTGTTTTTAAATAACTGCAAGCATCTAAACACTCTATCTTCCTTTACAATCTAACTTGTTCCAGAATGTAATACTCCTTGGTGTAAGGGATGTGACAAACGTGTAAGATCATGTGACTGATTTTCTAGTAAACATACTCAAAATCAATATGTAAGATCCTTGTGGGCAGGGTTTGGATGCTATTGCTTGGTTTGATTTGGTTTGGTTTGCTGTTGTTTTTTGGTCACCTTTACCTTTGCATCCCTAGCACCTAACAAAATATCTTGCATATAATAAGTACTCATCAAGTCTTCGTGAAATTGAATTAAACATCCAAATGAGTGTGGTCTCCTTTAAAGGCATTTCTTAGTTCAGTAATGCTGTGGTCTCCATGGAACTTAAGGAATAACTTTAGTAACCATACTGTCTCTTGAATATCTTTGTTTTATTTATTTATTTTTTTGCTTTTTGGAGGGCAATTGGGATTAAGTGACTTGCCCAAGGTCACATGGCTAGTTTTTTGTGTTAAGCGTCTGAGGTCAGATTTGAATTCAGGTCCTCCTGACTCCAGGGCCAGTGCTCTATTCACTGTGCCAACTAGCCACCCTTGAATATCTTTATTGATGGGGACATAGATTTGTAAAACTAGTTTGTTTGGGTTTTTTGGGGGAGGGAAGTTCATCTTTTGATAATGCACTTGATTTTGGAGGGGTATGTGAAAACAAGTAAAAACAAGACAAAGTTGCAAGTCTTTTTATATATCTATCTATTTGACTATTTATTTGTTTTCTTGCTTCTGGATGGCTTCTAAACTGGCTCTAAAAGAAGTTCCCAAAAAGGAGCTGTAGATTGTAAGAGTTGTTAACAGTAACTGGACTTAGCTACTGAAAAAAAGATACAGCCCACAAATGAGGTGATCTGGAATAAAAAATACTCATTTGAGTTCTTATATTACGAGATATTTGTTAATCAATCTAGTTATACATCATAAACATTCTATGTGATATTGAACTGAAACCTCACTTATTGTAACTAATCTTCTGCCATTCATCCAGTGAGAGATAAAAGACTACTTTCTGGCATCTTCCTTGTACTTGAGGATGACAAGTAACTCACTCCTCCCATCTTGTCTCTTTTTTTTGCTTCAGGCCAAACAAATCTAACTTCTTTCATCTTTCCATATATTTCCTATCCTGTTTTGAAATATGTGTTGCTCTTTTCTGAATTTTCTATAGCTTTTTTTAAAATACAGACTAAAACTGGTCATTATATTCTAATAATGATTCCCAGTGCTGAGTAAAATGAAAGGACTTATTCCAGCTCATCTAAGGAGATGCTTTAGCATTAATGTATTTGCCACAGTTTGGGATTTTTTTTCTTTTTTTCTTTTTTTCTCTTGCAGCGCATGCATCAGTGGAAAAGATGTTTTGCAAGGGAAGTTTTATGAGAAAAGTAACTAGCTTAAAATGGCAGTTCACCTATAAACCAAGAAAAATATAAATTTGTACAAGAAATTAACACAAATAGCCAATACAGTTAAGAATATTGCACAGAAAATAAAACTAGATGTAATTGGTATGAAAACTATTTCATTTACAAAGAATATGCTATAAGTAAGAGACCAGCTAAAATATGTACACTACCAACACAATAATGTCCAAAAATAATTCATAGCTAATGCAGCATTTTTTCAGGAAGACAATTTAAACAAATTGTGGTTCTCCTCCAACTTTTTTTTATACATTATTACCATGCCTAAATAGCACCAAATATGGCTTCCAAATTTATAAAGAAATAGAACCACAACATTTTATTAATTACTTGATTTACAAGGATGCCATCAAATGCTATAAAAAATACACGTTAAACAATTCCTTCCTTGCATTTTAAAAATTATTTTTATTTATTTCATCAAATATTTCCTAATTGCATAAAAAAGGATTTTAATAGTAATTTTTAAAGTTTGAGTTCCAAATTCTCTCTGTTTCCTGCTCTTCACCCTCTCTTGGGAAGGCAAGAAATTTGATTCTGCTTATACATGTAAGGTCATACAAACTATATTTCTATATTAGCCATGTTGCAACACAAAAACAAAATAAAAGAATAAAAAAATTGTAAAAAAAAAAAAGAAAAGAAATATGCTTCAATCTGCATTAGAAGTTCATTAGTTCTCTCTCTGGAAGTGGGTAGCATTTTTCACCATAGCTCCTTTGGAAATGCCTTAGATTACTGTCTTGATCAGAGTAGACAAGTCTTTCACAGTTGATCATCCTTACAACAATTCATGTAACTCTTCCCAGGTTTTTCTTACACCATCCTGCTCGTCATTTTTGATAGTATAATAGTATTTCATCACAATCATATGCCATAACTTGTTTAGACATTTCCCAAAAATGGAAATCGTCTCAATTTCCAATTCTTTGCCACAACAAAAAGGACTTCTATAAATATTTTTCGTACAAATAGGTCCTTTTCCCTTTTCTTTAATTGTTTTGGGAAACAGACCTAGCAGTGATATGGCTGAGTAAAAGGGTATGCACAGCTTTATAATCCTTTCAGCCTAGTTACAAACTGTTGTTCAAAATGGTAGGAATAGTTCACAACTACACCAATAGTGCAGTAGTGTCTGATTTTTTTCATATACTCCCAGCATTTGTCATATTCCTTTTCTGTCACATTAGCCAATATGATAGGTATGAGATAGGTATCCCAGAGTTGTTTTAATTTTCATTTCTCTAACCATTAGTACTTTGGAGAATTTCTATGTGACTATTGAAGGCTTTGATTTCTTCTGAAAATTGCCTATTCATATCCTTTGCTCGTTTACCAAATTTCCTTATTTTTATAATTTTGGCTCAATTTATCATGTTTGTGAAATGAGGCCTTTATTGGAAAAACTTGCTGCAAATTTTTTTCCCCCAGTTTCATGTTTTCCTTTTAATTTTGGCTGCATTTGTTTTGTTTAGGCAAAAGCTTTTTAATTTTATGTAATCAAAATTACCTATTTTGCTTCCCATTATCTCCTCTTTCTCTTGTATAGTTAAAAATTCTTCCTTTATCCAAAGATCTGATAGGCATGTTTTTAGATGTTCCCTTAAATTACTTTTGATATCACTCTTTAGGTGTAAATAATTTATTCATTTTTATCTTATCTTGGTATAAAGTATGAGATGTCATTCTATGCCTAGTTTCTGTCAAACTTCTTTGGATCTTTGTGTTTATCAGACACGATATTGTTATGGTCATTTACTACTCTGTATTGTATACCTAATTAATCCCACTAATCCACCACTCTATTTTTTTTAGCAAGTAGCAGATTATTTCAGTGATAAACACATTGTAATATAATGTGATATCAGAAACTGCTAGGCTGCTATCCTTGACATTTTTTTCTTTTTGCTTACTTTTTCTTTTTTTCTTTTCTTTTCTTTTCATTCTTTCTTTCTTTTTTTTTTTTGCTTTTTGGAGGGGGAGGCAAGATATTTGGGGTAAAGTGACTTGCCCAAGGTCACACAGCTAGTAAGTGTTAAGTATCTGAGGCTGGATTTGAACTCAGGTCATCCTGATTCCAGGACTGGTGTTCTATTCATTGTGCCACCTAGCTGCCCCCCTAAACAGTTTTTCAATGATTCCCTTGATATTTTCAAACTTTTGTTCTTCTAGATGAATTTTGTTACAATTTTTTCTAGCTCTATAAAATAACTTTTTACTAGTTTGATTGTGACAATAGATTAATATAGATAGAATTGTCATTTTTACTATATTGGCTCAGCCTATCCATGGGCAATTAATATTTCCTCAATTGTTTAGATCTTTATTTGTATGAAAAGTATTTTGTAATTTTGTTTATATAATCTCTGATTTTGTCTTGCCAGGGAAACCCCCAAGTATTTTATACTATCTGCAGTGATTTTAAATTGAATTTCTCTATCTCTTCCTGATGGATTTTATTGGTAGTATATAGAAATGCTGATGATTTTTTTGGGTCTATTTTATATCCTGCAAATTTGCAGAAGTTGTTGTTTCAAATAGTTTTTTTTTTCCTTAATTGATTCTCTGGGATTCTTTAAGTATACCATCATATCTTCTGCAAAAAGTGATAGTTTTGCTTCCTCATTGACTATTTTTGTTCTTTCAACTATTTTGTCTTCTCTTATTGCTATAACTAGCAGTTCTAGTGCAATGTTGAGTAATATTGGTGATAATAGATATTCCTGTTTCACTCCTGATCTTATTGAGAAGGCTTCATGTTTAACCCCATTATTGATAGTGTTTGAACTTTATTTTAGCTCGATACTACTAATCATTTTTTTAAAAGATTCCATTGATCCTTTGCTTTCTAGTGTTTTTAATAGGAATGGATATTATATTTTGTAAAAGGCTTTTTCTGCATGTATTGAGATAATCACATGATTTTTAAAATTTGTTACTAACATTCAATTATACTGTTAGTTTTCCTAATACTGAACCAATGCTGCATTCCTAGTATGAATTCTACCTATTCTTAGCACATGATCTTTGAGATATAGTGGTGTAGTTTACTTGCTGGCATTTTATTTAAAATTTTTGCATTGATATTTATCAAGGAAATTGATCAGTGATTTCCTTTCTCTGTTTTTTGCTCTCCCTGGTTTAGGTATCAAAACCATATTTGTGTCATAAAAGGAATTTGGTAGGACTCTTTCACCTTTTTTTTTTTCATAGTTTACATACTATTGGGATTAATTGTTCCTGAAATTTTTGATAGAATTCATTTATGAATCCTCGCCTGGGGATTTTTCCTTAGGGAGTTTATCAATGACTTGCACATTTTATTTTTTCTAAGATAGGGTTATCTAAGCATTCTATTTCCTCTCCTGTTAATCTGGACAAGTTACATTTTTATAAATATTCATTAGGTTTACTTAGTCAGTTTTACTGACATATAACTAAACAAAATAATTCTTAATATTTGCTTTCATTTTACCTTCATTGCATTAATATTTTTTATTTTTGATCCTAAGAGTTTGTTTTTCTCTTTTCTTTTTTTGAATCAAATTAACCAACAATTTGTCTATATTATTGTGGTTTTTTTCCCCCCTGCAAAACCAGCTACTGGGTTTACCTATTAGTTGGGTGGGTTTCTTACTTTTGATTTTATTAATCTCTCTATTGATTTTCAGGATTTCTTTTTTTGGGGTTAAATTGGGGATTTTCAACTTTGTCTTTTTGCTATGTTTTTTTTTTTAGTTGCATGCCCAATTCATTGATCTGCTTTTTCCCTTTTATTGATGTACACATTTAGGGATATAAATTTTCCCCTAAGAACTGCTTTAGCTACATCCCACAAATTTTGAAACATTCTGTCCTTGTTGACATTCTCTTTAAAAAAAAAATGATTGTTTCTATGATTTGTTTTTTGACCCATTTATTCTATACTTCAATGATACTTTATTACATGTAACATTTATTGTGCTATTGTCTGAAAGGCTGCATTTAATATTTCTGCTTTTCTTCACTTTAGTTGGTAGGTTTTTATGCCCTAGCACAGTGGTTCTCAACCTTCCTAATGCCACAACCTTTTAATACTCGTATGTGTGTGTATCTGCATGTGGGAGGACCCACCTGGAGATGGATAGAGGAGCAGTGTCTTGGTTCCTAAGACCATCAGAAATATGTGTTTTCCAATGGTCTTAGGTAACCCCATTCAACCCCCAAAGGCGTCACAGCCCACAGGTTGAGAACTGCTAGTATATGGTCAGTTTTTTAAGAGTGACCTATATAGTTGAGAAAAAAGTATACTCCTTTCTATTTCCCTTTAATTTTCTACAGATTCTCTCTATTATATTTAACTTTTCTAAGATTCTTTTTATTTATTGAACTTTCTTATTTATTTCATAGTTAGATTTATTTGGTTATGAGGGGGGATGGTTAAGATTTCCCCACTTGTATAGTTTTAACTATTTCCTCTTATAATTAATTTAATTTTTTTCTTTAAAAATTTGGCTGATATGCCATTTGGTTCTTATGTGTTTAGTATTGATATTAGTTCATTGTCTATGGTTCCTTTTTGCAATATATAGTTTCCCTGATTATTTCTTTTAATTAGATCTATTTTTGCTTTTGGTTTGTCTGAGATCATGATTGCCACTCCTGCCTTTTTTACTTCAACTGAAACATAATAGATTCTCCCCCAGACCCTTATTTTAACTCTATATGTCTTATTTTAATTGTGTTTCCTATAAACAACATATTGTTGGATTCTGTTTTCTAATCCATTCTATCAGATTCTGTTTTACGGTTGAATTCAGCCCATTCACATTCATATTAATCATTACTGTGTACTTCCCTCCATTCTATTTTTTGTTTGTTTTTTTTTTCCTTCTCTCTCTTTTATTCTTTCCCTCCTTTAGAGGCTGTTTTGTTTCTGACCATTTCTTTCTTTTGTCTGTTTTCCCTTTTATTACTCCACTCCCTTCCTTTTTCTTCTCCCCTTCCGCTACTATTTCTCTCTTGGGTAAGATAGAGTTTTACTACCACTTGAGTATTTATATATGTTTTCCTTTTTTGAACCAATTTAGATGTGAGATTCAAGCATTGCTTGCCCTGCCTATTTTCCCCTCCATTCTAAAAGCTCTTCCTTGTATGCCTTATTTATGTGAAGTAATTTTCTCCAGTTCTTCCTCTTCCTCCTCTCTTTTCCTAAGGCATCCCTCTTTCTTGGCTATCCAGTTTTTAAAAATTATCCCAGTATAATCAACTCATTCCTGCACCCTGTTTATATATGGAATCCTTCTAAGTATCCTAATCATGATGATATATTTAAAAGATACATGTATCATCTTCCCTTATAGAAAGATCAACAGTTTAATCTTATTAAGTTCCTTATGAGTTCACTTTCATGTTTACCTTATATTTTTCTTGACTCTTGCATTGAAAAGTCAGATAGTAATCTCTTGTCTTTTCATCAGGAAATCTTGAAAGTTGTCTATTTCATTAAATATCCATTTTTTTGCTTGAAGGATTATACTCTGTTTTGCTGAGTGGTTTATTTTTGGTTGTAATACCAACTCCTTTGACTTCTTGAATATCATATTCATAGCCCTACAGTCCTTTAATGTGCTAACTGCTAAATGTTGTATGATCTTTACTGCAGTTTCAATTTTTTTTTCTG
This sequence comes from Pseudochirops corinnae, assembly GCA_028646515.1. Taxonomy (NCBI): domain Eukaryota; kingdom Metazoa; phylum Chordata; class Mammalia; order Diprotodontia; family Pseudocheiridae; genus Pseudochirops; species Pseudochirops corinnae. Next base: position 132,392,746 of record CM053589.1, on the reverse strand, counting down.
TTTCAAGTATTTTCTCTTTGACTTGAGAGCTCTGGAATGTGGCTATATCAATCCTGGCAATGTTCACTTTAGTATCTTTTTCAGGTGGTGATTAGTGGTTTCTTTCAATTTCTATTTTACTTTCTGGTTCTAGGATATTGAGACAGTATTCTTTGATAATTTCTTGATGTATGATGTTTGACTTTCTCTTTGAGCATGGTTTTCACATAATTATCTTTCCTTGATTTTTTTCTAGCACTATTGTTTCTCCAATGTTATATTTCACATTCTTCTATTTCTTTTTCATTCTGTTGACTTTGTATTATTGTCACTTAATTTCTCTTCCCCATTCTAATTTGTAAGGAATTATTTTCTTCAGTGAGTTTTTGTACCTCTTTTTCCATTTGGCCAATTTTTTTTTAAGTTTTTTTTTTGTCTCTTTTTTAATCTACCACTCTTATTTGATTTTTAAAACCATTCCTAGCTCTTCTAGTAATTCTTGTTAGGTTTCTGCCTAGTTCACATTTTTCTTTGAGGCTTTGCTTGTAGCTGCTTTGACTTCATTGCCTTCTTCTGAGTTTATATTTGATTTTCCCTATCACTGTAATGGATTTTCATGATCAGGTTCTTTGTCACTGTTGTTGTTTGCTTATTTTTTCACCTTATATATTGATTTTGAACTTTATATTAAAGTTGAGCTCTGTTTCCAATGTGGAGTGGTAGTGGGGTCCTCTCTCATGATTCAGGCTTTTCCACACTGCTATTTTCAGAGCTTGTTCTCAAAGGTTGGAAGTTTTCAGTGATTCTAAAGTGGTACAATTTGGGGAGAAGTGTGGCTACCACTCTCTTGGTCTACACTCTGGGCCTTACCTAGGAGTATCCATGATCTCATTGAAAATGCAAACGATTCTACTCCACAGGGTTTCTACTTCCTTGGGACAGGAAATTATACTGACCTTCAAAGTTACTTATCCCTTGGAGCCAAAAGTGATATTGCCCCCTAGGGCTTCCACCCCCTCTTAACCAAAAGTACTCTTCTCCACCCTTGAACTATGACCCAGGAGTAGGTATAGCAAATGGAATTGCCAAATAGTTTCCCTTCAGAGCTCCCACTCCCTATTGACTGGAAGTCCCCTCTGTCCTTGAACTATGACCCAGAAGTGAACATAGGCAATGGAGTAGCCAAACAGCATGTGGTCCTATGTCCAGTGCTAACACAGGAGTACCCTGTAATCACTTTCTGACCAGGTGCCTGGTCCACTTACCATTGCTAGCTTGAGGGCTCCTGAAGCTGCTGTTGTTTCAGTCATGACCACTGGTGTTTCTGGCAATTCAGCTTCAGGTGAGACTCCTCCTCTGTGTCAGATTTCTCTTTCCAACCTCCCGTGTTGTCCTGGACTGCAAGGATGTCTCACTCTGACCTTTTTGTTGGCTCTGTAATTCCAGAAATTAATTTGTGACATTATTTTAAAGTTGTGTGAAGGAAAATGTTGGTAGAGCTCAGCTAAGTGCTTTCTCAAGTACACCATCTTGGCTCTGTCCCTAGAAGTAACTTCTTCCTTTCACAGAATCTTTCTACAATTATATCAAAATGTCATTTAGACCCACCAAGTGTAAAATTCTTAATGTGCACCAAGGAAAGCTAGAGACCAAAGTGTGAATCCAGTGGATACATTAAACCAGTGGATAAAGCTAATACCTTAGTTTCCTCTAGACAGCACATCAAGTATAATGATATCAAAGAAACTGACTAGAAAGAGCACATTTAAAGCAATTAACCATCCAGTGCCATTCTTAATGTACACTTTAGGAATGGTAAAATGGATCATAACATCTATTGAAAGTACCCTCACAAAAATCTGTAAATATTAATGAACCAAAAGGTCCATCATCCTAAAGCAGGTATAGAAAAAAAGTAATAGTAAAAAGGGAGGATATAAATGCATAGACATTTTTAGAGCTCTTGATAAACAGGTATACATCCACAGAAATACTTTTAGAACAAGCAGACTTCATTTCAATTTAGTACTATAATGTCTGAAAACAGATACAATCCCAAAACCAAGACTAGAATCAAAAGGCCCTCCATGGACAACATACACATGAATTCCTTCCTCTCCCTTCTCTCCCTCTGTCTACATCAGGAATCATACCCTTACCCGCACATGCTTGGTCCAAAGGAATATAAATTTCAATTGCTGAAACCTGGGGAGATATCTTGGGATTTATGGGCTAGATTTTTTTTTTTTATGGACTATGTCTTAAACTTAAATCACTTTGACTCTCATTGATTGGCCAACAGTAGGTGATAGCCCAAGTGTCACTTGGTCATTGTTGGGATTCTGATGACCCAGAGTGAGAGTAAATAGCAATTACTTCAATTTTGATCAGAAACCCTGATTTTCTTCCCTACAGACTGATTTTATTTAACTATGTAAAAGAGACCATTATTTGCCTAATTTTTTACCTAGTCTTAATCACTGAATGGGCATTGCTTCAGACAAACTGAGACCTGGGAAAGACCTTAGTTTTAAAAGGCCAAGGTCTTCCACTTCATCCTAGTCCATCTCCAGTCATCCTGTTCTATCTTCCCACTGGCCCCAGATGGCTTTGGAGGAGGGAATGAAGCTGGTGACTTTGCACAGCTCTCCTCCACTTAAATCCTATTCACATGCAAGTCATAACATCATCCTGATGTCATGGTTCTCTTTGAGAATGAAGGACAAACAACAATGCATGAACTCAGCCAATGATATATTGACAAAAAAAAGTATTGATCAAATGGTTAAAATCATTCGGATTTGTTTTGCAGAAATGGAGAGCCTATAATGGTAATTCAGGACCAGATCATTAACTTCATGACAAGCCTAGTAGAGAGCTGCTATCATTTTTCATTTTCCAGATTTTACATCATACAGATGAGGAAACTGAGACAGAAAGAGTTTAAATGACTTGCTGAAAGTCACATAAATAAGAAGTCTCAGATCAGATTTGAATTCATGTCTTCCTGATTCCATGTTCAGGTCTCCATCCACTGCACCACCTAACAGTCTCTTGCATGTACTAACAGATATCAGAATTCCATATTGTTATGGGAATCTGAAGATCTTCCCTGCCCCTAGCCCTTTGCTTAAGTGGCTTAAGTAGCTCTGAGAACCTTCCCTGATTTGAAAGTATACTCTGCCCCCTTATAGGCTAAATGTGGTCACATGGAGCCTGTGGTGGGAGGCTTGTTCTTCAGGAATGCCCGTGCCTTGTTGCTTTGTGATTGAGCAGTGGGTCAAGAGGGCTGTGACATTCTCTGATCCAGGAGAAGGCTATATATATGCCCTGATGTCAGGTTTTACTTTGGGGCTCACTTTGAGAAGAGTTGTGTAATTTGGCCACATGAGACTCTGGGAAGCCATTGAGCCCCCAGGCTTTGAAAAACCCAGATGTTGATGCTTCCCTCTCTGGCAACTGAATAGGTATGGATGTAATGGTCAGATGGTTGGAAGCCCGTCTGACGATCTGTTTCTTTGTCTGCTTGTAACTTGTGTTTGCATTCTCTGAAGTTCAGGGTGCTGACTTTTTTCCCCTGAACTAGGTAAATGATATATGTTTGATTGATTAAAGTGAGATTGTTAATGCATTTTGAGTTGCTCTCCTTTAGAAAAGCAGATCTAAGAACTTGTGCTAGCAGCCACCCTGGGTATGCTAGGGTGTTTGCTGATACACATACCACAAATACCTACCTCAAAATTTTCATGAAAAATCAGCCAATAAACTGCACTGGTATCAAGCTATTATTGCAGACTGAAGTTTTGCTCATAATTGCCTGGACATAACATTGATTCATAAAACCTAGAGAACAATGTTTTTAATAAATATCACCATAATAAGTACATATAGTCTTCAACTTATGTGTAAAAAAAACTTACGTAAAAAAAAACTTTCAAGATATAGAAACCTACAGTGGAAATCAAAATCTTGGGGGAACAAATTGTGATGCAAATTGTTCCTATTGTCCTATTTGTTAATAAAGTTATAGGAATAAACTATGTTTTTAGCTAGTTAACAGAAGATGAACTTACACCCTAATACTTTTATTCAAATACAAAAAATGTTATTTAATCAGCCTCTTAATTAGTCATAGAACATTAAATATCTAAGGATTAATTCAAGAGAGCAACTAGTCCCAGAATCCTTTAGATCTTAACATCTTTGAAAAAGATAAGAAGAATGAGATGATGGTAATGATGATTATAATGCATAATATCTAATGTGAAGTATCATGGTTTAGTAAGTAAAAAGAGGACTAGATTTAGATTCAGAAAACACATCTATAGCATTCTTTAATTTTTTTTATAGTTTCCTATTCTTTTGATAAGTGTTCATCTACTTTGACCTCTTATCTATAGATCTGTCTTTCCATACACAAACAGGTTATGTGTGTGTGTATAAAATTTATATAGCTTAGATTCTAAATCCTTATCAGAGAAATTTGATACAAAAAGTTCTTTCCTATTCAGCTACTTCCTTTCTTATCCTATGTGCACTAATTTCATTTGCAAAGAAGCTTTCAGTTTCATGTAATTAGTCTCCCTCTTCTTTTGTATGAGCCCTCTGTCCTTTATTTGGTTAAGAATATATCTCCTGCCCATTGCTGTGAATGGTTGTAATGCCATGCACAAGCAACTTCTCAAAAGAATGCTATTGTGAACAGCTTTTAAGGTTCCGATTACACAGTATAGTGAATACTCCATTTATTCCATAACAAATCAAGGCAGACATTTACAACAAATCATAATATAATATTCACAAAATTACATCTTATCACAGAAAATCACAATATAGTGTTCACAACAGCTTCACATTAGAATGGCCACATGGTTTTCACTAAAGTGGTCACAGTATTAGGAACAAAGAACAAAAGAATTATCATCTGATATCCCTAAGGAGGTTTGTCTCCTCATTCAGTCATTCAGTCACCTCACAATACAATAATCAATCTTCCACTCATAGGGCAATCATAGATTAACTTAATCAGTCACTTATCTAGCAATCAGTCACTAAGTATCGTTAATCACTAAATACAATCATTAGAAAATTACACAAACCCTTCTACCCCTCAGAGTCTAGTAAACTTCAATTTCATTGTATTCAATATCCCAGGAGAGGCCTTTTCTTCATCTTGACTCTGGGTGGTCTC
>CM053589.1:132361189-132379410 GCA_028646515.1 Pseudochirops corinnae | reverse complement strand
AAACTTCAATTTCATTGCATTCAATATCCCAGGAGAGGCCTTTTCTTCATCTTGACTCTGGGTGGTCTCTCAGATTCCCTGGATCCCTTTCCATGGTCCCAGCTCCTACCTGAATCAACCAAACAATCACCTGGATTCAGAGGCAGACAGCTCCTAGGTTCTTGTCCAGTCCTCTGGGCAGTTTCTGCTACACACTGAAGTTCACAGGGTACAGCACATCCCAAAACCTTCACAACTTCTGTTGCCAGGAACTCAAGGATCAAGCAAGCCACAAACCAACAAAGCCTTATCCCAGTCATGCTTTTTCAGTCCTCCAGTAGTTTGGCTGGCCCTAGGACCCACAAGAAATCTCAGCCTTCCAGGTGGCCTTCTTGGCAGGAACTCCAGCCTTCACCAGATTCTGGTCTCATGGAAAACTCCAACTCAGTTCTCAGTCCAGCAAGTAGCAGCCCAGCTTCCAGATGCTGTGAAAATTCTGCTTCCTCCACCAGGAGCCCACCAGAAGAAAAAATTATGGATTCTGACTGCCTCTCTCTGGGGTTCTTCTCATATATACACACATACACACACTGGCTTCCTGTCTCAGCCAATCCCTTCCTGTTATGTCAGCACAGGAGACAGAGTTCACACCTTCTGTTTCTTTCACAGAGGTACTTAGCCCTTCATTACTAAGGGCTAAGTACCTGCTTACTTTACATAATGAAAAAGGGGTCTTCAAATTTAAATTAATTACCATTACACATAGGCAAGTAAGTCACTTAACTTGAGTTTCCTCAACTGTAAAGTGAGGATAATAACATCTACCTCACAAGGTTGGTGTGAGGATCAAATGAGATAATATTTGTAAAAAACCCTTAGAACAATGATTAGCATATAGTAGGTATTGAATAAAATGCTTATTTCCTTCTGTGTGGCATTTAAATCTCCTTCACATCATCTAGTACAGTGGTTCTCAACCTTCCTAATGCTGCAACCCTTTAATACTCATATGTGGACATATCTGCATGTGGGCAGACCGCCTGGAGCTGGATAGAGAAGCGGTGTCTCGGTTCCCAAGACCATTGGAAATATGTGTTTTCTGATGGTCTTAGGCGACCCTGTGACCCCTGTGAAAAGGTTGTTTTCCCCCCAAAGGGGTCACAACGCACAGGTTGAGAACTGCTGATCTAGTGCTTCCTTTCCTTTCCAGTCTTCCACACTTTACGACTGTTATACTAGCCTATTTGTTGCCCCTCAAAACTGGAGTTTTCTAATATGTTTGTGCCTTTTATTAGCCTAAAATGGTGCTCTTGGTCTCTTTGCTGAGCTTCCTAAGTTCAAATCTCACCTTTTGAAGGAAGCTTTTCTCTGTTCCTCTGCAGCTGCTAGTGCCTTCTCACCTGAGATTGCCTGCCATCTATTCGGTACACATGTGCATCTACCTAGTAATTCTTATGTTGTCAGCCCAATAGAAAGTGCACTCCTTGTGGCCAAAGGCTATCTTTGCTTTTCTTTGTATCACTAGAACTCTGGAAATGTTAATAAATGCTTGTTGACTGACAAATAGCCATTAACCCTTACATCCAAATTTTGCTTCTGTCAAAATTTAATTAAAACACATTAAATATCAGGGTGTTCAATCATTCATATTTATTTCCATTTTAATACAATTTGGGTCTCCTTCCCTTTCTTCTCTCCCTCTCTTCTCCCCATTGAAATGAAGTTATCATCATATTTCATACCTTTAAATAGTATCATAGCTTGCACTCTTACACTTGAGAAAGGCCTTAAAGATTTTCTCTTAAAGGTTAAGTGACAGAAACAAATCTCCCTATTTCTAGCCCTGGAAAGTACTTCCTGGTTTAACAGCACTTTTTAGTGAAGAGGCTAGTTGCCTCTTTTCATTTTGTTGATAACTTTGAAAATCTTTATGATACTTGCGCCCCATTATGAAATGATATCTAATGGATTTAGCTATATCCCAAACAGACTACCTCCTATATTGTATTGGAGACTTTTCATAAGCACCTACAAGCTTCTTCCATAAAAGTTACTAAAGGAACACCCAAGTCTAAAGGCTTTGTTGCCATGGTGCCATCTCATAAATCATCAAAGATTGCCTGTTATCGTGACTTTGACAGCCTCATAACTGCCATAAAGAGACTTGCATTTTTGTCTAATTTTAAGATTGTTTTCTCCAGACATCATTTGCTTTGTAAAAGAAATGTCATTACAGCCATATAACACTTAAGCTCATTATCAAGTATTCAGGCACTTTCTTTAAGTTTGTTATTTTCTGTATTTCAGAATCCCAACTTCTGTGCATTATTTATCCTGGGCCACTGGACCAGTCACTTAACATCTCTGATCTAGGGACAACTCTCTAAGACTTATGGTATCAACTAAAGTAAAGGTAGTTTTCTATCTGTAGAGTTTTCACTGACAAAAATCATAGATCCTTGACAGGGCATTTCCTAGACAATATCCCATACTTCTGGTATAGAGGTCTGACTGGAATAATGTTACAGCATATTTGTACCTGCCTTGTGCCCCTTAAACATTCAAAATCCATACAGGAAAAACTAAATGGATTTCCAGACTATGACAAGAAAAAGAAGCTAAAAAAAACCTCTAACCAACCAACCAACAACAAAACCTTGCAAAACAACCACCTATATTACAGCAAAAAGGCAAAAAAGGATCAAAGAAGGAAAAGAAACTCAATTTAAAGTCAGTCAATAAACATTTATTAAGCATCTGCTATATTCTAGACACTAAACTAAGCACTGGGGATATAAACAGGAAAAAGAAAGATATTCCCTGCCCTAAGGAGCTTACAATTAAATGATAATATAATGGTGAGGTAGATGGAACAATATCTTAAAATAGACAGGAAGCAGAACTGCCCAATTCTATTTTTGTCTTCATTAAAATAAAAACAAAAATCAACAGGAATGGCCTTTATACTGGAAATCATGGAATAAAAATGGCTAACAGTAATTTGATAACCAAAATAAGGAGACAAGTAGGAAAACCTAGAATCTAGGCCCATATGACTTACATTCTCACCTATTGAAGAATTGGCAGATGTGATTGCTAAGCCACTGTCATTGCTATCTGAAAAAAAAAACCGTGGAGAAAATGAGAGGTGTCACAGGACAGTTAAGAAGGTAAACTTTGGCTCAATATTTTTTAAAAAGTGAAGAAAATACAACGTGTAGTATTTGACTTACTGGCAAAATTCTGCAATGGATAAAGAGATGGCTAGTAAATGCTGAGAAAAAGAAGCAATAATTATAGAGAGCCAGTATGATGTCATCAAGAAGAGATTAGGCCAGTCTATATGTATTGATGAGGTGTAGGCTCTGGGAGCCCCCTTGAGCTGTCCTTGAATCTTTGAGGTACAGGCTCTGGGAAACCCCTTGAAGTCTGATTAAATCTTCCCACTTGAGGAGGCATTTGCAGAGGCCATACGTTTTTCACTGTGGCTGGGCCCAAACCTCTGTTACTAGCCTGGCCCTCCATTGTCCATTTACTTCCCACCCTTGAGCCTATCAAAATATCAATCCACCCTTGCATTGACTTCATTAACTCCTCCTGAAGACCTTCCCCAAACTCATTACTAAAGTCTGACCTCATTGACTCCTCCTGAAGACCCTCCCCAAACTCCTCCTCTAGACCACCCTTAGATTCCTCTGTCCATAAGACCCCATCTTCCCTCCATGGGGTGTGAGAGTGTCATAAAATGACCTAGCACAGATTTACCCTGTGTCAGACTTGCTCTGACCTGCTTGCCCAATGCAAGTGTCACAGGTACCTGGGCTCCTTAAGAGTCTACCCAATATGGTGAACTTTTAATGAACTTTTAATAAACTTTACTTTTCTTTGGCTGAGAGAAGACTTGAGTCGAATTCTTTCGGCAGGACCCGGCGTGTTGGTATTTTGGGGTCTCGAGCACCCCTAACCCTCTTTATGGGTAATCTCTTCAGTATTACTTCTTTTTTTGACAGAGTTACTCAAGTAGTCTCCCATCAAGTGAGACTGACTGGAATTTAAGGGTGCCTGGCCATTGACCATCCCTATGGATCTTTTGAAAGTGAGACATAGTCTCTAACCAGTCAGTTGAGGCCACCAGAGACAGTCCTGAAGGGTGTGGGTTCTTTGGCAGCAGAGAAGAATCCTGCCCTTGAGAAGAGAAAGTTTCTTGCCCCACATGGAAGGAGTGGAAGGTTACCCTAGAGGAGGTGCTACCAGTATTCTTTTACTTTGGCCTAGTTCTTTTTTATCTTGAGGTATGAGAGGAAAGCTAGGTTTAGATGCAAGTCCTCATTCAGATATTTTGTTAGAAGCCCTGTGCTGGAATGAATCTTCACCCCAAATGTCCTCCAACTTGACTGTGTTTTCTCCTTTTAGTTCCTGGACTTCCAGACTTGATCTTGTCTCTTAAATTTCCATTGTTACTCTCTACCTTTTGAGTAAGGAAGAGATGTATTTAAGCCAAAGTCTCCATCTCAGAAAGTTTTGGAAATATTTATAAAGTCAAATTTGCCTCTTTGCAGTGGGATCTCTAGTTCACCTTGCCTATTGTCCATTCTTTTTGTATTTGTGTTTAGAGAACCAAGACCATGGGTTTTATTATTGGTTTCTTCTTTGGATTTTGTCTATTTTTTTTTTTTTGGAGGAGGAAGGTAGGGCAATTGGGGTTTTAAGTGACTTGCCCAAGGTCACATGGCTTGTGTGTGTGGGTGTGTGTGTATGTGTGTGTGTTAAGTGTCTGAGGCCAGATTTGATTTGAAATCAGGTCCTCCTGACTTCAGGGCCGGTGTTCTATTTACTGTGCCACCTAGCCGCCCCCTGATTTATGAATTTCTGGACACCTCTACTCTTTCTCTTTTTCCTAAACTATAGTTAATCTTTATGGTATCTAGGCAGATTTTTCCCTTCCCTGTTCTTTTGTGTGTGTGTGTGTGTGTGTGTGTGTGTGTGTGTGTGTGTGTGTGTGTGAAAAGTATTTTTTATTTAATTTGCAAGACTAGGCAAACACATTGCCCCCATCCCTCACTCCCACTCCCAGCCAGCCTTTTCAAGATGCACAATATGGACTACATTCGGAGGAGTGGGTAGATTAGATGGATGACCTACAAGATTAATCCTTCCTGGACATCTAATATTCAAAGATCATTCAAAGTTTGATTCTAAAATGTGTTCTGACCCACAGTCACACAACCCAGTAGAAAATATTCTAAGATCTTCCAGGTTCCAGTGGATTCTTATAAGCTTGACCCAGATGCCCTTCCCCATCCTACCCAGCAAATCTCATAAAACTACATAAGAATTGCTAAAAAAAAAAAAAAAAATCTAAGATCTACAATCTTTTCAATATTTAAATTAATTGACTTTGATAGTAATTATTTCATAATAATTATTGTTAGTTGGAAGAACATGTTTCTGCCTGCAGTTATGCTTCTTTGCTTTCCAGGCTGGATAATACTTCCTATATGATTACTATATGTGCCTACTGTTGCTTCAAAGGAGATCACAGCTATTCCTGAAGTTTATCAAGTTGCTTTTATTACACAAAGCACTCTGGGGAGTGGGTGGCCTTAGTCACCATTCTGCATCTTCATGGAATGGATGACTAGCAGATTCAAGGCAATTTATGGCACACTGCATGTCTCTTTGTCATGGTCTACCAAGGTATGATTACAAAGGCAGACCATAACTTACGCTTGCCTTCTGAGACCTTTTGGGCAGTTCACAGTCTTTCTATCAGAATAGAAGCAACATTCCCAATAGCCTGTTACACTGTCTGCAAGCCTAGGGACTAGCTGTCAACTTGTCTGAACAATGAATGACTTCAAAAACTTTTCCACAAGAGATACAGTCCTGGAAAATATGAATAGGATTCCCTTGAATCATGTATGATATGGAAAATGTTTAATAGAAAACTATGTGCAAAAAATGCCTGTTAGTGATTCCAGATTTGGAGGCAGAAAGGCCAGGCATGAAGAGAGAAGAGAACAGAATCCTGAGGGAAGTAAGAATGGCAAGCATACATTCAGCATAACATTAAATTTGGCTTGCGTGACATCTGAAACATAGGACTCCAATACCTTTTTTCCTCATTTTATCTGCAGAACAACAGATCAAACTCACTGTGGTTCTGAAATGTTCGCACTTTTTCATGATAGACTTAGCAGGAAATAATTAGGCATGTGGAAAGATTCCAATCTGCCTTCTGCACGTACCACTGGAGAACTTCCGAGCTGTGATTATAATGAAGAGTGGTGTATTAGAAAACATTACCCATTCTGCCACGCTTCCTCCAGGCTGGTTGAGCCCATCATTTCTGTATCAAGTATGTTCTATTTAGCATCTCAGTCAGCTTTCCAATTTAGCTAACTTTCAGGTTCTTTTCTTAAAGTATTTGCTTGTGCTCCCAAGTAGAATTTCAGTGTCTGCATTTGCATAAACACAATCTGTTGACCTCTTATCTTTTTAAGATCTGCATGCAAATACAGGATATAGGAGCTGGAAATATACACCAAGGGAATGACTGCCTCATTCCCTGGTGTAACCAGAGTGACATTATGTTGTGGAGCCAAGGACTAACACAGCCATTGAAAAATCAAACTATTATGTTTATAAACTATCGTAAAGCTTCTTTATGCGTTTCTAGTATAAACTCACATCTCCCTATTGCAGATAAAAAGGTGTGGAAGTGATCAAGAATTCTCCCTCCTTCATCTCTGCCTCCACAAATCCTATTGATCCTTCTGGACCCAGTTTAAGTCCCATGATTTAAACTCTTACTGAGAACTCTCCCTTCTGAACTCTTTCTTAGAATCCTCCACTCAGCATAATACAATCAATCACTTAAATCTGCATTCTCTTTTATTATGTTGTTGCTTGTGTTCATCCTATTTCTTCAATAAGAACAAGCAAGGGCCAGAATTTGCTTATCCTTCTCGCAGCATTCCCTATTCCACCCCTCCCTGCCCAGTACCTTGCACTAGGCTGAGCAATGGGTAGGCAGTTAGGTGGATTACTAAGACCCCTTCCAGCTTGAAATTATCCTATGAGTGATGAAGAAAGTCTGTGTATTTTGCCAGCATTTCAAAATGTTTATTGAAAGAAAAAGCTTGAAACTATTTAAACTTTCCCTGGGAATTATCTGTATTTTTAAGAAGGTACCTAGATTGTGATTCACCCAGCTGGTGATTCACGAAACCATTTGAAACAATAGTAGCTGGAATTTACATAATTCTTTAAGGTCTTTTAAGTCCTTTGCACCCAGCAGCTGGATGGCACGGTAGATAGAGCACCAGGCCTACAGTCAGGAAGACTCATCTTCCTGAATTCAAATCTGGCCTCAGACACTTACAAGCTGTGTGACTCTGGGCAAGTCACTTAACCCTGTTTGCTTCAGTTTCCTCATCAACAGAGCAAGAGAAGGGAATGACAAACCACTCCAGGATCTTTGCAAGAAAACTCCAAATGGGGCCATAAAGAGCAGACATGACTGAATAAAAACTAGGTCTTTTGCATAGCACTAGATTATTTGATCTTTCATAGTAATCCTGTGAGATAGATAATATTATTATCATTGTAGCTTTGCTGTCAAGGAAAGGGAGGTTCAGACAGAATAAATCCCTTATGTAGGGCATACAACTACTAAGTATTTGAGACAGGATTTGAACACCCATCTTGCTTACTCCAAGTCCAGAATTTGGTCCTTAAGAAAAATAATTAACTCTAGAATACAAAGACAGTAAATGGAAACCAAATTACCAAAATCCCACACGTTGCTTTGCTGTTGGGGTTTATGATATTTCAGAGAATCAAGGTGGTTCATTTTTATAAGGATATTGCCAGAAATAATAGTGTTTAGTATTCCTATGATCCACTCTCAACCTTGACTTTCACTGGTAATTGAAATTTAAATCAGAAAAGTAAAGTAAGAAGAAAAATATGTGTTTTCATCAGAAGAAAAAATACTTGTTTTCATTGACTTTCTTGCGAGTTATTTTCCTTGTTCACATTTTTTTTCTTGTTAAATTTTCACATAAAGTCAACCAGGCTAATGAGTTCTGTGCTGACCTAGTATATTAATAACATAGCCGTGCAGATCATTTCCATTCAAGCATTATATTAACATGCTTTAGTTATGATGACTCTTTGATGAACTATTTCACAGGGTCTTTGCTCCATATGCTATGACATTTGAGAGAAATAAATAAATTTTAAATTAAAAAAAGTTTTCTCCTTTAAAATATTGATTGTATAAGGCAGTTTATAGATGAGGAAAGATGTAACCCATTAAAATGCAACTACCACTAATTATTAGCAAAACTGATATGTAGAATTTTGAAATTATATCAATAAGCTTTAATTAAATGCAGAAGACCTTGTTCTCTGTCCTCATCTCCACCTATAAGCTTCCTTAGTGCCTTCAAGTACCAGCTCAAATTCTACCTTCTACATGAAGTTTTTCCTGATCCCCCTTAATTATAGTGCCTTCCCTCTCTGTTGATTATTTCTAATTTATTCTGTAGATAACCTTTTGTACATAGTTGTTTACATGTTGTCTTGCCATTAGATTATGAGCTCGTTGAAGGCAGGAACTGTTTTACCTTTCTTTGAAATTCTAGCATGTAAAAGTAATAGTACTAGTAGCAGCAGCAGCAGCAATAGTAGTAGTAGTAGCAGCAGCAGCAGCAGTAATAGTAGCAGCAACAGTAGTAGTAGTAGTAGTAGTAGTAGTAGTAATAACAGTAGTAACAATTACTCCTAGGATTTACGTAGCACCTACAATGTTCCAGGCACTGTGCTAAGCACTTTATAAAAACCACCTTATTTTATCCTAGCACAGGGACCTGGCGCATAGCAAGCGCCATTAATACATTAATAAATGTGTATTGAACAATCTACTGACTAAATGCCACCTACGTGCCAAGCACTGTGTTTGGGATCAAGCACAAATAGTCTCGCCCTCATAGAACTTGCATTCTACTTGGGGGAAGCAACATGTATACAGAGAAATATAGATTCAAGACCAACTATGTTATATATAATATTTGAATAATGTATAAATTAAAGGCCAGAATAATATGGAGGGCAAGGACTAAAAACTTGAGGCAGAGGGTGAGGTCAAGCTAGCAATTGTAAGAGGCAGAAGTAAACAGAAGCACACTCTAGGCAGTGAGAAAATCCTAGGCAAAGACACAGAGTCAGGCTAGAGAAAGTTGTGTGTGGGGAACAGCAAGTTGGCCAGTTATGCCAGAATATAAATTGTGTAGGTAATATGAAATAAGGTTGGAAAGATGAGTAGCAGCCAGCTAATTCAGGACTTTAAATGCTAGGCTAAAGAGTTTGTATTTCATCCTATGTGCAACAGGGAAAAACCAAAGATATTTCAAGATAGGAGAATAACATGATCAGACCTATGCCTCAAGAAGATTGTTTTGTGATACGTGGGAAGGAGAGATTGAAGAGAGGAGACATTGGAGCCAGGGAGACAAATGAGGAGAAAATCACAAAAGCACAGGTGAGTGGCGATTTTCCTCCTGAGGTAGGAGGGTAGCTGTGAGAATGGATGTGAGAGATGTTGTAAAGGGAAAATTGATAGGACTGAGCAATGCTTTGGATATGAGATGTAATGCAGAGTCAAAGATGACTCTGAGATCTTAAACTTGAATAACTAAGAGGATGATGGTATCTTTAATAGAAATGGGGAAATTAGGAGGAAGTATTACATTAGAGGGGAAGATGATGAGTTCAGTTTTGTTCATGAAGGACTCAATTTGGAAGGGAAATTAGACTTATTCTTCTTGGCCCCAGAGGTCAAAACTAGGAAAAATGGCTGAAGTGATAGAGATAGATTTGGACATGATGTAAGGAAGAGCTTAGGAATAATTAAATCTATCCAGAGTGGAGTGTGCTATCGCTGAAGAGAATAGGAATCTTTTCATTGGGGGTCTGGAAAACCTGTGGATATTACAGAGGAAATTTGTTTTAATATATGAATGGATTGGACTAGATAACCTCCTTTGAGATCCTATTAGTTTTCACATAGAAATACTGTTATCAATGGTGCTTAGGTTCTGAGGCCAGCCCCAAAAGTTTATTTAACTCCAAATGTACCTGCGGTACAGTATTGTACCAATAACACTAGAGACTCTGAACTTTATATGCAATCAAGTTTTTGTTGGAAAATACACTAAAAGTTCCAACTTGGGATGCCACCGGACTTTCTGGTAATCCTTCTTCCTATTTAGCAATGCAAGTGGAACTATTCTTAGCAGAAAATCCCTAGTGATAACTCCAGCAGCTAGCTTGTTTTCTCAAACAGGGTGATTTCTTTGCAGATTATGCATCAGGAATGGAAACACTGAAGTGGCAAACAGACTGGGTTTGAGGAGTGTTGAGGATTGGGAATAGGGGATCCAGGTGGTCGTGGTGTAAGGAGCTGTAAGGTCAACCTCTTTTGGTGCAACCTTAGGGACTTTCCTTGGTCCAGCTCTCCAGACAAACCCTTTCTTATCTTTTGCCAGCCCTTGGCACTGAATCAATCATTTCCCTTTCCATTGATTCTATCTATTTTAATCTTCTTTAAGCTGTTGTATTCAGGAGGATGCAGCCTTAGAGTTTTTCTTTTACTTACTCAAGCATGCAATGGCAATCTTTTTGACCCAGCCCTTCTGTGAATTTATGAAGTAGACAAGCTTCCCTCTCAGGCAAGGGAATGATTCATCCATCAGTTATGCTTTATCTAGAAGTGACCTTGTTGAGGACTTTTCAAAGGGAGAAACAGGAATTACCTTTCTAATGGGTTAAGGAGCAGGGGTGAGTGTTTTATAATAAAAACCTGAAGTTTGAGCCCATTGCTCTCAGGGATTGAATGGGAGTATAAAGGGAAGAATGCCCCCTATCTTGGAGGTTTTAGGGGGAGTGTTGTACCTTATTCTTTGTTGTATCTTCTCAGTAAATATCCATTTGTAACAGGGATTTTAGTTGACTAATTGACATGGGGCTGGTTGATTGACAATGGGAGGCATGCTGGATGTAGTTATGGGCAATGTTATAGAAAACTATACCACCGTCAGGCCCTCAGGGGATAAGGAGAACTGAGCTCTTGGGACCTGAATGACTAGTTAGAGGGTGGGTTAAGAAAGTCACCCCAAAGCCCATACCATATATTTAAAGGAGAGGTATTATTTTAATTTCTTATCTTAGGGGTTTGTTGTTATTAATTTTATAAGCCTTAAAGCATCATGAATTGTTGTTATGACTTCTAAGGATTTTTATAACTAATAACTTAAAGGAAACTGGAATTAGAAAGATCCATATAACTTGCAGAGGAAAAAAAATGGATTTTGGCTATTCTGGGCATTTTATTTCAGCATATAGTAGAGGGGTGGGGTCTTTGGAATTGAGAACAGGTCAGAGATTTGAAAGAGGATTAAAGAATTGGGACAGGGCTTGAGGATGTAGCCAAAGAGATGGCTTCTGAGACTAGTGAAAGGAAGCTTACATGAGGGACTCCATCTTCTTGTCCTCTTTTTGTTTCCTTGGGTATGAGGTGAGGAAAAAATGGGTGTATGTGAGTGGGTGAGTGGTAGGTGGTGGATGGATCTGGGTGTTTAGCTGATGGTTAAAGGGTAAGAGGAGGTAGGAAAAGAATAAAATTTCTGATATTGGTGGCTGCAGAGAAGGGGAAATCCCTGTGACCACCTAGGTACCTGCTGGGTCTAACTGGTCCCAGGCAGAATATAAGAAAAACATGTGAATCAAGGACTACCTGTCTTACACTGGGACATAACCAACAGACTGAGACATTTTCCATCATAAGGTCTTTGAGGGCAGAAAGTGAATCTACTTGAGTTGCTGTGGGATGTACCTAGAAGGGATCTATGTGCAAAAGGGCAATTAATTAAGTTATTTGGTAATGGTAATTATGATGATGATATATAGTTCGATGTTTAGAATAATTCAACAGTAAAATTGAGACTAAAACATCAGGTCACTGCCTCCCAGCTCTCACAATCCAATTACTGAAGCATGATTACAACAATGAAGATTTGGGAAGGAAATTACGCTTTAAAATGTTCAATTCAAACTGGAAAGCCTTTTGGACAAACGTGTGAAGAGAAGTTGATTCATTAATGTCCCTGCAAACACTTTAAAACCGTATTCCAAATGATGCTACTTTGAACAGATAATTGGCCCAATTCTTCCTTTCTCTGTGCATGCATCTCTCAATGAAATCAATGAGAATTGCACATTCATGGGGAGGAGAGAACCAAGTTGCTAGCTGAATTAATGGAAGAAAGGGCTTTGTAGATCTCTTAAAACCTCTGCAATTACATTTTGGTCCCACACAATTCTCCAGGGTAACTGGCAATTTGCTGGCCAAGCAAACCCAGATGATTTTGCTTTCAGAGAAATGTCACAATTTAGAGTACACTTTTTTCTTTCCAGACACAAACATCCAGCCCTTCATAACTTGGCACCCATGTTCTTACTCAGAGCAAGTTCCTTAGAATCATGTACCTTATATACTTTATTCCTACACTTCTTTTATCAATTCAGTCCCTGCTTGAAACAACAGGTCAAATAACTGACTCCACTTAAGATAAAATGACAAGACTAATAATTGCAAGATATTAAATAGGGAAGGAAATGGCAGCTATCATAAAAATATTTTAATCACTAAAATATTTAAGAGAACATCTGCAAAAGCTTTTTTTTTTAACTCAAGGGGAAAATAATTTGCATTTTCCCCAAGACTAGAAAAAAAATAAAAGGTAGATACTCACAAATAGCACGGCATGGTAGAAAGACTACTGACTTTGGAATCAAGGTACTGGCTTTTAATCCCAGCTCTACTTCTTATCACTTTTATAACTTTGACAAAGTCATTTAATCTCTCCAGGCCTCAGTTTCCTCAGGGATAAAAAGAGTAGAGTGACATAGGTGGTGTTCAAAGCTCATTCGGCTTTAAATCATATGATTTTGAAAGGGCTGTGTTAAATAGGCACTGAGACTCGTTGATTACCGTGGCACACAATCAGGAAGAAATGCTGAATGGGGTAAAAAAAAGATGAACTGAAGGTGAGCAGGTGACCATAATTCAATCAGCAATGAAATTCAATGAGGCATGTTGAACAATTGGTTGAATGCCACACACGTACACCCCTATACACTATAGGCACCTAGCATGACCCCACAGATTAGCTTCACTTATATAAAGGTATTTAGTCAAGGGCTAATTTAAACACCATGTCATCCATGATTGCTCATCCTCTTACTCTCAAAGTGACAGAGATTCCCTTCTTCCTCATGTTTTTCAGTACCTTTTGCATAGGCCTCTTTGCACACATTTTACTCGTTCTATTATCTTAATTATTTGTGTATTTTGCAAAGTCACACAATCTCAGGGTCAGACAGAACCTCAAAAGTCATCTTCGCCGATATCTTACCATGGGCACTATGTTGTATTAATTATTTTTTTAACTCACAGGAAAACCAAGCCTGAAAAGAATTATAAGGGCCCTGGATAATCATCTTCCTGCTTCCTCTTGAAGATTTATAGCGAAATGGAACACGCTAGCTCTGAAGGCAGTCTAATTTGCTGTGTTTCTTATACCAAGCCTAAATCTTCATAACATCTTGTCATTGTTCCTGGATCTGCTTTCTGAGGCCAAGTAGAACTCTAGTTCTACTTGACTATAAGTTAGTTCTTCAGATCTTTGAAAACCACTATCAAATATTTTCTTAATATCCTTCAATTGATTCTTAGATGGCATTGACTCTGACCCTTCACAGTCCCAGTTAATCTCCTCTGGATGTGTTCCGGGATTCCAGTGTCCTTAAAATGTGAGGCCAAGTAATAATCATGATAACTGAGATGCTTAGGATCTGGGTAAAGCTGAGCAGCCTTTCTATTGTTTTGTATTATTCTTTTCCCAATGCAGCTTAAGATAAAGTTCACTTTTGTTAACTACTCTGACACTCTTTACTCTCATGAGCTTAAAGGTTACAGACAACAACAACAGATCTTTTCTACAAGGGATTATTGTCTAGCTGTTTCCCTTCCTTGTACTTATATGGTTAATTTTTAAACTCAAGTATAATATTTTACACTTCAACATTTGGATCTGTGGGTAACTTTGATATCGATCTTTCCTTGATAAAGATTGAAATCTACTTTTGTCTATTCATCCTGTGTTACTCTCATTCATGTTTTCCCACAGATCTCCACAAAGGATCTACCTTTTGAGGAGTTAGGAAGGCAGAGAATAAGGAAGCAATGCAGTTTAATTTTACCCTATCATTATACAACTCACCTCTAACCATGACACTTCTTAACTTCCTTGGAAAGTGGTTGTTCTGATCTGGATCCCCAGAAGTTGGAGACCTTGGACTTTATCATCAAGACAAAATAAAGGCTTAGATCATAGAAGAAAAGGACCAATACCAACAGAAGGGTCAACATCATTTGTAACTGTGCGATAGAGAAATTGCCAGTTTCTTCCTGTCCTCTCTTCCCTCTTCTCCAGAAAGTGCCTCCATTAGGTCCTGTCCTCGAAGAGGGGGAAAACATTGATCCTGGGGTGACAAAAAGGACCCTGGATAAAGGAAGGAACCCCAACTTAGTTTTATCTCCTAGTGAAGGGGGGGGGGGTCCTGGGTGAAGGAAAAACACCTCCTCCCCCAGGTGCTAGGGCTTAAGGGGTTTCAACTTGGTCTAATTTCTGAAGAGTAGAGACCTAGAACTCAACCTTTGATGCCAAGGAAAGGTCCATGGACAACAAGGTTCTTTTGACATAGAGCCCCTGCAAAGAGGGATCTGATACTTGGCCTTCCAGTTGAGGAATGGGGCTTCAGCACCAAAAATGCGTAAACACAAGTAAATAAAGAAATACTTATGATGTAAGAGATGCCAGTGGCATAAACTCAGATGAGAATAACTCAAAGGACCTAAAAGCAAAGCCTCAAAGAAAAACAAGGCTTGTCCATTGTAGAATTTCTAGTAGATATGATGCAGAGTTTTTTAAAAAAAGTCTAAATGATAGAGGAAAGAATTGGAAAAGAATGAGTCATGGAGGGAAAACAGAAATATAATGGCTTAAAATAGGAGATAAAGAACTTTACCTAGTAGCAGCCTTCCTAAAAATTAGAATGGGCCAAATAGAAATTAGTAACTAGGTAACAAGAAAAATGTTTTTAAAAAATTCAAAAATTAAAAAAAGCAGAGAATATTATAGAATCTTGTGCCAAAAACAATTGATGTGAAAAAAAAAAGATGAAAGAGAGATAACTTATTCATCCTGGATATAATATTTTAAGACATCATAAAATTAAACTGAATAATATATTAGAAAAAGGGACAAATTGAAAATAGAAAGAATTCACCCATAACCTCCTGAAATCTCAAAATGAAAATTCCTAGTCAATTTATTGTCAAAGTCTAGAGTTTCAAAATAAAATAAAATAAAAATACTACAGCCATCTAGAAAGAAAGAATTCAACTACTGAGAAACTCCAGTCAGAATCACACAAAATTTAGCAGATATCACAATAAAGAAGCAGAGAACGTGGAGGCATTCCAAGATGCAAAGAATATAGGCTAAAATCAACAATAGTTTGCCCAGGAAAACTGAGTATAATCCCACAAAAGGAGAAAAAAAAAATGAACCTTTAGTGAATACAGGATTCTTCAGCATTCCTGATAAAAAGACCAGAGTTGAACAGTAACTTTGCAATACTAAGATAAGGATCAACAGAAATATAAAAAGTTAAATACAAGTGAAAAATTGGAGGAAACTTTATAAGGATGAACCATTTAATTCTAATTGGGGGTGGATGATATTAGGGCTCTTTCAGAACCCTAACATCATAGAAGTCACAGAGAGAGTAAACTGAGAAATAGAGCCTATTATATTTAGATGAAATTGAAAGAAGGTAAGGGGAGACCAAGGAGGGCACACTGTGGAAAAAAGGCAAAGAAGAAGGAGATGGAGGAACTTGTTATCTCAAATAATTAGGGAATACAAAAAATCTACACAAATGTAGAAAAGGTTGGTAGGGGAGGAGGATCACCTGGACCTTACTTTCATCTGAACTGGCCAAAAGAAAGCAGAACACATATACATAGTTTGGCGTAGAAACTGGAGGCAACAAGATGAGAGGAAATGGGGAAATAAGGACATATGTAATGTTAATGGAAAAATAAGATCTTCCCTGCCAATTGATAGGCCTCACATGGAATCCATTGTGGGGGGGACTTGCCTAAGGAGGAGCTTGCTTAGGGGGAGGCTTGCTTATAGGAAGGCTTCCATACATTTTGGTACTATGTTGATTAGGCACTGAGTCAAGAGGGTTGGGATGCTTTCTGGCTGTGAGAAATATATATATATATATTTACATATATATGTATATATATATGTACATTCTCTGAGTTGGTTTTGTTTGGGGGTTCATTTATGAGAAGGACCTTGTGATTCCCTGGTGGAGATTCTGAATAGCTGATGTTCAGGCCCCAACCCCCAACTGCTCAGATGTAAAAGCTCTCTTGATCCAGTGGTGTTTGTAACAGAGATAGCAATATCGCTTTGATTCAGGCAGTCAGAGCCCTGTCTGTTGGTCTTTATGCTAATTTATCTGCTTATATTTTCTCTGATGTTCAGGGTGCTGACCTTTCCCCTGAACTAGTGAATATAATCAGAAGTAGCATTGTTAACCCCTTTTTGAGCAGTCTTTCCTAGAAAAGCATATCAAAGAACCTGTGCTAGCAGGCCATCCTGGGTATGCTAGGGTGCTTGCTGCTACAGCCATGTGCAGGGACAGATTGATCATAAGCAAAATAAACATTAAATTTACAGAGGGGACCATGAAGGAGTCTTAAAAAAAAGAAAGAATAAGAACCTGTAATAAGGAAGGAGTAGGAATCAAAGAAGAAAAAGTATAAGAGAGTAAGATGGAGGGAAATCTAAAATTAATGATCATAACTGTGAATATAAAAGGGATGAACTCACCCATAAAATGGAACAGGATAGCAGAATGGATTAGAAAGCAGAAATCAATAACGCTAATAAGAAATATACTTGGGACATAAAAATTCACAAAGAGTTAAAATAAGAAATTTGAACAAAATCTATTACACCTTAATGGAGTTAAAAAAAAAAAAAGTAGGGGATAGCAATCATAATTTCAGACAAGGTAACTGCAAAAATAGATTTTAACATATTAATCAAATTTCATAGCATCTAAATATTTAAAGGAAAAGCTAAATGAATTACACGAAGAAGGGACAGAACTAGATAAATTTAAACAAAAACATTTTTTAAAAAGAAGTTAAGGATCTGAATAGAATTTTAGAACGTTAGATATGATAAATCTCTGGTGATTATTGAAAGGGAATAGAAAAGATATGCATGTACCTCAGTTGTGCATGTTACCTTTATAAAAATAAACCATTTTAAAGGACATATAAAGCTCACAAACAAATTCGGGAAAGGATTAATATTAAAGTATCTTTTACTGATTATAATGCAATAAAATTTTAATAAAGGGGTCAATGAAGAAAGTATTAAAAATCAAATGAAGACTAGATAATTTAGTCCTATATTATTGGTGGATCAAGGGAAAAATAAAAGAAATGATAGATAATTTCAATAAACATAATGACAATAACATGACAATATGCTAAAATTTTGGAAGTGCATACAAGTCAGTCCTTAGGGGAAAATTCAAGTCTTTCATCAACCAAAGAGAGAAACAAGAGATTACTGAATTGGGCATGCAACTTAACCCCCCCCCCCCCAACAATTTAGAAAACCAATCAGGTTTTTAAAAACTAAATAACATGAAATTAGAATTCCTGAAAATCAAGGAAAAAATGAACACAATTGAAAGCTAAGAAACAAACATTGGATTAATAAATAAAATATGAGCTGTTTTTAAAAATGACACAGATAAAGCATTGGTCATTTTATTTTATTAAAAAGTAAAAATGAAAAACATTTCACAATAAATGAAGAAGAAATAAAGTATATTGCTAGAAACTATTTTGCCCAACTATATCATAATAAAATCAATAACAATTAAAATAGAAAAATATTTATACAAAATTATAAAATATCCACATAAACAGAACAATAAAGAGAATATTTTAATAACCTGATCCCAGAAAACTAAATTGAAAAATGAACTCACTAAGGGGAACCCCCCCCCCCAAA
>CM053589.1:132319653-132360689 GCA_028646515.1 Pseudochirops corinnae | reverse complement strand
AATAACTATAGAACTTACAAAATACTTGGAAATCTACTTACATGAATCAAACTACAAAACACTGTAGAAATAAATACATTGCTAAATAATTGGAAAAAATATTAATTCTCTTGGATAGTCTAAGGCAATATAATAAAAGTAAGAATAACTAAGTTCATTTACTTTTTCACTGCCATGCCAATCAAATTGCCAGGTACTACTTAAATCCATACGAAGGTACAAAGTAAAAAGAATCTCAAGAGAAACAATGAAAACAAAGTAGAAGGGGGTCTAGTTGTACCAAATCTCAAACTAAACTCAGTAAAGTGCTTTTGTTCAGTTGTGTAGCACTCTGTGACCCCATCTAGGGTTTTCTTAGCCAAGATACTGGAGTGGTTGGTCATTTCCTTCTCCAGCTTATTTTATGGATGAAAGAACTAAGTCAGACAGGGTTAAGTGACTTGGCCATAGTCACACAGCTATTAGGTATCTTAGACCAGATTTGAACTCAGGAAGATGAGTGTTACTGATTCTTGGCCTGGCACTCTATCCGCTGTACCACCCAGCACCTGTCAAACTATACCATAAAGCAGTAATTTTAAAAAACAATTTTTTACTGTTTAAAAAATTAGACAGCTCACTCAGTAGAATAGATTGGATACACAATATGTCAAAGCAAATGAACTGGATAGCCTATTGTTCAATAAATGCAAAGACCTCAGGTACTAGGATAAGGAATGAAATATTTAATGAGAAAAAAGGCTTCTGGGGAAACTAAGCAAAATTACATAGAAATTAGGTTTAAACCAACACCTTACACCTTATAGCAAGATGAGAGATGAACTCCAAATGGTTATGGTTCTATATTTAAAATGTCATAGCAAGAACTAATTAGAGGAACAATGAAGAAATTACTTTTCACATCTGTGGATATGGGAAAAGCTCTTGACCCAACAAGAGATAGAGAGGATCACAGAAGATATAATCGTCAACTCTGATTACATAAAAATTATAAAAAAGTTTTTGTAAAAAACAAATTCAATATAGCCAAGATTAGAAGGAAAGTAATTAATTGGGAAAAAAAATCTTTTTTTTGGTGTTTCTCTGATAAAGGTCTCATTTCCAAGATGTATAAAAAAACTATATAATTTATCAGAATAAGAGCCATGAAACACAGGCTGTAGATAGTCATATGAAAAATACTGCAAATCACTAATAATTAGAGAAATGCAAATTAAAGCAACTTTGAAGTTTCACTTCACGCTCATCTGATTGGCAAAGGTGACCAAAAAAAAAAAAAAGAAAAAGAAAAAATAGAAAATGGAGAATGTTGGAGGGGCTGAAGGAAACGGGCGTATTGGTACATGGTTGGTGGAACTGCGAATTGTTTTAGTCATTTTGGAAAGCAATTTGGAATTACATCCCCTAAACTGTGCATGCCTTTTGAATGAATGATACAACTACTACACCTATACCCCAAAGATATCTAAAAGGAAAAATCCTATATTTGCAATAAAATATTTCAAACAGCTCTTTTTGTAATTACTAAGAATTAGAAACTAGAGGAGTACCTATCAATTGAGAAATGGCTAAACAAATTATTGCATATGAATGTGATGTAAAACTACTGTGCTGTAAGAAACAAAGGAACGGTTTTAGAGAGACTTGGGGAGACTTGTATGAGCTGATACAGAATGAAGAAAGAGAAGCAGGAGGAGTTTATACTGTAACTGTATTTATACTATAACCATAATTTGTACTATACTATAAAAATGAACAGTTTTGAAAGACTTAATCACCTTAATCAATAAAATGATCAACCATGATTCCAGAGGACTGTTGAAAAACATGTCACCTACCTTATGACCAATGAGAAGATGGATTAATATGCAGAATAAGAAATGCATTTTTGATGCTCTAAATCACTATTGATTAGAGAAATGCAAATCAAAACATCTCTGAGGTACCACATCTGAGGTCAGATTAGCTAAATTGACAAAACAAGAAAATGATAAATGCTGGAGAGGATGTGGAAAAATTAGAAGACTAATGCATTATTGGTAGAGTTGTGAACTGATCCAACCATTCTGGAGAGCAATTTGGAACTACGCCCAAAGGACTACAAGAAAGTACATACCGTTTGACCCAACAATACCACTTCTAGGGCTGTATCCCAAAGAGATCATACACATGGGAAAAGAACCCGTATGTATGGGTTATATATAATTTATAGTAACTGGTGGCAAAGAACTGGAAATCAAATGGATGCCCATCAATTGGGGAATGGCTAAGCAAGTTGTTGTGTATGAATGTAATAGAATACTATTGTACTATAAGAAATGAGGAGCAGACAGACTTCATAATAACTTGGAGAGACTTATATAAACTGATGCTGAATGAGGAGAGCAGAACCAGAACTTTGTACCCAATTACAGATACATTGTGTGTGTGACAACTAGCTTCGATAAACTGGGCTCCTCTCAGCAATACAAGGTTAGAAGACAACTACAAAAGACTCATGATGAAAAGTGATATCCACATCCAGAGAAAGAACTACAAAGTCTGAATGCAGATTGAAGCGAACTACTTGCTTTCTCTCTTTCGTGTTTTGTTTTATCCCTTCTTTCTCATTGTTCACTCCATTGGTTATAATCCTTCTTTACAACTTGACTAATGCTCAATGTGAAGGTATTTGTAGAACCTATATTTGATTGCTTGCTGCCAAGGAGTGAGGGGGAGAGGAAGGGGGAGAAAATGTGAAACTCAAGGTATTTGGAACTGAATGTTATAAACTAAAAATAAATAAATTAAAAATTAAAAAAAAGAAATGCATTTTTTTGGACTTGGTCAATGTAGGAAATTGTTTTGCTTGGCTTTATTTAAATACGTGTGTGTGAGTATGCACATATGTAAACAAATGTACGCATACATATTTACACATACTCAAAAGCAACTGCCTTACATGTTGGAGACCTATATGCATGTCTTTTGACATCTCCTGTATACCAATGTAATACTCACTCAGGCTATCCAATTGTATATCTCACTCTCACAACTTGAATAGTCAATACTTCCTTTTCTGATCATATATTTCTTCAGTTATAGATCCCTTATGTGATTGTCAGAAAAATGTTGCAGTCTATTTGCACCCACTATCCAGTTCTCCACTGCTTTTTCCATTAGCTCACATCTTAAATTTTTAAAGTGTGGTGGTCTGAGAATTAAAACCATACATCACTAAATCATTAAAGTAAAAAAATAGGATTTTGCACTGGGGAGTAGCTTGTGATTGTTGAAAGTGCTGCGCAATTTATCCTTATTAAATTTTGTTTTATTTGATTTGGTTCAGCATTCTATCTTATCAAGATCTTTTTTGGATCTTGACTCTGGCATTCAACATATTAGACATCTCTTGCAGCATTGTATCATCTGAAAATTTGATAAGCATATAATTTATTTTTTTAATTTTTCAAATTTATTTAATATTTGGTTTCCTCTGGTTACATGTAAAACTAATTTTTAACATTTGTTTTTTAAAATTTGAGTTCCAAATTCTCTCTATTCCTCCCTCTCCATTCCCCCTCATTGAGAAAGCAAGCAATTTGATATAGGTTATACGTGTGTAATCAATAAGCATATAATTTATACCTTCATTCAAATCATCGATAGAAATGTTTAATAGTACCAAAACAAGGATAGATCCCTGTGTTATTATGATAAAGGACCAAAGTGCCATCAAACCATTAATGGTTGCTCTTTGTGCCTGATCAAGGAACCAGCTATGAATCCACCTTATTATATGATCACATACTTCAGATCTATGTGGTCTATAAGGATGTAGGATGAGAGACATGGTTCAATTCTTGTCCTTTCCCCTCAAAATCTTTAAAATCCTGGAGATCAGAGGGAAAAAAGTCCTATTTATCTGCATCTCCCATGCATAACACAATTCCTTGACATAGTGAGCACTTAAGGAATGCTGAATGAATAAATCAATGATAGTCTGGGATCTGCCCTGAAAAATACGATTCCTTTCTCCAAGTCCTCCAGTATTAACCTGGAACTATTGCTATATTTTCTGTATTTCTTAAAATTCCTGCTCTGTCTAGATTCTTCCCTTGAATTTTGCCTGTCTTCCCTGACCACAAAAGTGTTCTCAAATGTTTTTTCAAGTCTACACACACGCACACATACACATGCGCGCGCGCACACACACACACACACACACACACACATCAATAATGGAGCTATTTAAATTTTGTGTTAAGCCTTGCATTTGCTTTATAAAGCTAAGGCTCTCTCCTTTAATTATCACAACCACCTATTGATATTGGGTCCATCCACTGGAATAAGATTGTTTAAGGTACATATATGCACTCCTGAAAATGACATTGAAGACTTTAATGATTCTGTTATAGCAATGGTAGTAAGCGAAGCAGGAAATAAAGGAATAATGTCAAGATGTTGACCTGAGTCTCTTGAAAAGGCAAAAAATAATAATAATTCACAATCAAGGTTTGTTCCAGGTGAGACCTGCAGTTTCCTGCTTCTAACCAGAGTACAAAATACATCATAGAAATAAGATGTGAGTAAAATAAAAGTTGTAGAATCATAAGATGGTGGAGTAGTGGAGAAATATATTGGTGGGCAGGATAATGAGTTGTGATTAATCTCATTTAATTATTTTCTCTTCTTGCTTTACTTTTTGTTGATAGGAACCAAAAACATCTAGATCTCCATATAAATGTGCTGACCATGTGGACAATGAATAAAATGTTTCTTGAATCCTACCCTCTCAGAAATGTATCATGTAACCAAAGTAACACCAAAAATAAGTGTATAAATTCAGAAACAAGCACATAGCCTTATAAAGATTCCTATGAAAATATTAATTTGGTGCTGCATTTTTTTGAGACAATGATTTTTTGAATAGGAAGTAGGGAGAAAATATGATAGCAAACATTTGAAAGAAAAGTCCCACTGCATATACGCCTCCCTCATAATGGGTATCTCAGGATATTATGACCAAGATATAACGGAGGGAATTGGTAGGGGTGTGAACAACAAAACATAACCTTTTCTTCATATTACATTTTTCTTTCAAAGTAGTGTTGGGAACTTCCTCTAAAGTCATACTTCAGTGCTTCATAGTGGCCTGGAGGTGATTCTGAGTTTTAGAAAGCTGTGTCAAGTCAGCAGAAGCTCAGAAAGTTTCTACCAATCTGTAAAGGCTTCAAGAATAGCCTTGTGATGTACTTTACATGTCATCTGAAGATCAGGTACTTAAATCTGAAGAGACTTATCACAAGGTTAACTATAGTGGGATAAATTATTATTAATACTGTTATTAATCATAATAGCTTTCAAAGTTTATAGAGAGGGTGCAATACGTATTAATGGTGGGAGCATTTATACCAACAAATTATTTTTTGAAGATTAAAAAAATTAGCACTTATGTTTAACTTTTTATTTTTAATTTTAAACTTGGAATTCCAAATTCTCCCCCTCTTGCCCCTCCCCAACCCACTGAGAAGGCAAGCAATATGATATCAAGTACACACATGAAATCATGGAAAACTTATGTCCATGTTAGTAATGTTGCAAAACAAAAAAGGCAAGTGAAAGAAAGTGAGAAAATTTTGCTTCACTTTGCAATCAGTTGATCAGTTCTCTCTCCTGGAGGTGTGCAGCATTTTTTTTTTATAATGAGACCTTTGGAACTCATTATTTCAATTAGAGTAGTCAAATATTTCACAGCTGATCATCATGACAACATTGTTAGTACTGTGCACAGCAATCTCCTTGGTTCTTCTCACTTTACTTTGCATCAGTTTGTATAGGTCTTGCCATGTTTTTTTCTGAAAACACTCTCCTTGTCATTTCTTACAGCATGAGAGTACTTGATCACAAATATATGCCACAACTTAGTCATTTTTCAATTGAAGATCATCCCCTCAATTTTCAATCCTTTGCTGCTACACAAGGAGCTATTGTAAATGTTTGTACATATGAGTCCTTTTCCTTTTCTTTTGATCTCTTTGGGTTATAGACCTGGTAGTGTTATCTCTAGGTCCAAAGAATATACACAGTTTGATAGTCCTTTGGGCATAGTCCCAAATTGTTCTCCAGAAATGGTTAGAAGAGTTTATAACTCTAAAAACAGTTTATTAGTGTACCTATTTTCTTACATTCCCTCTAGAACTTGTCATTTCTGATAGATGTGAGGCAGTAACTTAGAGTTGTTTTAAACTGCATTTCTCTAGTAAGTAGTGATTCAGAGAATTTTTATATGGCTCTAGATAGTTTTGATTTCTTCTGAAAACTGCCTGTTCATATCATTTGACCATTTATCAATTGAAGAATGGTTCTTATTTTCATAATTTTAACCTAGTTCCCTATATATTTGAGAAATTAGAGAATTTAGTCAGAAATTTGTCAGAGAAACCTACTGTAAAATTTCTATGGTACTTTTTAGCAAAATGAAGTCTACCTGATTTTCTCTTTTATTTAGGTTTGCTTTTGCTTTGTCTGAGTTCATGATTGCCACCCCTGTCTTTTTTTTTTTTTAACTTCAACAGATGCATAATAAATTCTGCTCCATCTCCTTATTTTAACTCTGTGTGTATCTCTGTTCCAAGTCTGTCTCTTGTAAACAACATATTGTTGAATTTTGATTCCTAAACCATTCTGGATCTGCTTCTGCTTGTGCTTAAGCTCATCCCATTTACATTCATAGTTATGATTATTGTATGTTCCCCTTCATACTATTTTCTTCTGTTTATTCTTCTCTCTTTTTATCCCAATTCTTTTCAAAAGTTTGCTTTGTTTTTGATCACTGTCTTCCTTTGTCTTCCCTCTCATTTATCATTGCTCTCTCTCAAGCTTCAGGTTATTTCACATTGCAGCTATTGTCTGGGATTTAGAAGTTTTTAGTGATTCCAAGGTGGTATTATCTGGGCAGAGGTGTGGTCACTCCTCTATTGGTCTGCACTCTTTCTTACCCATTAAGGGCTCCTGATCCCTTGAGACTGCAACAAATATTGCTCCTCAGGGTCCTCCTCTCTTGGGACTGGAAGTGGTATTGACCCTCAGGAAATCTGATCTTTTGTGGGAGGAAGTGATATTTCCCTTCAGGACTTCTACTCCCTCTTGATGAAAGTGCTCCTCTCTGCCCTTGAACTGTGTCCTAGAAGTAGGTATAGGCAATAGATTTGCCAAACAGTTGTTTCTCAGGGCTCCCATTCACTCAATCAAAAATGCTCCTCTCTTTGAACTATGACCTAGAAGTTGGGATAGGCAATGGAATTTCCAAACAGCATCTGGTCCTGTGGCCAGTACCAGCATGAGGTACCCTGCAATCTCTCTTTCTGACTAGTTGTCAGGTCCCCTTACCATCTCTGGCTGAGAGTTCCTAAAGTTGCTGCTGCTTCTGTCACCATCATTTACTTCCACTGCTAATGTTTCATCCAGGCCATTTTCTTTCCCCATATCACTGATCTTGCTTTCTGACCTTCTATGTTGTCTTGGGCCAGAAGAATATCTCACTATGACCTTTTGTTAGCTGTGCTACTCTAATCTTCAATTTGGGGCATTATTTTAAAGTTCTTTGGAGGTGAACATTGGGAGACCTTAGCTGAATGCATCTCTGCTTCACCATCTTGGCTCCTCCCTCAGAAGTTCTATTCTAGTTATTTTGCATGTATTCTATATATTTATAGGTGTACATATTGCTTCCACCATTAGAGGATGCTAGGTGGTAGAATGGATGAAGTGCTAGGCATGGAGTGAGGAGCACCTAAATTCAAAGCCAATCTCAGAGATTTACAAATTGTGTAGCCCTGGGCAAGGTATTTAAATGCTAATTACCTCAGTTTCCTCAACTGTAAAATGAATGAAATCACTGACCTTAACAAATATTGTTATATTTTAGATATTTGTTGGGGGAAAAAAAAGTGTTATGCACAGTGGGAAATATAGAACAGTCTATTGTGATCAGAGAAAAAAGTGCTAAGCACAGTGACTATGGTAGGTGTCATATAAATGCTTATTCTGTTACTTTCCCTTCCCTTATTAGAATGCAAGCCCTTTGAGAGTGGGAACTTGTTTCACCTGTATCTTTATATCATACCTCCCACATAGTGGGCATTTATTAAATCCTTGTTGATTGTCTAATAAAAATATGCAGTAGGAAATTGCTTATGTAGAAGTGGAGTTCAGGATAGAGTTGAAGAACAGTTAGACATCTTCATAGAGATATGCCATGATACCAAGGCAACACTGGAGTCACCAAGTAAGAAAAAAGAGGACCTAAAAGTCATGGGAGATGCCTGTGGTTAGAGTATAAGAGGTAGATTATGAATCCACAAAGGAGATTATGAAACAACAGTAAGACACATAAGAGGGGAAGATGGAGAGAGTTGGGTCACAGGCACCAAAGGAGAAAACAGGAAGAGGAAATATTCAATGGTATTAAAATATTATAAAAAGCAAATGAGAATGAGGATAAGAAAAGGTCTTATATTATTGTATAATTTTGGAAAAAGCAACTTTAGTAGAATAATAAGGTTATAAAGCAGATTAAAATGTATTGAGAAATGTAGACAGTTATTATAGACAACTTTTTCTATGAATTTGGCCATGGAAAGGAAAAGGGAAACAGTAGTGATAGCTTAAGGAGTTGTCAGGGTCAAGTGAAGGATTTTTATTTTGTTTTTAAGGATGGGGAGATTGCAATCATTTTTGTAGTCAGGGAGAAAGAGCCCACACATAGTGAGAGATGAAGATGAAGGTGAGATGGAATAATTGAAGGGGTACAAGCACAGAGGAAACAGAAGAGGATATGCTCAAAGACACAAAGGGTTGGTTTTGGAAGTGGCCCTTTGCAAGCTTGAGTAAAGGTAGAAAAGAATTTGTAAAACCATGGGGAGATATTTGAGTGGTAGAGTGGGGAAGATCATGGAGGTCATTATGTGTAGCCTCAATTTCTTCCTTTTTTTTCAGAAAAGAAGGTGATTCCATTTGCTGAGAGAAAGGTGGGTGGAAATGGTATCAGGGATTGGGTGAGAGAGGAGAAGACTTGGAAAAGCTGGTGAGGAGGGCAGGATAGAAAATTAAGGACTCGGTTGGCCCAGTTATGTAACTTTTCTCCAGAAGTGTTCAGCACTTAGGGCATAAAGTCAAATAAAGAAGATGACTTAGATTAGAAGAACGACAACTCATAAAGAGTGACAGAACAAAGGGGCAAGAGATTTGAGGATGGAAGACAGGGTATAGTTGAACTGGATATGGAGAGAGGCCAAAGTAAGATGACAGCAGAGAATGAAGGAGAAACAAGAGATCTTAGTGAGAATGAGCAGCAGATTTCGGAGGGAAGCAGAGGAAAATATAGAACAGTCTATTGTGATCAGAGAAAAGACTTACAGTTTTAGGTTAGGGATGTAGAACAGTTTAGGGGTGATTTTGACATCTAAATAATGACCAGTCTTTTCAGTGGCTGAAGAATAGTAGAGATTTAAGTCATGAGAGTTGAAGTAGTTGAGAAAGTTAGATCCTAGGGCATATGAAGAGATATCAACATGAATTCCGAAGCTCCTGAGTTTGTAGCACAAAGTTTGAGGTGGAAAGAAAGACTGGGGTAGGCATTAAAATTGTTGAGACAGACAATAATGTGATCTGGACAGGGAAAAATACATGGATAGAGAGACTTTCAAAGGAGAATTTGCTGAGAGATAGTGGCTGAAGGAGTCTGGGAGTGGCCATAGGAACAAACAGTGGTTGATTCCTCCCAGCTCTGTACCTTGGTACAATATGAGAGAAGAAATAATAGGCAGGAAGATTTAAGCTTAGGTAGGAAGTGCTTCCTAGAACAGTTTTAAAAAAGGTGTTTAAAAAGGGGCTGCCTCAGGAGATAGCTAGCTCCTAGTCAAATATCAGTGTTCAAGTTCAACAATGTTACTGAACAGATTCATGCCTCGGGCAGAATTTGGAGGAAATGATCTTTACTGCCCCCTTTCAACAGTGAAATTTGATGATTCTGTGACTGGAAGCTTATCTCCCCCTATTGATTTCCTTTTATTTATTCTCTGCTTCAGTAGAAGACCTCTGACTATTCCTGGTACTTACTTTGTGACATCATTCTTTTGCTCAGGCCATTCCCCTACCTTTTCTTGCTCCTCTTAGTTCCATCATTTCTTCCACTTGTTAAGTTCTTCACCCTTTTGAGAGCCTGGCTCAAATAGAAGCCTTTCCTATTTCCTCCTGAGAGTAATTATAAGCTGTGCCCTCTCTCTAGTGATTTCATCAGTGTGGAAAACTCCTGGCATGGAAATTTTTTCCAAAGATTCTGACTGGGCTATAATTTAGTCTTAGAGATTTGCCTGCGGCATTGAAAGGTTAATCTGCTTGCCCATGGTTTTACATTTAGTATGAGTCAGAGGCGGAATTAGAATACTGTATACTTCTTGCTGACTGCAAGCCTGGCCTCTCTCTACCAGGACAAATTTCCTTTCTTATTCTGATCATGCCCTTTAAAAGCCATTCTCCCCCAACCACCAAAAATGACCAAACCCTTATTATATGTTTATTTTGTACCTTTCATTTATCCACAATATTTTATTTTGTATTATGATCATTTCTTTTGTTTCAAAATACCCCCTGCTAAGTTGTAAGCTCCATGAGGCAAGGAATTCTATTTTATGTATCTTTGTTTCTTCCTTAGTGTCTACTAGAGCATTCTGCTCCTTTCTTTCACTCCATAAGGGCTTGTTTAATGAATGGATAAATGAATGAATGAATGAAACAATAAACATTCGTTAACTACCTACTACCTACTATGCCAGATACATCACTAGGAATACAAAAACAAAATGAAACAATCCCTCCTAGCAAGGAGTTTACATTCTAAAAGAATTAGTCAAAAACATACTATGCAAATTGTTGTGGAGATTGACAGAAGTGAAAACATTAAAGATGAAAGGGAAAGAGCGGTATGAGTGGATATGGTGGCATTTCATAATACGCAACTAAGTCTAGATGAAGGGTTTAGATCCCCTTTAGCTTAGAAAGAAAGACTTCAGTAATAAGGACAGGACTTTTTGCTAGTCAAAAAAAGTTAGTAATTAAGGCATGAAAGAATTTCAGAAACAGCATATCACAGGTTGGGATGAATAGATGCTGTGTTCCAGAGATGGCACTAAACAGTCAAAGGAGGTGAGAGTTCAGGGTAAAAAAATGAGGATTCTGATCCTGGCTTTTGGAGCCAAATTTAAGTTTAAGCCAAGGATATGGAGGACAGGATTTGAGTCACAAAGGAGAGAGAACTTTGACTTAGAAGACTGCTTTATATCTTTGAAGCATATTTCAAACGTTAAAATGCAATTTGAACTCATCATAAGCCAGATGCAAAATGAATGTGTCAATATTTTAAAAGAAAGATTATGAAAGCTTTGGGAGCTCCTCTCACTAAATAATTTAATTCTTAAGCAATTAAGCAAAGGACCAATGAAAGGATAAAAAAATGACTTCACCAAATTATGCCAGATGACTGGGCTCCAGAATTTAGAACTTTCATACGGTGCAAAAGGGAAGTGCTGGATAAGGCAATCATAAATTCAGAAGCTACACTAAAAAGTCGAAAACAGTTTCCCGATTTTGATAGATTTCAGGCAAGATGTGTCAAAAGATAAGTTTGACACTGACAGCAAGTCTCCCTTGAAAATTAAGCCCCTATGTACAGAGATCTTCAGGTAAACCAATTTCTACTTTCACCTCTGCCTCCAAAAGCTTGGTCTC
Organism: Pseudochirops corinnae; assembly: GCA_028646515.1. Lineage (NCBI taxonomy): Eukaryota > Metazoa > Chordata > Mammalia > Diprotodontia > Pseudocheiridae > Pseudochirops > Pseudochirops corinnae. Next base: position 132,348,920 of record CM053589.1, on the reverse strand, counting down.
ATAGGACTCCATTTCAGCAAAGACCTGTCAAATCCCCCAATTGCTTTTCGTTACTGAATTCCTTCTGTACATCCTGTCATTTGTGTTAAAATAACAAATTCATATCTGATTGATTTTTGAATGAAGAAGCCGCCTCAAGTCGTCCAGTGATTTTTGTTATTACATAAATAGAATAGTGGGAAAAATTGATTATTGCTTTTTGCTATTTCTTTAGTTAAAAAATGCTAAGAAATTCATTTATGCTTTCTGATTTTTCTTTTCCAAAATGAAGGCTTCACTTTCCCACTCATGAACTTCCCTCCCATTAACGTTAATGGAAACTACTCTTGTGAATAGAAAGGGAGAACAGATCCTTTTGTCTTTTTAATTGGTACTATAAAACAATAAATGAATGCATTCTGTTCTTCTCAATCTAGAAGTAAATTCAGACCATATACTCATCTGCCTTTCTTTCTTTCTTTCTTTCTTTCTTTCTTTCTTTCTTTCTTTCTCTCTTTCTTTTTTTGAAAGTGGAAGATACTATGAATTTCCTGATTGGACACAAGCTAGAAATCAAATAGATAAAAAAGCACCTCAGGAAGAAATGTATAATAGCTAATTTAGTTCTATGAGAAGTTGATGCTACTAAGTGTATCTGCAAAGCATTGAGCAGAATACTAAGCAAAAGGACCCAGTGAGGATGAAGCAATCCCAACGACAATTTAATGGAGGACAAGAAAGCAATTAACAGTGTAAAGTCATTGATGCAAAAGATAGAGCTAGAGATTAGAATCTTATTAAAACAAAGGCTGGTACAACTTGATTATAATGAGTTAAGTTGAACAATCTCCAAAACAATCTCAGTGTGCAGATGTGGAAATGAAAACATAATTTATCCTACTGTTACAGATTTTGGCTAATAAACTATTTGATAATTTAGATTTTTCAGCAATCAATAACAAAAAAAATTGGACAGAAATTTCCTGTAGGACAAAAACAGTTTGTTTTCTATTTAAAGTTTTATCGATGCCTCTGTTTACCTCTCCCTCTTCCTTTAAGCACCATATTTTCCATGAAGTCTTTCCTGATCCTAACCCTTCAGCTCCTAGTGGCCTCCACCCCAAACTACCTTGTATTTAACTTCTTTGTGTATAATTATTCACATGTATTCACATTATAATTAGGATAAATGTGCACGTATATACATATGCATGTGTGTTTTACATAAAACAATGCATGTTTATATGTGTTATACATATATGTTACACATGTGTATGATATATACATACACATGTGTGTTTTACACACACACACTCACACAGCCTTTTTCATGGATGTGAAGACTATGTACACTCTCTACAAGCAGGGATTGTTGCATCGTGCCTGACACATAGTAGGCACTTAAAAAACACTTTTTGATTGTTTTTACAATGTAGTCTTTTGCTCCCCATTTGAACCCTCTTTAGTAACAGAAAACAACTTGTTTAACAGAGAAAACCTACCAAAACAAAAAGACTGTGTTTAATATAGCATGTGCTGAACTCCATACTCACAAGTACCTATTTCTCTTTTGAGAAACGGAAAAAGCGTTTTTATTCTTTATTCTCCACAATCAAGATTATTCATTATGATTAACAGAGTTTGACTGCTTCTTAGTATTGTTTTTGCTTATATTATTATGTATGTGTTTTTAAGTCTTCTCATCATTTCCTGAATTCCTCATACATTGAGTCTCATGCTACAAGAGTATCCCATTTTATCCACATGCCAAAATTTGTTTTAAGTATTTCCCAAATCAGTAGTAATTTACCTTATCGTCTAGAACTTAATGTTACCCAGTGAAATGCAGGGAAACGTGTTTATCAGTAGAACTTGTTCTGAAAAATTATAGCACGTGATATTTGAACAAATTCTAACTACTACCATAGGAACCTGCAGATGATCTATAAAAGGGGGCCCAAGGTTGTAGAGGTACACACATACTTTGAAAATACTTTTCACTATTCTGTCTTCTTTCAGGAACACTAAACCTGTATTAAAAGATAGACACCATACCTTTTTCAATAGTATGAGAATGAATTGAGATGCAATATTAAGACAATTTCCCTTCAATATTTTAACATTAATTTTCCATTTCACATGTAATATTTTAACATTAATATCAAGCAGAGAACAGTTAGAAAAAAACTAAGAAAGGAGTCATATAAAATTAGAAAAGAGAAATATTTAGATTTGTGACTCCTTCAAATCAGCATTAAATCAGGGCCTGAAAATAATTTGACCTTTTTTTTTTTTTTTTAGTTTAGTCAGCCTAAACTATTCATTCAAAATGGAATCAATGGATTCCTATTTAAGTTTTGAAAAAATTTCATATCATTGACAAACCATTTAGTAACAGTTCATATGTTGAAAAATATTCACTCTTATTCCAAATGGAACTGTTCTGTGTTTCCATGTTTAATGAAAAGTTTAAATAAAAACTGAATGAAGCAAGACAGAATTTTTCTAAAAAAAATAATACCGCACCTGAACAAAAAGCCTCAAGTTATAGGACTAAAATATCAACTAGTAAACTCACACAAGAATTATATATGATAATAAAGGGAATATAATCTATATTTATATTTTTAAATTATAAATCTATATGACTTCAAGTGTCTTTGTGAATATCACTAATTCACTGAAAATAGATTACATGATATGGAATGTTTACCCTAGCAAGAACAATTTTGATATTTTTTCTACTATGTTAAGTTTCCTGACTTTTACTTTCATTTTGAGGAAACTGTTACCTTTAACACCAATAGAGAATTCATCATTTATTAGGCAGGTTTGCAGATTGAGAGCTGAAAGGTAATTGAGAGATCATCTAATGCAAGGGTTCTTAACATTTTTTGTGTCATGGACCCCTTTGGTGAGTCTGTATCCCTTTTTCAGAAGTAAATTTAAAAAAAAACACACAGAAACACAAAGTTCTATGTTAAAATACAATTATCAAAATATTTTAAGCAATTAAGTTCACAGATTCCAGGTTAGGAAACTCTGAAATAGTTCTACAGCCTCATTTTACTGATGAGGAAGCTTAGGTTTAGAAAGGTTGAGTGACTTGTCCAAGGTCACACAGGTCATAAGCATAAAGTCTAGGTCTTTAGCCCAGATCCTAGGCCTTGGAATCTAGCCCCTCTGTACCATGCTGCCACCAATAAACAGAGCAGTGCCCTCAGTCCTAGAGATCCAGAGAAATTAGGAATTAATAACTTTGACTTAATATGCTGTGTTATGTACCCATTGTCCCCCACTTTTGCCAAGAAGATAAGGGAAGAGATGCTTAGTTGTTGTTGTTCCGCCTTTTTAAAGTCATGTCTTCATGGCCCCATTTGGGGTTTTCTTGGCAAAAATACTGGTGTGATTTGCCATTTCCCTCTCTAACTCAGCTTACAGATGAGGAAATCGAGGCAAACAGGATAAGTGACTTGTCCAGGGTCACACCGCTGAGAAGTATCTGAGGTCAGATCTGAACTCAGGAAGATGAGTCTTCCGGACTTCAGACCCAGTGTTCTATGCACTGTGCCACCTAGCTGTCCCCTCTAATGAAATTATGTTGCAATTATTTCTAGGGTCCCTGAGTTTTACATGGAGTAAAACTTCAAATTCCAGCCTGATACATGCAAACATTATCAAAGTCAACTCCCTGCTCTTTCTGAACAGTACCAGGAATCTGGTATTTTACTAAATTTCAGTGATATCTAGGCACATTTGGGCCCTTCATACAAATAATTAGATGAAGATGGCCATGTGAAGAAAATATAGGTCATCAGTCACAAAAGTCAAAGTGACAAAAAAGGATCATGGTCTTGACAGATACTAGGGTTGGCAAAACTGTGCTAACTGTTAAGATCTGGGCTGGGGTAAGTGGTGCTTATGGTAAGTTTTTACAGAAGTCTTTTTATTCTTCTGGGAGTCATGCCTTTATATTAATATAGCAACATGTACACAAAGCTTGTCAAACATTCCACCAAGTGAATGACATGGAGGCAGTTGGGATAGAAGTACAAAATATCTCTAAGTCATTTAAATGTATCTCTGAATGAGATGGCTGGCACTGGCTGGACAACATAGGCAACCACTTTGGGCTTTGTTCCTGATCCTTTAATTTGATCATGTAAATCTCTAATCAGCTGTGCTAAAGAAATGGATGTAAAACTGTTCTTATTTAGCAAAAATTCTTTGTAGGAAATGATAGAGTAATAACTGTATAACAGCAATTTAAAATAAGAAGCTTTCGATGAAATAAGCGTTTTAATTAGGTGGCACACTTTGGCGCACTTGCAGGAAACGCTGGTTGTGATCATAACCCTGAATCGCATGCACACAGCTCTCTGAGTTTTATTTAAGAAAACAAATGAACTAGAACTATAACACATAGCTTATGAGCAAAACCACAGGAACAATGGAGAGATTTGGAAGCATCTAATTGACCTAGAGGTATCATAATTAACTACCAAGGGATAAACTAAAAGCTCAAGTCAGATAAGACATGTGTTTCCACACAGGCCTAACATGTTATTTCAAATTACCAGAAGAGAAAGCTACTATCTCTGCCTTTGTCCTGGCAGAATAAGATTGAGAATTGTGATGTATTTTTTAAAATCCCTCTTTTTACTATCAAGGGGGAGAAATGGTGTCATACAACAGAATGGGCACTGGTTTGGGCTTTGGCTCAGATGCCACTTGTGATGCTAACTTTGTGACTTTGGACAAGTGCCTTAACTTCTCTGGGTCTCAGTGTCCTCATCTCTAAAATGAGAGAGTTGCACTAAGAAGACCTCTTAGGTTTCTTTTTGCTTTAAGTCCTGTATTATCTACAGAAAGAACACCTGACTATGCAAAATGATCTTTTTTTTTCTTTTGAGGCTTCTGCAAACACTAATTATTCTACATGCTTTGGGAGGATGCTAACTTGGCAATCCTTTGAAATATTATTGATTCCATTCCCTACGTGAGGTTGCTAAGTTAAAATGATAGGGATACTGGAAGGCAAATCACCCTAGATCACAGAGATCAGGGTGGAGAGAAGACAGGAAAATTGGTCAGGTTTTGATGTGCATGCTATGATTTTGAGAGAACAGAATAAAGATAAGTGGAATTTAATGGCCTTGCATTTTCAGGGCTCTTAGCTCTGAAGACAAAAGCAGAAATGGGTCTAGTGCTGAACAAAAGGGGTAGTGTCTAAAGAGACTGATGTTGTTGCATAGGGCACTCATCAACCAACTCAGATAAAAAAAGAAGATAGAAGTGGCAGTTTCATAGCTTTGTGGGTACCTTTGTCATCACTGACTAACAACAGAATCTCTTGCTTCTGTGGCTTTCTTTGCTATCAAATCATTGGTCTGAAAATGTCATAGCTGAGTTGATACTCTATATGGATCCTAGCCCCAGCAGAAAGCTATTTTGGAAGTCCCCTAGAGCCAAAGAAAAGCCTTGGCTGTCCCTGAATCATGAAGTTAAAGCTCCCTTAACCTGTGCTTCTCTGAGAGTAAGAAGGTTGGTGGAAATATTGTGGAAATATTAATTGCTGTGGGGGAGTCAGAATTAAGAGAAGGGATGGTATGTAGTCATTGCCACACAAATTTCATCACCACTATTTACAAGCATTTATCAGGCACTTATTATGTGTCGAACACTGCTAGGTGCTGGGGATACAAGGAAAGATAAAAACAGCATCTCCCCGTAAGGAGCTCACCTACTAATTCTCTGCTGTTTTAAAAAAATCTGCTTTTTTACAAGACATCTTAACTTCTGAGTTATGATCAAGATAGCGTAGGGAAAGGGAAGTAATCTGTATAGACCAATCTTTTCATTTTATTTCATCAAAACTCTTATCCCTCCATAAAAATCCCTTTTCTGAAGTTTGGTATTGGGTGAACCAGAGCTTCATTTTCTTCCATCTCTCCAAAATAATTTTTCCTTTCTGTTTTCAGAACTGGACTTCTGGCTATAGCTAAATCTTTTCAGTCTGAATCCCAATCCATTGTAGAACTCTCCATTTTGTACATCTTATTTCTTATAGAGAGTACTATGGGGTAGCAATAATTTACAGGTATCTCTTCTTGTAAGAAAGAAAAAATGCAAGACTTTTGCCACCACAAGGTTTTTTTTTTTTCCCCCTAAATTTCTTAATGCATTTTAGAAAAAACTGAAAGGAGGATGCTAAGAGTCTTTTGGATCTTCCAAACACAGGCAGTTCCAACAAACAAATGCCAGACATATGCACCTCCTTTACATACAAATGAGCACAGACACATTCACTCTTCTTCCTGCTAGCCAATTTCTTTCTCATGGGCTACTTTCATTCCCTATCTTTCCAGAGCTCCTCTATGTCCAGTTTCAGGGTCGATAGCAGCAAGATACAACAGGAAACAAGGAAAAGAAAATTAGAAGGGGAGAGAAAATATTATCCTACTGCTGCTATGTAGAACAACACTTCTATTCATCTTCCCCACAGGATATTTCATCCCTGTCACTCACCACCCCATTCTGCTGAAATTTTTGTTTTAGGAATTACCATTAGTGGCTTACAGCTTTGGAATTCAGGTGTAAAAGGGGAATTATCATTGTCAGGGATGTGGCTAATGAGATGCCTTTTTGGCACCATAAGTTAGCACCCAAAATGTGTCTTCCCATAGACAAACTATTATAAATGGTGATCAGGTTTCATAGTTCAGCTACGTTCTGGGTTTAAGGAGACTTCGGTGATCCAGCCCAAGAATTTAATCACCAATTTACAACATTGTTTCTACATAAAAATGATTTCCTAGTTTCAAATAACTGACTTCCAAAATCTTAGAACACATCCCATCAGTTAAATTGGGCATTGTCTATACTTTACAAGCTCATAGGAAACAGCAAGATTATCTTGGCTATGAAGCAATCTCCAAAATCATCAAGGAATCCTCAAGAGGTAAAATCTTTGGCTAACAAATCCCATATGCCTGTTCCCCTTAATTTGCCAAGCAAGAAGGGTTTAACAGCAATTTCCTACAGGCTTAAATATTAAGGACAATGGTACATATTAATACAAGATGTCAGTTTGCTAAATATTCTAAGTAGAACAATATTTCCAGAATTTGGTGCTCACCTTGTAGCTATCTATCATGAACCCCACCACCATGAAACCTCCTCTGCTTTCTTTGCATGGTAACAGTAGATGTTCCAAAGTGTAAGAGGTATGGAAATGTGAAATACAATGTTATTTAGTCTGACTGAGGAACATTTCCCTAAATGGATTGAAGGGGCATGTTTCTATAGTTAAATGTGATTAGAATAGCTTCAAGAAAATTGTAGTCCATTATCTCCACTTGAAAAACTCATATTTTAGACACTGATATTATGCTACCAATCTAGTTAATTTCCAGATCTAATGTTTCCAGTTTCACTGGGCAGAAGATTACAGAGATTTCCTGAAATGAGTAATCACTCATATGAGGGAACTTGGAGGCTCTGCTCACTCTCTAGTGTACCTATGTAATTAAGGTGTCATAAAGGGTTTGAAGTCATCAGCAGTTGTGAAGCTGGTATCTGAAAAGCATTAAAAATGGCTCCTTAAATATTGTCCAAAATGTTTATTTTGAAGAATTACAGGTTCTCAATGATTTGCTTTCCTCCCCATCAAATGATTACAGTAAAAAAAAAAAAAGTCTTAGAAAAAGATGAATAACCAAAATATCAGAAAGAAATTGGATAGGTTTATAAGGCATTAAAAAAAAAAAAAACTAGAAGGCCTCATTTATCCCCTTTGGAAAAGAACCATGGTTTGTGAAGGTAGTATTTCACAGTACTAGTGAACTTCAGAGGTCATCAAAGGCATGTAAAGTTTAAGAGAATGGCAGGGAGAAAGTATTCACTTTAAAAATCAGTTAATAAGAGATCCAACTTACTCTCTTATGTAAGCCAGGTCTTTATCTAAGATCAGGCCCAGGGCTCCTAGATGACAGAAGTTACAGGCATCCATGGAAGATCTAGGTGCAGAAATCTGCCATTAAGAATAAGTCTACAAACAAAAGAAAAGGAAAGCTGGCTTGACTGATCAGCATCTGCTGAGAGTAAATCAAATCTGCTACAGCTTAGGGAGTTTTCCCCTGACTGTGGTGGGAAAGAGGTCCAGAAGCCTCATAGGATGTCTGCAGAACAATGCATCATGGAGGGAAACTTAAAAGGACACAAGTAGATTTAACACCTATTTTCTCAGATATTAGTATTGCTCCAGTAAAGTAAAGGTCCTATATCATCACTCTAGGATTTAAGGACTTGGTGAGCTTCTGAAACACAAGTTGTATCTTTTTTTACCAGACGTGGGTAGGGAGCATTCCACAGGCAACTGTTCAGCACATCATTCACATGGGTTTTTAGTCCCCTAGTGACAACGTCAATGGCTACTGCTAAAGGACCAACCCTCGATGTACATCTGTCCACCAAAACACAGATGTTACTATGACCTATTTTGATCCTACTCTTTTCCCATTCTCTTTCTCTCCATCAAAAATTCTTTCATACTTAGAACTAATTCTTGGATCCAAACCTGGGGAATTCCTTATCAGTCCCACAATATTTGTTTTCTCTGCTCCCTGAAAGGTTCTGTGTCCCCTGGTCCTGTGTAGCCCTAGCTGTTTCTAGAAGACAAGTTTGAGCAGCGAGCTACATGAAAATCTTCACATAAATCATCAACCCCTCCCCTTCCTGTCCCACCCCAAATTGTACTAATTAATTAGAGACAATGAATTTGACGCCCTAACAGAAGAGTTTCTAGTCTGAAGATGCAGGTATTAGTTCCCTTTAGTAGAAGGAAATGCTGGATTTGCTGCCTAGTGGGTTGAGGACTTTGTGGTTTGAGCAAGGCCTGGGACCCAACCTAGGTTAGTGGTTGTCGATCTTGAGTTTAGACTCAGTTTCCTTAGCTTGCTCCTCCTTTCCTTTCTCACATTTCTAATGGTGTTCTTCTCTTGAAGATTATGTCTTTGCTGTAGCTCTGAGTTGCAATTTTTTATCCTCACTTTCACCTAAGATGATATGATCCTTGGGCTTGTTTGGGTATGCTAAGGGATCAGTAATGGTGACCGGAGACCCAAAGATGTCACTGGTCCAAATGCTATTGAGCCTGCACAGGCATAGGTTCTTCAAAGAAACCACTTCCTTTGCCTCTTGGAGGATTTGACCTTGTGGGTATATTCCAAGGTTCCTTGGACACTCCAAAGTTATTAGATGCCATTCTATCTGGTCTTTTTGAAGGAATAACTTCTTCTGGAGTTCCAGAGAAATTCCTGGAGTCTCCTCCAGCGGATTTCATTACCCTGGAGCTTGACTTGCTGCCCTTATTCTTCTGCCCCTGGAACAGGTAGGGAGTAGCCGTGGTAGTAGTTGTGGCAGCAGCCATGATAGTGATAGCAGCAGGGGGCAGCCACAGGGGCACTCCCCTCACCCTGCAGACTAGCACTGTTCCTACCATAACTATTTTAAAGTGAGGCAATAGATCACTCTATGCTACTCCAATACTTCCATTTACAGGTTGCCCAGCAGAAGCTTGACTCTTCCATTGAGTCAATGTAAGAGAAGAAGAATCCAAGCCACAAGTAGCCAGGGGAGAGATGCCTGTAACATATGATTTTCCTCACTGTACTGTTATTTATGCAGGGCAGGGCCTGCTGCAGAGGAGAGAGCTCAGCTCTTAGATTTCCCCTGACGTGATACAGCAACTTCCTAGGTTTTTGTTGTTGTTGTTGTTGTAATTATTGCTATTGTTGTTGCTTTTAAGAAACAGTACAACAAACTGGCTATTCTCGGTTCAGAGCATTAAAATGGAGTGGAAGAAATGAAGCATACAGACATTAAAGAGAGGGTTCAAAACTTCAGTGTGTCTCTTTTTTTGCAAATATCTAATAAGGGGACTATATAGAAAGGGAAAGAAAGCCTCGCTCTTCCCCTTCTCACTTATATTTCAGGCTCATAGCTGTAACAACATTTACTAGTATGCAACACAGCCAACCTCAGAGCACATCTTCCCATAGGAAATTCTACTTATGGGAAACTTCAGAAATGCATTTCATTGTGCTGCCTGATGTTACTGCTAAATCCAAAAGGATGGAAAGGATGTTTCCAAGATGTAGAAATGACATGGAAGAGTTAAACATTTTTTTCAATCTTGCCAATTTATTGAGAAGCTGTAAATCCCTTCCTTTGGTTAAATGTTCTTCTAAACAGTAGTATTAAATTGCACTTCTCTAACAATGACAGTAACAACCAACAGGGATTTCTCTAACCAGCAGGTTCCATAGATATTCTATTCTTTTCTTAATCCACTGGAAACTACCTTTTTTATTTTCTTGAAATTTAAAAAATATCCTGCCTGCAGAATTGGGTGGTGGTGGTGGTGGTGGTGGTGGTGGTGGTCTGTGCCTGCAGCATATAGGGAAGAATAGGGTGTGGGTATGAGGTGGGGAGGAAGAGAAGCCTTTTGTGTTCTGATTCTATAGTGGACTTGGACAAGTCCCACTAAAAATTCCTGAAACTGCTTGTCAGGGCTCGAGTCTTCCCTTATCTCAACAGTACATTCAAGCTGACTATAAGTCTTAGTTCACAAATAATATATTGTTGTCAGTGTTGCTTTTTCATAACTTACATCTGCCATTCAGTTTGGGGAGAAGTTGCCATCTGCGCCACAGATTTGAGATGAACTAATGGGCTGAATTCATATTATCCCACTTAAATTGGGAAGCATTCAGAAAACCAAACTCATTATCTGATTCACCTCTCTGCCTGAGTTGCCAAGTAGTCCTCAGAGATTACCTGAATTTAAACAACACTGAATTAACAGTGTTACTGAGGGGTGGGAAAGAGACTTCTTACTAGTTTTAGACTTCCCAAATCAACTGAGCTCCAGTCAAAGCATCTTATTTCCGAAACAGAAGAAAATTAAAACCATTCTTTCCTGTCTGTTATCCATAAGCCCCTTACCTGACCTCAGGAGATTGCAGTACTTTGTAAGCAGGAACTCAGTAATCCTCTAATACTTAGATGAGACAGATACTGCAGGCAACCAGACATCTATTAAATGGGACTTGAAGAATGAAGATCACGGTGACTTGGTTGAAGGACACAGGAGTAACTAATGGAAGAGCCCCAAGAAACAGTTCTGAATCTCAATTGTTTTTGCATATGATGTAACACATACAGCTCATATCAATTATCTTTATCCCAATGAGCAATCCAGAGCAATAATATCATTTTTCATTGGCTAAGTAATGTACTTCAAAGTCAAAAAAGGAAAACAACAAGTCTGTCTACAGGCTGTCAGCTGGACGGTGTTCACAAGCTTGTTGTTGAAAAAAGATAATTAGTTTTGGCCTTCGCATTTCCACTGCACTACTGGGATACCTTCCTGCGCTTCTTCTGCTTCTGAGCATCTATACATGCCTTCTCTCACAAGAAATATTCTGCCCACTCCATTTCTCACCCTGGCAACTTAGGTGTGGAACAGAAATGTTGGCTACTATCATGCAAATTATAACCTTTCCTTAGAAAATTGAAATGACCTGTTTCAAATGAAACCAGAATATGATGTGTCTTTAGCTTTGCCTTGAGAAGAAAGAATGCCACACTGCTCTACCTTGAAATTTTCTCTGAAGCTGTGTGCAGGAGGTAGTTCACATTGGCTCATGCATATCCACATGTCTTGGTTTGCACTTTTAAAGGAAAACAGGATTTTTTTTAGTGTATCACATGGCAGGAGACCCCACAGAAGCTTAACAGCCAAAGTGGGTGTTTCTGAGATAAACCATATTGACCTATGATATCATCATAGCTTTAGTACTGAAACTGAGTATTCAGTTCACCAGAAAAACTCCCCTACTCCTCCATCTCTCCCTTGGCACTGTAACAAACAGACCATTGAGTGAACTTGTAAACCAAAGGTGTCAGACTATAAAAGATGCTATTAAACTGATAAAAGATCTTTGCATACAAGCATGCATCATTATGGAGCTATATTTCTTTGTACTTAGATTTTATTGGCTCCATATTGAACATCAACAATGTTCTTCATGAACTTTCAAACATATTACAGCATAAACTATTAAGTAGCATAAAACTCCAAGTGTAAATTTCTACTATCTCATCCTGAAGCAGATATATATCTCCCTTTTGAAAAATGAGGTCAAATCCCAATGAACAGCATTTTAAAACATCTAACCCGGAGGGAGAAAGTCTTAGTTTCCACTCAGTAAGTCTTTGACTGAAGGTCATAAAGGTCTCTTCAATGGTATAATTACCAAGACAGTGAGCATAGAAACTATGAAATTGGGTGATTAATAAGAGTATCAGTGAAAGAATGGTAGTAGCAAGTGCTCAATCAAAAGCCTTTGTGTTCAATAAACAACTTTGCAAATTAACTATGTTGGAGCTGGTGAAGAATTGAGTCTTTCATCTTCTCATTCTGTGTTTAATAGGTTCTTCATTCTTAACATAAGATCTGTTGCCAGCTCACCTGTTACTTGTGATATATGCTGGTCACTAGAAAGCTCAAGAGCAGAGACAAGGGCTGACATGAGGGTGGCAGTAAAATGGCTAACTATGGCTTCTCCAGGTCAGTGTAGCTCAGTGAGTTATGGGCTTCACCATTTAGAGACCACTACATGCAGGCTTCAGAATTAACTCTAGTCTTACAAGCACTGATGATTTCTGGTGTTGGTGAAATAAATGCAAAGGCACATTCTGGCTTTGACTGTCAGCTATCCCAGTAGGGGCCAAAAACTGTATGTATCATCTCAAATAGCCTCTTTCCCCCCTCAACATATCATTTGTAAAGAGACTATCTGTTCTCAAGTCGACCTTAAGCTTAACCTCAGCCTAGGTAATCTCATTAAGCATAATATCTATATTCTTTGGAATTGGGTCCTGTGGTCTTCTTAAAATATGACAATTCTACTTCCTCTATTTTCTCAAGGGAAGATTATAGGGATTAAATGGATTTATCTTGATGAGTATTAGGCAAATGGGTTAATTTTATCTCTATGTGCCTATTGATAATGATGGCAAATACTTAAGGGACAAATTAAAAAGTTGATCAAGTGCTGGCTTTGGACTAAGGAAAACCCAAGTTCCTTGGACCTTTCCTAGCTAACTGACTCTGGAAAAGCAACTTCCCTCTGCCTCAGTACTCTCATCTGTGAAATAATAGCATGTATGTTACAGGATCAAATGAAAAAACATATGAAACATTCTTTGGAGATCTTAAAGCACCATATAAATGTTAGCTATGATTATTACATTTATCACGATCATCGTTAGGTAATGAAATAGATAGTGAACGAGACCTTCAGTCAGGAGACCCGAGTTCAGATTTGGTCTCAGATGTTTATTACCTCTGTTACCCTGGGCAAGTCACTTAACCTTTGTCTGTCCCAGTTTCGTCAACTATAAAATCAACATTATATTAGCACTTACCTCCCAGTGCTGTTACAGGGAACAAATGAAATATCTCTAATGCACTTAGCACAGTGCCTGACACGTAAAAAGCAGTTAACAAATGCTTGTTTTCTTTGCTTCTTTATGTTTACACTTACTTCTTTTTCTCTTCAGCTGGTTTCAATTAGTAAACAGTTGTTGAAAATTCCTATGGGTAAGGTACTGTGCTATGAAAAGTATATATAAAAAGTAAGGCATTCTCTATAAAAATGAATAAGACTGTTCCTGTTACCTATGAGATCACAATCTAAGCAATGCTTAAGATAATTTATGATGAAATTAAGCCTTAAGCATCCTAGAGCCCTATTAACAAGTCACTAGTGAAAGGACCTATGTTTTTGTTGGTGTGAGAATACCTTTCATTTAATTTAGATTACAATCTATCCATAATTTATACAATTGCTGAGTTACTTGAGTCCTTGAGTGGATAAGTGACTTGCCCCTGGCCACACAGTAAATTCCAGAGGCAGGATTTGAACCCGACTTTTTGATGGGAGCCTAGCATATCATTCTATATTATACCATATTATGATGTTGCTCTATTGTTAGCCTGACATAAAATAAAGTTTTATCATATAGGAAATACATTTTTGTGAAAGGCTTAGGTATCATATCATATAAGCCTCATGTCCAGATAATCAGATTTGTTCTCACAGGATTGAATGACATTGGTGAATATTTTTATGTAGTATTTTGAAGGAAACCATTTTAAAGATTGAATTATATCATTATTTTTAGCCAGTGTTGCCAGACAGAGTCACCTTGGTTAGGGAGCCATGTCTCTGACAGGAACAATTTATTTAAACAGTTCTTAGGTTCAGGCAGTTGTACACCAGGTTTGGGCACTGCAGAACTTTTGATATCAATCTTTGTGAATATCTGAGACTAAGCAACAATAAACACCAATGAGTTACAAAAGGAATGGCCTCTAATTGGTCAAGATGACCATCACAATTACCACGGGGAAAACGTCTTATTATTTACTAAAGTTGCAGTCTTGAGGAAGAAAATGCATGCGTGCGCACACGCACACACACACACACACACACACACACACCCACATAGCATGTAGTTCAAATAATTGTTGGAACAAAAATGGATGTTTTTATTGCAAAAAAAGCCAGACAGTTGGACTTTAGGAGAACTAAGAATAATAGAAACCTTTATGGAAGAGGTGAAGACGTGAACTTTATGTTGACTGAGCAGATAAAATTTGAAATATATATGTATATATGTGTGTGTGTATATGTATATATATATATACACATATACAATATTATATTATACACACTTTGATGACATAAGAAATATTAAAAACATATTTAGTTTCAATGTGAGAATGAAAGACTTAAGTGGTCCGTAATAGAGAAGAGGGATGGCAGGGATTTTTGTGTCAATTTTCTATATGACAAAAAAAAATAAATGCCAGCTTAGCTCATTAGCTAACTGCTAATAGGGTCATGATTTTAATCCCAACATAAGCAATTTGCTTTTTCCTTCGGGGTCTGACTGGTCATCTTGCTAATGTGTCCTACTGTCCTACTGAGTCTGAGCTCAGGCATGAAAATAAAGACAGCTCAGCTCACACCTGCTGGAAAATCACTCAAAACCAAACAACATTCCATTGATAGTAATTCTGAATCATGATTTTCATACTTAAATAGGGTCACAGGTTCCAGGGCTAGAGAGATCTCTCATTTAACCAAATCCTTTTTCTGATTTAAAAAAAAAAATCTAAGGCTCAGAGAGGTTAGGTAATTTCCTGAAGGACACACAGTTTATATGTAGCAAAGATGGAATTCAAACTCAGGTCCTCTGACTTGAAGATTATCAGGGACAGAAGATTTTTACTAGCACTATCAAGTGATGAACAATTCCCCTTTAAACTATGGGGTCTAAATTGAAAAGTGGCACTTTTAATTTGTTTATTTTTTTGGATGGGACACAAATTCTCTATAAGTGTTCTTTCTACTTACACAGTCATTGTTCATTGCTTAATTACATGGTTAATGCTATGGAATACAATAGTGAATGCATGAAGATGTAATTATAGGATAAGTACTTGGTAATTTCAATTCTCTAAAGTGAAGAATGAATGTTAATTACCTTTGAGTATATTACTGTAAGTGCAATTATCAGGTAATCTTGGAGAATGTGTATTATTTGGATCTGAATTTCTTAAGGAAAGCCCCCCCGTAGCTGTGAGGGTGGGGGTAGGAGACGGTGTAGGATGCTGCATAGCCTTTTGTGCACTGACAGAAACAAAGACTAATCAGAGAAGCCAATTCAGCTGTCACCTACCAGCACCCCTCAGATAACCTGGCCTCATATTTCATTTTTCCCCTTTAAAAGCTCAATTCTCAGTAACCCACACTAGCTGGAAAATGTGGGAAAGGTGCAAATGGAATACATATTGAGTTCCTTCTTTTTATTTCAATCTGTAGAATGCTTGAAGAAGCCAAGCCCATCAAATATAACCTCTCATCAGCAGTTTTTGCATTTAAATATGAAATCATAATGAAGTGTCCAGGTGGCAAAATTTTTTGCTCTAGCAGCTGCAGCACCAACTGAAAAATTCAAAAGCAGAAGCCCAACAGATTAACGGTTCCCCATAATATTATCTCTGTAACATGCAATTTGTTCTCAGTGATAATTAGATATTTAGAGAGAGACATAATTAGAGAGAACCAGCTTAATGCTTTTATTTTTTGTTTGCTGAGAATCTATTGCCAGGCCAGAAGATCTAGTCAGGGAGGAATGTGATTCTGCTATCTGAATTAGCAGCCAGTGAGCCGTGCAGAGACCTGGTTTGGAAAGCACCCTCACCAAGGCAGACCTTTTATATGGTTAGTTGGTCTCTTATATCCTTCTCTCACCTTATCCTTCCCTACCCAACTGGGGCAGGGTTCCTTTCATAAATACAGGTTACCAACACAAACACAGCTCCAGCTTTAATACGAAATAAACCCAAATAGATGTTCTCATTCCATTTGCAAAAATGGAGAAAACATCCATGGAAACATAAAGTCCAGATGGCACCAGCCCTCTTCTTTTGCCTCTGATTCCTTCCATGCACTGGTGCCTTACTCTGACCTGCCTTTTCTCCCTCTGTTAGAGTATGGTCTGCCACCCACCAGGCCTCTCAGAGCACATAGTTTTTCTCCATTAGGATTTTATTTCCTGCGTCAATCATCAGCTTCTTGCCTACAAACAAAGCATAGACCAAGCACGCCTGGAAAATGACATTCTCCACATTCACATTGTACCACAGGCTGAGGAAGGTGATTATCCAAAGACTTGTTTCTCTGCTGAATTGGGCTTGTTTTTTCATCCAGGACTAGAGATTGTAACCCCAACTAGAATGATTAAGTTTATGCCACAGTATTCTGCTCTTTGGCAATTCGTGGTTCTTTCTATTCAGAAATTCCTGTCTACCTATATAAACGAAATCACTAAACAGCCCAGCCAAGATTTGGAGAAAGCAAACACAGGAATGCGTACAGGCTGACAAATGCAAGGGAAAGCTATTTGTTCCTGTGTGTGGTGGGGACTCTCTAGGTTTATTTAAATAGAAATATTCTCAGAGCCATGTTCTTTGTAAATTTGCACACACACACACACACACACACACTCAGAAACACAAACATTACTATAATCTTCGTTGGCAAGAGGCTTGTCTGCAGCACTTATTTGCTATACTTAAGAGAATGGTAATAGGAAAAGTCTGACTATTGTACCGGAACAGACACCAGCAGAGGCAGGCAGCCCAAGGAAGCAATGTTGGGGGTAAGGGTGAGGAAGGAAGTGCCTGATGGGTACTTAGGGAAAAGAGAGTGAGAACTGCAGGATTTTTGCATATGCTCAATTCCAGCACCCCTAGAATAAAGAGAGAGTGAAAAGGAATGTGGTTGTGGGACTGAGCAAAGTCCTTTGTTTCATTCCCTGGACTCTTCCATGGACCAAACTCTATCCCACAACCTACCCTTTCAAAGTGGACCCTTGACAGGAAGGAGTTGTGAGTGCTACCTGTGTCAAATGTTAACTTTATTCAGTCTCCCAAAACAAAACCCAAACAACTCACAAGCATCAAAGTTAAACTTATTGTAATCCAACTGCCTGGGTCAGGTGAAGAAAATGGAAGACACAAAGATATGAAAGCCATTGTTTATGGGGAACTGACAGATGGAAATTTCTTTTGAGTCAGGGGACAGATTAAAGTAAAATTAGAAGCAACACTAACATCAATAGCATAGGAGTGAAAAGTGCAGACAGAACGTACTGGAGGGAAGTAATCAGAGAGTGGGAAACCCAAACCCTGATTTCAGCTAAAACACTTCTCTGAAAAACAAGCTGAAAAGTAAATAAAAAATAGTGCCTACAGCTCCTGAATCAATAGGGAAAGTTGTGATGAAAAAGGCACCAGGCCATCTACATTGACAGAGGCATAGCTTCCAGGAATAAAAATATAGGCCTAGGGGCATCTAGGTGGCACAGTCAATAGAGCACTGGCCCTGGAGTCAGGAGGACCTGAGTTCAAATCCAGCCTCAGACACTTAACACTTACTAGCTGTGTGATCTCAGGCAAGTTACTTAACCCCAACCCAGCCTTTACCTGCTCCAAAACGAAAAAAGAAAAAAATTATACATACATATACACACACACACACACACACACACACACACACACACACACACACATATATATATTCCCACTGTCTGCCATCCTGGCATACTTTATTTGAAATGTTATGTTTGGTTCTGGGAACAACAGTTTATAAAGGGCATTGATTAGCTGGAGAGTTTCCACAGGGGGACAACCAGTATGGGAACAATCCTTGAGTCCAGTTGAAGGAACTGGACATGTTTCTCCAGGACAAGAGAAGACTCATGGGGACAGGTGGATGGGTGGGAGTAAAACTGATAGTTGCTTTCAAGTATTTTAAGGGTCATCACACAGAAATGAGATTAGACTTGTCTAATTTGCCTCATAGATGGAGCTAAGAGCAATGAGTCAAAGTTGAAAAGAAGCCAATTTAGACTTGATTTCGGGGGGAAAAAATACTTCTTAATAATTAAGTCTATCCATAAGTGAAATGGCATTATCTTGGGAGTTGGTGGGTCCTCTGTTATTGGTGGATTTCAAGCAGTGAGAAAGTCTGTCAGTCAATAAGTTTTTAATAGATATTTACTTATTAAAAGCCTGAAATACTATGATTATATATGGATTCTCTTCCAAAATAGGTAACATTTTCCAGACATTTCTGCTGTCTCTTATGGGACAGTACTCTTTCCCCAAGGTTGACTAGGCCCTGAAAAGTGAGTCCTTAAACTGTATTAAAGGAAGAAGGGTGAAGGCAAAGAATAAGAAGCTTTCTGTCAAAGGTATGCTTCACGTTGGTTCCAAGGTCTTCTTATCTCTCAGGTGCCCCAACTGCTAGTCCAAGGTTCATTCACTATTAGGTCTTAACCCCTAGCTTTTACACATTGCTTGTATTTAGATTTTCCCCTTGATTTAGTCCTATCCATTGTTCCCACCTTTGCCTTGCTTCACCTGATCCACAAGTGCCTGGTGGCACTGACTTCTTTGACAAGATGCTTTTTCTTCCTAGCTAAACATTAATTCCACTGGTATCTCTTGTCCTTTCCCCAAATAAATCCATTGGCAAGTCTTTCCTTTGTTCTGGACACACATCCCCTGCACAGCTTACTTGAGATGGGTCTCTATTCTTGATTGTCACACCCTTTGCTCTCCCCGGCTGTCTATTCTCTTGTCTCTGTGTGTATCCATTCTGAACTTGTAAAAACTCCCAGTTCCTTCTAACTATGCCCTCCAGTGTCACCATCTGGGGCTCTCAACCTCCTGGAAGGAACAACTTGATCCTTTGCCTCATAGAGCCTGTATATTATACTGCATGTAGCAGTTAAAGACATTCTCATTGTACAACGCATCCTTTTCTAAGATGTCCAAGCATCATCCTTTCCTGTATAATATTTACATACATAAAAGCCTAAATTTACATCTGATTATATCTGCCTCAGGCCTGAATTTTCCTCTGGTTTTCCAATAATAATTTTTTTTGGGGGAGGAAGGGAAGTGACTTTAATGTATGTAGTTATTAGATCCTCTATCTGTCTTCCTCCTCTGGTGGTTTTCCTCAAACACCATCTCAAGAGGCAGTGCAGATAGGAGATATGGGAGAGGATGGTGTACACACAGTTGCCTGGGGGGATACACAACTGGGGAGGAACTGGGATATGACCTTGACTGATATCTGAATATGGTCCAATGAGTCAGGAGGTCTGTTGAACAGATAAAGGAGAAACCCTAAAAAAGGGTGTTGATCCTGCACTACCCCCTGGCATGGAGACCTCAGGACAAACAAAAGGAGCTCTGAAAGTATTTCTTACTTCTAAGAAAAGTTTGACTGAGTGAGCAGCCTGGAGTAAGTCTCCTGGTAGAATAGTGGACAAGGATGGTGAGGAATTCTCCCAGTTGCTAGGGAGCTAGACAGTGAAGAACACAAGAAGAACTCTCTTCTTGAATGTGGGGAAGGCTACAAGTGTAGAAATGGAGAAGAGGAGGTGAAGAAACCCTGAGAGTGTCCATAGGAGGCCTCTACTGAGGAGCCACATGGGAAAATGGAGCAAAAGATACCTATTGTGGGCTGCAAGTGGTTGAAGGTAGAGTGACTTCTAATATGGCTTCTAACAGAGATTCCATTTCCATTCCATCTACTTCAGTTCAACAAACTCTCATGATAAATAATTGCTATATGCTAGGTATCATTGTAGGTACTAGAGACATAAAACAGCTCCTAACCTCAGGGAACTTATATTCTACTTGGGGGAAACAACACATACATTTGATAAGCAAATATGAAATATATTAGAATCAAATGTAAAGTAATTTTGGGATAAGGGACTAGTAACAATTTGTGGTTGGGATCAGCAAAGGTCTCATGTAGGAGAGGCACATAAATTAAGCTTTGAAGGGATATAGGGATTCCAAAAGGAGGTAAACAGAGACTATTCCAGTCAGGGGAAAGACACTGGTCCAAAGTTCAGAGATGGAGAAATAGATCTAAGAGTCATCTATGATGAAGAGATGATAATCTAACCTAGAGAGTTGATGAGATAACAAAAAGGTTATAGAGATATAAGAGCAGAGAGCCACATGGTATGCCAATGTGGGGGGGGGTGCAGGGGGGGAGGGGTAGGACACGAATAATAAACCTCTAAATGATACTGAGAAGTGGTGGTGTGGCAGGTAGGAGGAAATCAGAAAATAGTAGTGTCAGCACCTCCCTCCCCTCCATATGTACATATGTACATAAATGTATATATCTATATGTGTGTACACACACACACACACACACACACACACACACACACACAGAGGCTAGTTGGTGAGCAGCTACCTACCTATATCTCATTTATCATGTATTCATGTTTTATAGTAAGGCCTTTGATGAGATTATTCATTCTTAGAGATTTCAAGTCTCAAGTCCTCCAGGTGCTACTAAAAGAGTGCTCAAGAGGGAAATGACTCCCAGGGAGGTAAAGACAACTTACTGAGGATACGTTGGCAGCAAATTGTGAAGCGTCAGTTCAAAAGGCTTAGTTGAAACATATCTGATTGCAGTGCTTTGTTAATTCATTAAGGTCTTAGTACTCTTTTCTTCCTTCCTTCCTTCCTTCCTTCCTTCCTTCCTTCCTTCCTTCCTTCCTTCCTTCCTTCCTTCCTTCCTTCCTTCCTTCCTTCCTCTTTCCTTCTCTCTCTCTCTCTCTCTCTCTCCCCCCCCCCTCTCTTTGTGAGGAGTCACCTACCTAAATCCCGGTGGTCATGTTTTCAATATGGCGTTTGATAGGAGTCTTCATTCCTGGAGATTTTATCTCAAGTCTTCCGTGTGCTATGAAAATAGCATGCAAATATATGTGACTATTGATCTTGGCAGACAGCTAGGTGGTACAGTGGACAGAGCACAAGTCCTGGACTCAGGAAGACTTATCTTCTTGAGTTCAAATCTAGCCTCAGATACTTACTAGCTGTGGGGGGCAAGTCATTCAACCCTGTTTGCTTCAGTTCCTCATCTACAAAATGGGTTAGAGAAGGAAATGGCAGACCACTCCAGTATCTTTGGCAAGAAAACCCCGAATGAAGTCATGAAGAGTCAGACTTGACTAAAATGACTGAACAACAACAAAAAACTGATCTTGCTGGTGTGCTGCAGAAGTTATCTTTCCAGATGAATCAATTTGTGTAGAAAGATCATGCGACTCAGGGCCAGAGTCCCCAGCACTCCAACTCAACACTGCTTTTCTGACTGTGAGACCTTAGACAAGTCCCTTAACTTCTCTGTATCTGTTTCCTTATCTATGAAATGGAGTTAGCTTAGATGACATCACCATCTAATCTAATGTCAAGATTCTATGATTCCATGATAGCACTAAAGTTATTACACATAATTTCAATGATATCCACTAATGTATATGTGTGTATACATGTTAATATGTGTGTACATTTATCAATATTTACATATATAGGCAAACATATAAAAGAGAATAGCAGACAAAAAGTCATAACACATTGTGACAGTACCCTAGAGATTTGAGTTTGGCTTTGTAATTGTTTAGAAATTATAATATTTGCTGCACTGGGCTTCCTGGCTTGGTTTCTTAAAATACAAATTCTATTTTCCTAGGTTTCTAACAGTTGGATCCATCAGACTGGAACTATTTTTTTTTTCCTTTTCCACTTAATACTATTCTTTTTAAAGTGAAAATTATTTCAGATACATTATTTCACCTGAAATGTTAGGAATGTCTTGAACATTTAAAAAAAAAGCTTCCTTTCTAGGAAATGACAGAATGGTTCTCTAATTAAAGAGCAGGAATTTGTGGCTGAGACTTATTTAGAGCACAGGAGAAAAGAAGAGAAGAGGAGAGGAGAGGAGAGCAGAGGATAGGAAGGAGAAGAGAGGGCAGAAGAGGAAAGAAAGGGAGAAGACAAGAAAGGAGAGGAGAGGAGGGGAGGGGAGGAGAAGGGGTGGGGCAGTGCAGGGGCAGGGGCAGGGCAAAGAAAAGAAAAGGAAAGGAAAGGAAAAAAGGAAAAGAAAAGGAAAAGAAAAGGAAAGAAAAGGAAAAGAAAAGAAAAGAAAAGAAAAGAAAAAAGAAAAGAAAAGAAAAGAAAAGAAAAGAAAAGAAAAGGAAAGAAAAGAAAAGAAAACAATTCCTGGATTCTTTTAGTGTAAAGGCAAAAAGCCCTGTTTATTTCAATAGCCCTAAGGCAGCTGGGTGGCACAATGGATAGGACTTGAATTAAAATCTGGCCTCCATCATTTACTAGGTGTATGATCCCTGAGAAGCCACTTTCATTCTGTCTGCCTCAGTTTCCTCAGCTGTAAAATAGGATAATAACAGTATCTTCCTCATATGGCTGATGTGATGATAAAATGATATATATTGGTAAATATAGTAAGCACATAGTAGGCACTTTGTAAATCCTTGTTTCCTTCTTTCCTATATTTTTAGGAATGTATAGAGCAAATGATAAATCAGAATTTCAAGATAATTATTGCATAATTAGCTTCACATATATTTTAGTTTTCTTCAGTGTGGGAGGTAGTGAGGTTGATGAGAGGAGACCATGGCAAAGAATGGAGGGAAAGGAGTTGGAACTGGAAGTATATCTTAATGGGATGAGGATAAGAGGATAAACCCGGCAGGCTTTAGGAAGAAGCACCTGACAGCTAGTGATAGAACCTACCTTTAGGTTCCATTTTCCTGCCTCTCCCAACAATTAACCTGCAGGTGCTGCCCGTATCCAAGATTTATGAACAAATACACAAAATCATTTACATTTCTCAACTCCTTAGGTAGGATTTCTCCACACCACGTCCTCCAAGCACTTTGCTGCTTGTGCTTTAATGGTATTAATGGAAAGTAAATGAAACAGTAAGATGGAAAGGGAGAAAGCGAACCCTTTAGCAAGCATGTGTATAGTAGGTGTTAGGTAGTGAATGAATGAATGAATGAATGATGTGGATGAATGTTGCTGGCATAATTCCCTCTGCCATTTGTAGGGTTCAGGTCTTTAGAAAAGAATGTGAAATTAACAAAGTTTGCCTCCTATAACTGAACCTTCCCTTTCTGTATCTTTTTTCCCTTTCACTGCTCCTTTCCCTCAATGTCAGTGGTTCTTTGTGTCTTGGTTATTTTCCCCATAAAAATCTACTTTAAGAAAGGCTATGACACATTCACATTGAGGTGTTGATGAGTAATAATGGCTTAATACCTTACCTGCTCTCTCCCCCAGCATTTTAGCATTCTGGCAGAGCCTTAAGTTGACAAAATGAATTTCTGATTATGCAATTTTAGTCACTTTGAAGTTGGCATATTTTGGACAGAGAGAAAGAACTTGGGATCTTCTCACACAGAGTGTTTTTATAAAGTTGGTTATGATTATGAATAGAATGGGTATTTCTTGATATTTTGCTTTCGGAGTGGGGCAGGGGAAATACAAGTTTGAAAACTGAGTTGGAAAATCAAAGAATCATAGAGCTACATCTCCATCATGAAGTCTTACTCCATCTTTTTATAGATGAGGAAACTAAAGCCTAAATGGACATGTCTGGTGTGGAAATCCTATTCACAACTCTGAGGTTAATATTGTTATCCTTCAGTGATCAAGATGATTGGACACTAGGAGATTCCAAAGCTCAGGACTTGTTGTACCATTTCTATGGTAATTTTCCTTCTCTACAATGACACGAGTGACCTTCCTGAAATAATAATAATAATGATGATAATAATTAAATTTCTATTGCACTTTAACATTTTGAAGGTGCTTTGCATACAACCCCCCCTCTCCCATTTGATTATACAAGAATCAACCCTATGAGGTAATTACTACAGTTTTTATCATTTTCATTTAAGGAAACTAAGACTCAAAGAGTTTAAATGACTTGTCCATGATACTTTAGGAGCAGGTCCCTGAGCTTTAGGTTGGTGGTATCCACAGATGAAAGGGCCAGGAATGACACTGAAAAAGTGGAGGATACAATGACCTTGTGCTATGGAATTGGCTTGGTGCCTTTCTATTTATTCATCTACATGAGAGAACTGGAGAGACTTAGGATTTGAAAACATGGAAACCTCAGAATGAGTACCTCTAATTCTAAGAGAGATATTTGGTGGTTATTGGGCAAATTTCCATTAGATAGTCTAGACTTCAGAGATTAGATTGGGGAGGTATATGGCATAGTTAACATAAGCTAACAGGGGTTTTAGGTAGAGTAACCCAAGTCCCTAGACCAAGAATAATAATAATAATAAAAAGAAAGACTAAACCTAAGGATATTGACTAACTGGGAAGATCATATTCTTTATTCTAAAGAGCTTGGTACTAGGTATGAGAATCTCCTGATGAGATGAGATGTTTTATTTGCCAAGACCTTGAGGGAACAAGAAAGGATAACCCAAGGAAAGATGTTTTGTTTGCACCAGGTAAGGATTTTTGCTTTTTTTTTTTTCCAAAAGAGATGGAAAAGGATGATTGGCTTTAAGCTAAAAGAATATAGCAGTACCTCCTCTTCCCTTGAGGAAGAACAAGCTAAAGATTTAAACAGAGACCAAAACTGGAGTCAGAAAAGTAGTATCCAACAGAAATTATAGAATGTCATCTAATCAGGTTTGCAGAGACTGTAGAAGATCACCAGGAAACAGTGCTAGTGGGAAGAAGGTGATGATTTCATTAGAAAACATCAGAGGTCCTACAGTGTCACAGATATGAATTGCTCCTGCATGCATATGCCTTATGCACATGTATTCCCTATATTTATATATGTTATGTATATTTATGGGAGAATGTTCTCCAGGGTGATAGAGAAAACTTTTTATTGGTACTTTTCTTATTATGCCATTTCCTTAAATGTCATGGATTTGGGGTAATTGTATCCTCTGACTGACCACTGAAGAGTGGTCATCAATGAGACCATCAGTGAAAGCTCATGAGCTATAGTATTCAGAGATGTGGGGTCACTGAGAAGCCTGAACCTGTGAGAGCCATTTGGGGGGGACATCATCTGATCTGAGGCATTATTTTCCACCAACAGATGTAGTAAGTATAGGAGATTGGACTAGAACTCAGGTATTTTCCGGCTCTGAATCTAACAATCATTCCACTACACTATGCTGCCTCGTTTCAGAAACTGGATCATTGCCAACTAGGAGGGACATAAAGTCAAGTCAGCAGGCAGAAGACAATTTGACACCTGTCCAATGAGTCTTTCACATCCGGCATATGTGTCTTCATCAATTCTCTCCAGTTGTTACAGCATTATTGTTCCATTTCAGGTTACTTATCTTATAGAGTGAGAAACAATGAAAAGCTACTATGAAATATGATCAGAAAATACTTCCTAAATGACCCAATAAAGAGCTCAGAGTGCTGGATTTTAAGAAAAAGCCTTGATGCTAAATAACTCCAGTGATTCCCAGAAATCAAGGCTTCCCAGAAATCCTTCCTGACGTATAGTGCATGTCTGATTTACATAAACAAATTGAGCAGAGATTTTACTCAACGATCTCTTCAAGATTTATCTCTGTCAAATGCTGGGAAAGCTGGAATGTTACAGCATCTGTGTGATTCAGGACCGCTTTTTGACCGAGGCCCCTGCAGTCCTGATATAACAATATCTCCAGGAAACTGCAAATATTCGCTTGATTTCAATTAGCTGCCTCCACACAGTCCATCGGCTCTTCAGCCAGCCCAGAAAACATGATTTTTAACATTGCTTAAGCTGCATGACTTGACAGATAAGCACTGAACTCCTACCTAGTCATTACTGAGTAAAATTGGGGCCTTTTGTGTTTTATCAGTTTACCCGTTGGTATTTATTTAACATGATTTGCGATGGACTTTAACTTTTTTTTTGTCAGTTTGAATTTCAACTTGATATTAATTTATCTCTATCTTCTGATTAACACAATGCTCCTTCTATGACCCAGCACTGAATTTGTCTTTGAAAAGGTGCATTAAATACAAATCTGGGAATTGAACAGTCCCAACTCCTGAATGCTACTTTTAAGCTAGCACCATCCTTAGCAAGCTTTTGAACCTCTGACAAGAGAAAGCACTGACATCTTTCTGTCAACATTTTCCTAAACCACAAATTGCTCATGCATTAGGATTTTTCTAGAAATGGCATAAAAAGGTTATGAAGCAAATATATTCCTGAAATGCAGGTCTCCAAGTCAGGGTAATTTCAGAGTATAGCACATAAGGCTGAAAAGATGGCCGATGCAAGAATTGGATTTAACTATAGATGATAACCCAATTTTCTCCATAGCCCTGTAACTCAATAAGTCTTTAATGGCTTCATAGATAAACAGATGGATGTCATCAAAAGACACAGAATGATAAATCTGATTGGTGTCTGAATGATTTTGCACTACTTTATCCCCAAAACAAGAAGCAAGAGAAATATGCAAAAGGAAAAGCAACAAAAGACTCAGCATGGGAATTTAAATTGTTTGATTAGAAACAGTTGTATTTTCCCAGTGGCATAATCCTAAAAGCAACCAGGATGTCAAGGGACAGGAAATTCAATATATCTTTTTAATGAGGGTTCTTCCTTTGAAGATTTACATTTTTGGGGTTTCAGTTTATTTGTTCTATTTATTTGACTCTGCTTTGTTTTATACACATTTCCAAATATTCAATTAGAGATTGTTGGAAGATTATGACTTTCAATTTTCTGTAATAGTGCAGAGTTTATAGACTCAAACCTCAGCTGCCCTATTTTTGTTGGTCAAAGAAAACATGATTTCTTTGACTTTTTTCTCCATACACAGGAATTTTGCAATATTGGGGCTTCAGGAAAAGCTTTAGGCTAGATTTTAAAAATCATACCCAAAATGCACATAGCATCTTAGGATGTCTTATAATTTTAAATGTGGTTTTTATTGGTTAATTGGTTGCTACATCCTCACTGGCTAACCTGATGTTAATGACAGCTCAGCTAGCCCCTGACAGGATCATGGGAAACACAGAACTCCTTCTTCTTCCTCTTCTTGCTCTGCTGTAAATTCTTAGTAGTGGAGACGTCTAGCAAATGTCTGATATTACAAAATGGGGGTAGCTGCTCTAGAAAAATCAAAGCAATAAGAAGCACTATGAAATGTACAGGTTGCTGTTAGATTTCTTCTTTGCCTTACTATAAATACCTGGCCAGGGTGAGAAGATTTCCAGCCGAATGGGACAGTGGTTCTAAATATCTTAGTGTGGGTATAGCCATGTTTTGGTACAAATGAATTTATCTCCCTGTTGTTGTTGTTTTATCATAAACATTCATAGGCTCCCAGATCTAAATCTGCAAGGTATGTCAAAGACCACCTAGTCTAAACCTGTCATTAAGAGATGAAGAAACTGAAACCAAGAGTGGTTAAAGGACCAACCGAAGTCACACAGGCAATAAATATCAAAGGTGAGATGTGAACCTCAGTACTCTTGCTCCAGAGTCAGTCTTCTTGGGTTTAGTCTCCTAAGATGTTATCCATACACGATTCTGAGTGTTGTTCTGTCAGAAGTCCAAAGAATCTGACAGTCTGTGTAGAAAGATTCAAGTCAAATTCTATATGCACACTAATCTATAGTTGTCACTATGATGTGTCCAGAGGAATCCAAAAGCAAGAGAGAAGAGATATTAAACATAAAAAGAAGAAATGCCTTTCTTATTTTGGTAGCTAACATGGAAAATATATTGTAAAGGGAAGAGACTGGAAGCTGAGAGTTTTGTAAGGAGGTTATTGAAATAGTACAGAAAGCAGATTTTGAGAGTAGTTAACAGCATGAATGGAGACAAAGAAAAATATATGAGGGATAATGTGGAGGCAAAATTGACAAGATTTCAAAAATAACTGGATGTTGAGGATGGTAAGAAATGACTCTGACTCTGTAGAAGGAATCAAAAATATTTGATCTTTGAGCCTGAATAGCTGGGGATGAGGCGACTCTTGTAAATAGAAATAGGGAAAATGGGGAGAAGGGCACATTTTGGGGTAGTAAGAGTTGAGTTTGAGGTGCTGATGGAACACATTCAGTCAGCAAACATTTGTTAAGTATCTACTATGTGACAGGAACTGTGCTAAGGGCTGTGGAGTAGAAAGAAAGGAAAAAACAAACAACAACAACAAAACAAACAAACAAAAGCTGGTTCCTGCTCTTAAGGAGCTAACAAAGAGATGTTCAGGAAGAATTTGGAGATATGGAAATGGAACTCAACATTGGCTATAGGAAGTCATCAGCACAGAAGTGATAACTGAATCCATGAAAATGACAAGAAAGTGAAAAGATGAAGAAGCTCTGGACTAGAGAATAAAATACAAATTCTTAGGTTGTCATTTAATGCCCTATATATTTCCAACCTTACCACTACTTCTATACTATTCCCTTTGATCTTTTTTAATGAAAAAGAAAATGGAGAGAATGTTAGTGAGCTGAAACCTCAACATAAGTCAATAGTGTGGTATATGGTATTTTCACCTTCCCCTTACCAATCCAATAGAGTCATAGGTTACATTAGAAGAGACATGATGTCTAAAAAGAAAAAAAAGATTTACTCTGCATCCTGATCAAACACTATTTGGTTCAATATTATGGAAAGGGAATTAATTAGATAGAGAGCGTTCAAAAAAGGGGACCAGAATGCTGAAGGTCCTTAAGATCATGTTATTTGAGAATTAGGTAAAAGCATAGTTATCCTAGAGAAGAT
>CM053589.1:132302194-132319153 GCA_028646515.1 Pseudochirops corinnae | reverse complement strand
TTTAATAGTATCTTGCTTTCCCATAAAGTCATTAGCTTCCATTTGCTCCAATCTAATTCTGAAGGAAATATTCTCTTCAGTGAGTTTTTGAGATTCTTTTTCCATCTGGCAAATTTGACTTTTTAAGACATTCTTCTCCTCATTGGCTTTTTGGGCCTCTTTTTCCATTTGACTTAGTCTATTTTTTAAGGTGTTATTTTCTTCAGTCAGGCTGTTGACTCTCTTTTCATGATTTTCTTCCATCATTCTCATTTTTCTTCTAAATTTTTCCTCCACTTCTCTTACTTGATTTTAAAAATCTTTCTTGAACTCCTCCATGGCCTGTAATCAATTCATATTTTTTTTGGAAGCTTTTGGTACAGTTCTGACTTTGTTGTCTTCCTGCCATTCCATGCTTTGATCCTTTTTATTCCCAAAAAAAGGAATCTAAAATTGGATTGCTTTGCTTGCTTTGCTTACTTTACTTGCTCATGTTGCCACTCGATTACTTGACTTTTGAGCTTTTTGCCATAGTAGAACTCTGCTTCCAGAGAGGAGAGCTTTGTCCCAAATTGCTGGGGTCTTCACAGCTGCCAGAGCTATTATTTGGGTGCCCTCTCTGAAGCCTCCACAGTCTCTGGCACCTGATTACACAACCCAGGACCTCCACCCAAGACAGTGATCCAGATCCAAGCAGGTTAAAGCAAGAGAGATTACCCCTCAGAATGGTCACTTGGTCCCCCTACAATCTACAGACCAGGAACTCTGCCATGGGGTGGCAGCTGCACAGCCACTGCACCTCATCTGCTCCCTGTGGGTGCAGAGGCCAGACCATGGTCCCGCTGTTCCCAAAGTCCACATTGACCTTTTACTTTGCCTTTGGCATTTATGGGTTGATAATTCTGGAAACCACCACTGCTGCTGGTAATTCACTCTCCTGAAGTCCCTCCAGCCATGGCTGTTCATGGGCCACCCTAGGGCTAAAACTGTTGGCTCACAGGGCTTGGCCCAGCTCCCTGCTCCCCAGCTCACTGTTATGTACCCTTCCTGTCCGCCTGCTGGGCTGCCTTCAGGGGAGCTTTGTTTCTCTCTGTCACTTTGTGGGTTCTGTAGCTCTAAAGTTTGTTTAGAGTCATATTTTATAGGTATTTGAGGTGGTTATGGGGGGACCTCACAAAGTTTTCCTGCTTCTACACTGTCATCTTGGCTCTAAGCCTGATTTTCTTTAGTCTAAACTTTGCCAGTTCCTTAAATCATCATCAGAGATCACTGAGTATGGCCTGTCACTCTGCAGGAATTTCCCATGCAGTGTCACAGACAAGTGGTCATCCCATCTACACTGGAAAACCTCTACTACTGGGGAACCCATGACTTCCCTGGACACTTTAGATTAACTCTGATTGCTAGGAAGTTTTTATACTTACATCTAGGTTCTCTACAACATTTACACATTGATCATAATTATGCCCAAATACTTAAAAACAACTATTATCCTCCCCTCCCAGATCTCCTCCACAATCTCTGCATTCCAATTTCCTTCAATCACTTCTCATAGGAAATAGTTTCCAGTCCTCTCACCACCCTCATCTCTATTTTCCAGTTTGTCAATCTCCTATTTCCTAAAATACAAACCCTGGAACTGAGTGGAATATTCCAGTTGTGTCCTAACCAGTGTAAAGTCATGCTATCTTCTCCCTAGATCTGGACATTTTGCCTCTCTTAAAACTAACAAAATTATATTAGTTTTAATTTTGCTATCAATGCACTCACTGGAGAGTCCAATTGGGCTTCTGGTGACCTAAAAACCCCTAGTTCATAGGATCACAAACTCACTATTGCCTTAAAAACAAAAGACACAAACAAACAAAAACCAAGTTAAACTAAAAGGCAGAGACAAGGACAGATTTATGAGAGTACACTATCAATGACCTTCCTCCAAGTTTACACTGATCCATTTGAAGCATAAGGTCTAGGACTTTTCCCAGTCCTTACACTGGTAAGTTTGGTCACCAGAAGGCAGTTGCTACTACTCCCCTCATGATTCTAGGAAAGCCTGAGGACTTGGTGGTGGTGGTGTTCTAATGCTATTGTTTGTAAGTCCCCATTGGGGTACTTTCCCCATTAATTATCAGTTAGTATCAATTAACCAGACAATTACCTTCTAGAATATATATTTGCTAAGGTGATACAGTAAGAAAAGGTGTTCAAAACAAAAAATGCTGGCAAACCAGGGACCCAGCCTGAGTCCACACATACTGAGTCCAGGGAAAGCAGATACCAGCTTAAAGCCCATGCAACAAATGGGATGATGCAACTCTACTATTTTTAGGGTCATACATTAGCATTTATTATTTAAGTTGAAGAACAGGTTATGAAGGGGGTTGGGGAGGGGCTCAGGGGAGAGGGAAGAAGGGAAGAGATAGGGAGAGGAGAACCTCTCATTCATGTCTACTCTAGACTAGGCTGATCCTGATTTCTGAGCCTTGGTCCAGGGCACCCAACAAAGCACACAATAAGATGAGGTTCCAGGGGTACAGGTTTAGGAAAACACCAGGGGTGGCCAGAGTTACACATCCAGCCAGAGATGGGGACTGGGTTTCTCCTTGGATCAGCAGCTCCGCTTCCTTTTAGGAACTTAAGTCTAGTCATAAGTTCCATTGCACATATCTCAGCTCCTATAAAACATTCTTGTAGTCAAAGTCTTTGTGTTAAAGAATTCTTTCATCGTCTCTCTAACTTCTTGTACTTTGCTTCTAGTTTCTTTGAATATGCATCCAACTTGTAAGTTGCCTGCTCTGGAGTGCTACTTGCTCCTCAATTAAAGTGATCTGATCCAGACAAGGCCGAAATGCTGCTTATTGCTACTTTAAGTCCTTTAGGTTTCTACTTATGTTTACTACAATATCTTTCATTTCGAGATACTTCAACCTAGTTGGTTTGTTCATATTTTCCAGAAGTTTATAATCTTCACTGGTGTCTGTCAGCTCACCCACCAGGTACATGACCATTTTGGAGAACATGTCCTGGCACAGCCCCATGATGTCCTCCTTGGTTGTCTCCACCACAGCTTCATCTAGGCCAGGGAGGGGAGAAAGAAGAAATTTTGGAGGGAAGGATGGGAATGGGGAGAAGGAACAGGGACATGGATGGGGGAGGGGGGTATAGAAAGGGAGAGGGAGAGGGAGAAGGAGAAGGGAGAGAGGGAAGGGGACAAGGAAGAGGAGAAAAGAGGAAGGTAAAGAGTAGGAGAGGGAGATAAGCCAGGGGAGATGATGCAGCTCTTGAAAGTCCTTTTGCTGGAAGCCATTAAGCTTCCTCTTGTTTTCTGCTGGGTTCCATGAAGAACAGAAGCTGCCTTTCCTCACAGTGTCTAGTCTGATCCCTCTCCACATGCTGCCACCAGACACTGTTGTTCCATAGATCCTGCTAGAGTGCCCATGGAAAGTCTAAATGTTCCAGCCCTTTGAAGTTCACAAAGTCTGGAAGGGGAGGAGACAGAGGCTCTTCTTCCCAAAGAATTTCTCTCAGGAGCATGGCTGGGCAGCTCTCTCTCGCTGTGTTAGCCTTATACGTAAATGCTAGGTTCTGAACTAGTTTGCTAATTTATCCCAATCGCAAAGGAATTTCTTTCAGCCAATCTCAAGACACGTAATGTTTCATGTTGTGGTGCTACATGAAGCAGCATGGATTGTACTGGACTAGAAGTCAGGATGCCTGAGTTCTCTTGTCCCAAGCCTATCACTAACCAGCTCTGTAACCCAAGTGAATCCGTTCATTTCTCTGTCTCTTGATATTCTCCTCAGTAAAAATGAAAAGATTGGACTCTGTGACCTCTAAGTTCTCTTTCAACTCCAAAAGTTTGTTTCCATGAATCATTTTGTGAAAAGATACAGGATAAGGAAAGAAGAGAATGTGAATTTCTTTCTCCTCTTTGAGTCATTTAAAATGTAACACAACCAGGGAGTTTCAAGAAATGCTTATCTGCTTGAGAAACCTAATTGGTTAAATCCCTGAAGGTATACTATAAAGAAGTAGGAAAAAAAAAGTTTAAAACATTAAGTAAACTAAGAATGAGTCAGCTTTGGGTTGACTCAAGGATAGCAAATGAGAACACTGAATTTCAACTCTGTTTCTGTGTATTTTCCATCCCTGAGTCTAGCAATGGTCAAGTGAGTTAGCCTCTTGACCTTGGATCCCTCCCATAAAGTGGTGATTACATCATTCACAGTGGTGGTGTTCAGGGTTAATGAGCTAAGGTGTATAAAGTGTTCAGCTTGGAAAGAACTGTGCAGGTGCAAGGTAGAGAGTAGTATGCTAATAGAATATAATGAGTCTTTTCAGTTTTCAAACATGCAGACCTAGTTAGGGCTTTTAGCTATGAATTAAAAACCACTGAATGTTAACTTTCCAAATGGAACAGTTAAACAAGTCCAGCTGTCCTAATGGGCACCACCTGGAGTCAGACTGGCTTAGAAAAAGTGAAAGCTAATGTCGATGATGTGTTAATACAAGGGTACTTGATGCTTTGCTAGATGATTGTTAGCTGATCACTCTAGGCCAATATTGAAATTTCCTGTTGAAAACATTACAACTGAACTGTTTCATAGCATTCATGCCATGGGACAGAAGAAAGTTCTACTTTCTAGGTCACCCAACAGATATATGACTTTTAATGCATGCCATGATTTTCTTTGAACAGGATTGATTTAGCCTAGCATGATGTCAAACTGGATTTAGAGTCAGAAGAGACTTGGGGTTGATTTTTCAACATGAACACGTATGGGCTGTGGGACCCCAGGCAAGTCACCCAATTTCTCTGAATCTCATCTTCCATGTCTATAAAATATCCCTATTACCTACCATCCCAGGGTATTGAAAGAACCAGCAGGTGTAATGGCTGAGCCATTGCTAACAATCTTTGAAAGCCCATGGAGAATAAGAAAGACACAACAGGAAGAAGGGAAACTGTACGTGTTTTCAAAAGGCAGGGGTAGAATCTGGAAACTATATGTCAGCAATTAGTAAAGAGATGGTTAGTGGATAACTAGAAAAGCCTAGAGCTTATATGGTTTGATCAAGAACATGTCCTATAAAATTAACCTCATTTCCTTTTTTGATGGACATTTGAGATGGACACATAAGGAGAATTCTATAGGTTACACATCCTTCCTCTCCTTGACCACCACTCCCTTTGGAGTCTAAGGAAGTCCTGGCACACTCAAAAGATGGGATGGGATAGAACAAGAATAAGAGTTGTTTGTCCATTGAGTGGCACACTATTAAATTATTTGCAAAACCATTTCAGAAGCAGGCAAGTAGAAACCAATGGGAGATCGGAAAAGACTTAGTGTAAGAGGAAGTAGAACCTGAGTTGTGCTTTTAAGAAGAAGAGAGATATGTCTAGGTAGGAGTGAGGAGGTAGCCCATTTCAGATATGGGAGAAAACCACTGCAAAGGAATGGAGGCAACACCATCAGGTCATAGATCAGTTGTTCATAGATATCAGGTTGGAAGAGATAATAAAGACCATTTAATTCAACTCCTTCATTCTATAGATGAGGAAACTGAGGCCCAGAGTGGTTGAGAGACTTTGCCAACTTCTTGGAGAGACAGGATTTGAACTTGAGTCCTTTCTTCCAAGTTCAATACTCTCTCATAGAACATAAGACCTGAAATGTGGTTGTTGGAGAACAGTTTGCTGGTCAGTTTGACTAGAACAGAGAAGAATTATGCAAAAATAAGACTGAGAAATCAGAATCATTGGGAAAGGTTTTATATGTCAGACTGAGAAGTCTTTATTTTATTGTAGAGACAATAGGGAGCCATTTTAATAGGGTGTGGGAGAGAGAGAGAAAGATGTGGTCAGTTCTTCACATGGCTTTTTTATAGGTGCTTGGAAAAATTATTCTTAAAGATAACTGGGATTAGAAGCCATCAAGCCTTCTAAGTTTCAGTTTTTTGTTTTTAATTTTTTCCATATGTAGTGTTTTTCCTTTTAATGTAGAAATAGTATAAATACTGCTTCCCTACCTAATATTCCATTGGTAGGACATTCCCTAATTAGAGGTAATATTTGAAGTAATATTTTTTCCTTTTCCAATGAAAAGCCTTGTTCTTTTGGTATTAGTGTGGCTCTCTCATGTGCAGAAAATGAGTACTAATTATGCCCAGCTCCAGGCAATCTTGGGCTCAAAAACACTGCCAGCCTGTGTGTGCTGACTCTGCCTTGTTAATCACGAAATTGTGCATGTGCATAGCCTATCATCTCAGACCTGATAATGTCACATCACTGGGACAGGAAAGTTGTTCTGATCTTATCTGAAGTGACTCTGGCAATTTCATGTTTCATCTTAATGAGGTCATCCTGCTAGACCCTCTCCACCCACCAGCCACCCCCACATTAGCAGAGCGTGACCCCTCCCTATTCTATCATGGACACTGCTGGGCTCAGGGCTTAGTCAAGGGGTGCTCTTTCCATTGTCAGTGCTCATTGTGGACCCCGTTAATCACACTCCTGCTTCTCCACTTATTCTCTCTCTCCATCTACCCTATACCCTTTCTCTGACTGTAAACTCTCCAAGGAAGGAAACATTAATAGTAAACACAGTTAAGGTTTATAGGAGGTCAAATCCCATTACAAAGGACTGTCAGAGGGCATTAAGATCCTTCTATCATACTGGAATTTTGTTATAACAAAGATTGCTTGGAGTAAATAGGCAATTTACAAGAACTTGGAAATTTCTTCATGATGGAGACTTCCCTGCTAAAGTACTTGACCTACAACACTTTTCCTCTAAAGAGGTCAAAACAATTTCACCATTAAAAAAAAAATCTCATGTTTTAGTAATTGTAATTATAATATTTTGGACTTATATTCTAATATTTGGATTCCATTACAAAAGATAGGATGAGAACTAGACCTCTGATTTCATTTCTGTAGGGATGAAGAAACTCCTTATACCGATGAAGGTCAGCACCTTCTCTGCAGCTTGGAGATCTAGAGAGTTGCTCAGGGCACTGAGTGCTCTCTAGGGTTACACAACCAATATGCATCAAAGGCAAGACTTAAACTCAAGCCTCCCCGGTTCCAAGGCCAGCTGCCTATTGGCTCTATACCATGTTGCCTCTCTTCACTTCCATTTATTTTCTTTTTTTTTCCACTTCCACTTATTTTCAAAAAGCAGTCATTCTGTCCTCTCATGTAATAGTCCACAGAATATTAAATATAAAATAATATATATGATACATTTATATACTATATAAACATATAATACATTTAGAATAGGAAGGAACCCAAGATATTACCTAGTCCAACCCCCATATTTTACATATGAGGAAACCAAGGCCCACAAAGGCTTAAGTGACTTGCCCAAGGTCACACAGAATAATTAGCAGAGTTTGATATTAAACTCAGATTCTCTGGCACCAAGTTCAGAGCTCTTTCCATTAAACTAGGCTGCCTCTGTGGTAGGATAGTTTATCCCAGAACTGTTTCTATCTTTGTTTTTTCTTTCTTTCTTTTTTTTTTTTTTTTTTTTTTTTTTTGCTGGGGAGAAGGCAGGGCAATTGGGGTTAAGTGACTTGTCCAAGGTCACACAACTAGTTAAGTGTCAAGTGTCTGAGGTCAGATTTAAACTGAGGTCTTCCTGACTCCAGGGCCAGTGCTCTATTCACTGTGCCACCTAGCTTCCCTCAAACTGTTTCTATCTCAACTCCACCTAAAACAATATGATGTATAAGACATCACCAATGCCACCACTACCAATAGATGACATTTGGTTCTTTAAGGAAAGATCAATGGCTTTCCAGACACTTTCTCATGATCCTCATGACAAGGTATGATTTAGCTTTCTTTAGCAACATAGGGCTTTTCCCATATGGATGATGGCAATTGATTCTGGGCTAGGATTTTAAATGGCCTGATTAGTCTCATTCGGAAAACTTTATTGTTAAAACAGAATGCATCTCCACCACAGGAATAGTATTTGGATGCCTGGTGTCTTGGTTTCCATTCTCAGATGTCCTTGACGAAACTTTGGGACAACAGAATAGATCATGATAACGGAAATGGGCACCATCACCTGGTTAAACAGCCATGGAACCCTTAGAGCACACAGAATCCATCAGAAACCCTTTTCTTGTAGCTAGATGACATAATAGAGCCAGGAAGACTTGAGTTTAAATTGGGCTCCAGACACTAGTGTGAGCCTGGGCAGGTCATTAAACCCCAATTTCCTCAATTGTAAAATGAAAATAATAATGAGTACCTACCTGACAGTATTGTTGTGATGAGGCTCAAAGGAGATGTCTGTAAACCTCTTAGCACAGTGCTTGTCATGCAGTAGGTTAATAAATAACTTGTTTCTTGCTTTACATTCTTTCTTCCTATGAAGATCTGTACACTCATCCCTTTTCTACACTGTGATGCTATCTATGTTCCAAATATCCCCTACACCCTAAAGAACTATGCCAAACA
Organism: Pseudochirops corinnae; assembly: GCA_028646515.1. NCBI lineage: Eukaryota > Metazoa > Chordata > Mammalia > Diprotodontia > Pseudocheiridae > Pseudochirops > Pseudochirops corinnae. The sequence continues at coordinate 132,310,698 of CM053589.1, read as the reverse complement.
TACTCATTCCCCTGCTACCAAAATGCTGCCTTCTCATTTATTTCTCAGTAGAGCTTAATTTCCACCCAAAGGGGATTTCTTCAGCTGTACATTGTAATGCCGTTGCCTTGAAAGAGATTTTATGAAATACATCCTTTCTGCTCAGCAAATAAAATGAGATCTACAGAATTCATGAATTATTTGGGCTTCAAACGATTCCGAATAAAGGACTGCTAGTTAGGAGAGACAGGAATGCTAATGACCTCCAGGAAAAGGCATCTTCTGAGAGGACAGTTGGAAATGTTTGCAGCAGCTGGCTTTCAACAAAAAAAAAAAAAGGAAAGAAAAAAGAAATAGGGCCAAAAATCTCTCTTGGTGAGACCAAGAGGAAGAATCCATCATCTAATGTCATGTCACTGGGATCCAATGTTGGATAACTAACTTATGTGCTCATACACTAACTGTAAAGGTGAGACCTAGATAAGACCTAACTAATCCCTCTACAAGTGCTGATTGTCTAATAATGAGTATGAGGCCAGGAAGCCTTTGTTGACAGACAGCTCTTCCAGGATGGGACCTAATTTGCAAGAGGAGCACTTCTCTCAGGGGCATGCTGACTCAGAAAGTGGATGGACAGAGTCAGTCCAGGGCTGTTGTTACTAGATAAATGAATAACCTTCTGGATGAAAAGCTATAGATCTGATCAATGAAGGAGATATATTTCAAAAATTATCCCCAAGGATATAGTAGCTGTCTTATGATTTGCTATTTAAAATATAAATCAATAGGAACCTAGCATCAGCAATATGAAATGTGCTAAAACTTTTACACTTAGATTGTTCCAGCTATTCTGACCTCCATGTGGGCCTTCTATGTCTGGGTATTGAGGAAAGCTGCCAGTGACTACAGCTATGTAGGACCCTGAACATCTAATATGTCACTAAAGATTATAAAGAAAATACAACTTCAAATCTTAGTCTATGTGGTTGCAAGCAATAGCATAATTAAGTTTGTAATGAACAAGAGAAAATTTAGACAAGCCTATTTCAGCAAAGAAAAGGAGATACTATGTGGATTTCTGACCAGGATTTCTATAAAGTAATCCAGAGTGCTTGTCGGGTTAATTAAATGTGCTTCTGCTTGCTCCTGTTTGTATTTGTCAGTCAATAGGCAATTAAGTACCTACTATGTGCATGCTAAGTGCTGTTTGGCTGCATCTTTCACCCATGGAAAAACAGTTTTGACAGAATTCAAGCCACAAACATTAAGTGCCCACTATGTTCAGGACCTGTTCAAGATCCTGACAACACTGCTTAAATTGTTTGGTTTAACCAAAACTGGTTGGTTTCCTTCTAAATAAAATAGCAATAAAATCAACACTGGTTAAAATGAGATGCCAATGAGAGGCTGAGAATGTGGACACAAGGGTGCCTTTGAGACTCTGGAATGGCTAGGAAGGGTGTGGGGAAAACAGATTGGGCTTGGGTCACTAGTGCCCCTTCCAACCATCCCATAGTAGGAATATAAGGATTTGAGGAACTTAAAGGAACAAAAAACACACCTCACACTGGCAGTGGTTTCAGCCACTCACATGGAGGAAACAAAGGGTATTATGAAGAAGCCAATTTTAATAATATTTGACGTTTCCAGGCTCCATGCAGTAGTCAGCTGCATCCCTCAGACCGTTGTCTGGCTAAACAATTTCATAGAATGGTAATGACTCCAAGGAAGGTCAAAGGATGAAACATCTTAGAAACTGGACTGCCATGGGGAATGAGTGAGGGCTGGTCATTATCAGCTGACAAGGGGACAAAAGATGTATCTGGTGAGGGGGCAGGAGGAGTTCTTCCTTTGTGTGAAGCTGAGGCTAAGGCTGGGATAGCATAGGGAGAGAAAGAGAAAGATTTATTTCTATGAGTGGCAAAACCCAACCTGGAGCTCTAAGCCAGAGCACCTCCAGGATACAGCATGTCTGTGGCGATGGGAAGCTTTTAAAGAAGCTGTTGGCATAGAGTACATCTGAGGCAAGTCAGGAAGTAGATGGATCACATTCTAAGCTGAGGGAGACAAATGTTAAGAAGAATTGTTTTCACTGCTGTGGGGAGATGGGGAGAGCTGTCAAAATTTGCAAGCAAAGCAACTTCCCAGAGACATGCTTTCAGACTCTCATAAAGGGGCAACTGGAACTGAGTTCTGTACTTGCTTCATCTATTTTTTAAAAAGGCAGTAATAACAGTGTCCACCTCATCCCATCCCCCAAAGATGCCTGCAATGGTACAGATGGTGCACCCTGGTACCAATACGGCTGAGCAACTTTTCATGAACCAAGATCTTGGGCTATCTATGCTGCTGCCCTTTGCAAACAATAATATTAATAATGGCTTCTAGCTAATGTAGCACTTTCAGGGTTGCATATTATCTCATAACAACCCTGTAAAGTAGATACTATTAATACTCCCTTTTTATAGACAAGATTGAGAGAGTTTGAGTGATTTGTCCAGATCACGGCTAGTAATTATCTGAGGCAAGATTTGAATTTAGGTTTTCCTGACGCTAAGTCCTGAGCTCTAACCACTATGCTACCTAGGCTGTGACCTTAATACCTTTGATTGGAAGAAGCTTCCCTGTCAGCAAGGCAGTTAGCATGCATTTAAGTACCTACTACATTTCAGGCACTGGGATGCAAAAAAAAAAAAAAAAAAAAAGGTAAAAATATTCCCTACCCTCAAGGAACTCACATTGGTTTTTTTTTTCTTTTTTTTTTCTTTTCTGGAGGGGGGGCAGACAGCACAATTGGTATTAAGTGACTTGCCCAAGGTCACACAGCTAGTAAGTGTTAAGCATCTGAGGCCAGATTTGAATTCAGGTTCTCCTGACTCCAGGGCCAGTGTCTACTCACTGAGCCACCTAGACACCCCAGGAACTCACATTCTAAAGGAGGAAAGAACATGTAAACAATCACACATATACAAGATATATACACAGACTTGTTGGACTTTAATCTCAGGAGGGAAGGAGGGAAAACAAGTTCTTACTAAGCATCTAGTGTATTCTAGGTGCTATGATAAACACTTAAGAAATATTACCTAATCCTCATAACATCCCCATGGGGTTGGTACTACTATAATACCCACAATAATTCCACAATTGAGGAAACTGAGACAAACATAAGTGAAAATGACTTGCCCAGGGTCACACAGCTAGTACCCGAGGCCAAATTTGAACTCAGTTCCTCCTGTCTTGGAGGAGGAGAACTGTCATGCTCTATCTGCTGCACTGACTGGCCTTAAGGGGTTGAGGATGAGGAGGGAGGGGAAGGTGGTACATCAGAAAATGGAATTTGAGTTGAGACTCTATCTCTGCTCACTCCACACTAACTTGGCCCGTCACTTGCTACTAGTCTGATCACTTTTCATGGGAATCATGGCATCTTCGCTGAATTTCTTTGGCCCACCTAATCCCTGAAGTCATTATCAGTCACTGGTTTCCACTTCCATCTTTCTTGGGAATCCTTCCCAAATGAACTTAATGTAAAAGACAGATACTAGCTCCTGTGCCAGTCACTTGATGTCCCTCACCTTCTTGTCTTCAGATATTGAGTGAGGAGTATCAGTGATGACTGCTGCTCAAGAAACCAAGCGGAGTCAGAAAATGAATCCCCACAGAGTCTAAAGTCAGTTTCCTCTGTCATAATTCCTTGAGGTTTAGGCCTTACTTTGTGAAATGAATACTCCCCCTGGCTTGGAGATTTTAAAGTTGCCCTTTCTTGATCCGGTTTTCTCCTCAGTGCCTTAGTTTCCTTCTAAATAAAATGGCAATAAATACACCTTCTTCATGGGGTCAGTGACAGAAAGGGAATGGACTGGGGGTACAAAAGGATGCACATTTTCAGACAAAACTGGTATTTGTGGCAGCTAAATGGCACAGTGGATAGACTTCTAGACTTGATCATATGAGGAAGATGTGACCAGTACCACCCACCTCAGAAGGTTGGGTTGAGAAAAGCACTCTGTAAACCCTCAAGTGCTATACAAATATGGATTTCACTACACTTAGTATCAAATGGGATAATGGATGTGAAAACTCTCTGACAAGTGTAAATGGACACCTCTATGGGAAGTGGCAATGCCAATATTATTGTATCATTTTCCGTGGTTACAGGGTCCATGACTAGATGCAAGCTGTTGAGGTATGAGAGCTGAATGACACCTTGCAATTTGGCTATCCAGAATGGAGATCTTTGTGCAGGGGTAGTATTTCCTGGCAACTAGCTGGTGCAGTGGATAAAGTGCAGGACCTGGAGACAAGAAGACCTGAATTCAAATGTGGCCTCAGACACTCACTAGCTGTGTGACCCTGGGCAAGTCATTTAACCCTGTTTGCCTCAATTTCTTCATCTGTAAAATGAACTGGAGAATGAATCGGCAAACCACTACACTATCTTTGTCAAGAAAATCCCAAATGGGGTCGTAAAGAGTTGGACATGACTGAAGAAACTGAATAAGAAGTATTTACTGGCATGGCTTGTTCTATGCCCTTGACTATCTTTCAGCTGACTATAAGGCAGAGAGGCTGAGCTGACTCGACAAATTATCTGATGATCCCTCACATACAGACTATGGACTTCAGAGCCTTCAGCACTTGTTAAATGGTCTCAGGGACTTCTGACAATTCTCTTGGCCTGCGGGGCCAGAAGGGTTTCCTTGATGATCAAATGCATAAACCTAGGCTGATCATTTCTGGGTCATCAAAAAGGACTACATTAAATTAAAAAGTGACTACGATGTGCTTCTTCATCTCATTCCTTTGGAAACTGGGTTGTACGAGGCCTCATGAGATCTGGCACAGTTGACAAGACAGTCATTGAACAGCCTGTGAGAGCATAAGCAACATCTCAAGAAAAGCAAGCCTGCTTTAGAATCAGATCACTTCTGACACCAACTCACTATGTGACCTTTGGCAAATGATTGGTCCTTTTCAAGTTTGTTTTCCCCTCTGTCAGTTGAACAGGATGGACTAGAACAGGGATTCTTGGCCTTTTTGTTGTCATGGACCCCCTTTAGTAGTCTGAAAAATCCTAAGGATGCCTTCTTAGAATAATTTGTTTAAATTAATTGAAATAAATGAGATTACAATGGGAACCAATTGTATTGAAATAAAGATATTTTTTATCCTGTCCAAGTTCATAGACTCTTGGAATTTATCTATTGGATGCATGGGTTAAGAAACCCAGAACTAGACAGTCTCTAAGGTCCCTTCCATCTCAATCATTCTATGAGACCATGTTGGGGATATATACTGCATAATCTACTTTGTGAAAACCCAACTACAATCTGGACTTGCAGTTTTCTTTAATCAGCAGGATAGTAGAGATTCTTCTGTCCATGGTGCTGCCATAAACCAAAGGCTTTACACATAAAATCATAGACTCAGACCTGGAAGGAAATTCCAAGGATTGTGGCATCATAGATAAAGAACTGAAAGAAACCCATTTTATCAAACTCCTTTATTTTACTTAACCTTAAAGGTTAAGTGAATTACCCAAGGTCACACATGATAGAAACAAGGATACCACAAAGAAGACAATTTTAATTATGCATCAAGATTTGAACCTAAATCTTATAATGCCAAGTCCAATATTCTTTTTATATGCCATGCAGTAGATCAATATTTCAGTTTCAGAGAATCTTAAATAATAGAGAGAATTCAGAGAAATAACCTATGAAATATTTTATTTTCCCAATTACATGCAAAAACAATTTTTACCATTTTTTAAAATTTTGAGTTCCAAATCCTCTCTTACTCTCCTTCCATTCCCTCTTCATTGAGAAGACAAGCAACTTGACATAGGTTATACATGTGCAGTCATGCAAAACATATTTCCATATTAGTCATGTAGTAGAAGAAAATACAGACCAAAACAACACCCCCCCCAAAAAATACCCAACAACAAAGAAAGGTTTAAAAAGTATGATTCAGAATTATCTTGAATCATTATATTGCTGAGAATAGTTATTATTCACAGTTGATCATCATACAATATTGCTGTCGCTGTGTACAATACTCTTCTGATTTTGCTCACTTCACTTCTCGTGAGTTCATTTATGTCTTCCCAAGTTTTTCTGAAACCACTCTGTGTACCATTTCTTAGAGTACAATAGTATTCCATCACAATTATATGCCATAACTTTTCAGCCATTCCCCAATTGAAGAGCTTCCTCTCAATTTCCAATTCTTTGGCATCACTAACAGAGATGTTATAAATATTTTTGTACACTTGGGTCCTTTTCCTTTGTGTTTTTTATCTTTTTGAGATATAGACCTCGTAGTGATATTGCTGGGTCAAAGGGTCTACATGGTTTTATAGCCCTTTGGGTATAGTTCTCAATTGCTCTTCAGAATGATTGGATTAGTTCACAATAGTCCACCAACAATACATTAGTGTCTCAATTTTTCCACATCCCCTACAATATTTGTCATTTTCCTTTTCTATCATATTAGACAATCTGATGTGTAAGAGATGGTACCTTGAAGCTATTTTCATATGTATTTCTCCAATCAATTGAAATTTAGAGCATTTTTTTCATATGGCTATAGAGAATTTTGATTACTTTGTCTGAAAGCTGCCTGTTCATATCATTTGACCATTTATCAATTGGGGAAATGGCTCTTATTTTGTAAATTTGACTCTGTTCTATATATATTTGAGAAATGAGGACTACATCACATAAACTTGCTGTAAAATTTTTTTTAGTTATGTTTACTATTTTCCCCATTTCATCTTCTCTCTCTTCTCACACTGCCAGTCTTCAAAAATTGCTTCTGACTACTGCCTCTCCCACTCCACTCTCCCTTCCATCAGCACCACTCCCTTCTCTTATCTCCTTCCTCTCCTACTTTTCTGTAAGTCAAGATAGATTTTTATACTCAACTGACTGTGAGTTATTCCCTCTTTGAGCCAATTCCCATGAGAGTAGGATTCAAGCATTCTCTCCATCTCCCTCATTTTATCCTCTACTGTAAAAGCTTTTTCTTGCCTCTTTTATGTAAGATAGTTTATCCCAATTCCACCCTTCCCTTTCTCCCTTTCCCAGTGCATTCCCCTTTCTTACACTCTTAATTTTATTTTTTAGATATCATCCCATCACATTCAAGTCACACGCATGATGAGTAACTATGTATGATCCTTCTAAATGCATCAATAATGACAAAGCTCTAAGGAATTATGAATATCATCTTCCCATGTAGGAATCAAAACAGGTTAACCTTATTGAATACCTTGTGACTTCTCTTTCTTGCTAACTTTTTAAAGTTTCTATTGAGTATTGTATTTGAAGGCAATATTTTCTATTCAGTTCTGGTCTTTTCTTCAGGAATTCTAGAAAGTCTTCTATTTCATTAATGTCAATTTTCCCCTGAACCAAAATGTTCTGTTTTGTTGGGCAGGTAATTCTTGATTATAATCCTAGTTCCTTTGCCTTCCAGAACATCATATTTCAAGCCTTCTGATTCTTGAATGAAGAAGTTGCTAAATCTTGTGTTATCTTGACTATGACTTTTGAATTGTTTCTTTCTGGCTGACTGCAATATTTTCTCCTTGACCTGAGAGCTCTGGAATTTGGCTCTAATATTCCTAAGAGCTTTAGTTTTGGGATGTCTTTCTGGCGCTGATCTGTGGATTCTTTCAATTTCTATTTTACTCTCTGGCTCTAGAATATCAGGGCAGTTTTCCTTGATACTTTTTTGAAAAAATATATCTAGTCTCTTCTTTGATCATGAGTAGTGCAATAATTCTTAAATTATATCTCCTTGAGCTATTTTCCAGGCCAATGGTTTTTTAACAAGATATTTCACAAAATTCTTTTTTTTTAATTTTCTTTTATTGTTTCTTGATGGCTTATGGAGTCATGAGCTTCCACTTGCCCAATTCTACTTTTTAAAGAATTATTTTCTTCAGTGAATTTTTGTCCAACTTTTTCCATGTGGTCAATTTTGTTCTTTAAAGTGTTCTTCAATGGGTTTTTGAGTCTTTTTTACTATTTGGCCTATTATGTTTCTTAAAGTTTTCTTTTCTTCAGTATGTTTTTGTCTCTTTTACTAAGCTGTTGATTGATAATTTTTTACATTACTCTAATTTCTTTTCCCAAATTTTCCTCTGGCTCTCTTATTTGATTTTTCTCTTCAGAAAGCTTTTGAGATTCTTTTTTCCATCTGGCAAAGTTGACTTCTTAAGGCATTCTTCTCCTCATTGGCTTTTTGGGCCTCTTTTGTCATTTGAGTTAATCTATTTTTTAAGGTGTTAATTTCTTCATTCAGGTTGTTGACTCTTTTTTTATGATTTTCTTGCATCATTCTTGTTTCTCTTCCCAATTTTTCTTCCACTTCTCTCATTTGGTTTTCAAAATCTTTCTTCAGCTGATCTCTAGCTTTTTGGCAATCTTCATGTTTCTTGGAAGCTTTTGGGGTGGGAGTTCTGACTGCGTTGTTTTCCTCCCTTTCCCTACTTTGTTCCTTCTTTTCCCTGA
>CM053589.1:132245000-132301694 GCA_028646515.1 Pseudochirops corinnae | reverse complement strand
TTGCTTGTCCTTCCAGTGGGGGTGGGTGACAAGGGAGGAAGAGAAAGAATCTAGAATCTAAAGTTGTATAATCAAATGTTAAAAATATCTATCTATCTATCTATCTATCTATCTATGCAATTATTATTATTATTATTATTATTATTATTATTATTATTATTAACTACATCCAACTGGAACTTGAGATACACAGGCACTGTGGTAGGGAGATCCATCCTGCCCTACTGGAAAGTCAGAGGGGTGAGGGTAGAAGACATAGGAGAGAATAGATTGGGGGAGGGGGGATACACTGGGATGGCTGTTTTGGGGCGATGGGTAGGGGAAAGATAGGGAGAAAATATGTAACTCAAAATCTCGTGGAAATGAATGATGCAAACTAAAATAAAATTTAAAATTAAAAAAAAAGGTAGCTCTTCTTAAATTGTGGGTTGCAACCCATTGAATGTGAGAGTTGAAAAAAATTTGGCAACAATAAAAGGTTTCTAAATGTGCAATAACCAAAAATTAATCCAATTCAAACAGGTAATGAATCTGAGGTATTCCTGGCAATGCTTGTCTGCATTGCATCCTGCAACTTCACTGCAGCCTTGGTTCTACCTAAACACACAGCATGTGCACTTTGCACTACTCATGCTGTCATGGCACAGACGGCCAATGAACACTGCCAGAAACACCTTATGAGATGATTGTATATTATGAATTTCAGTGTTTTTACTGTACATACAAAATCATCAAATGGATTTTGGCTTGGGATTTGGACAAAATTTTCTACAATTTCTGAAATGACCCTAAATATACTTCTGACATTTTGTACCACATATTTATGCAAAGTGTCATTCTCAGCATTGATGATTATAAAATCAAAATATCAATCAACTATGAAAAAATATTTAAGATGCTCCATGTCCTGCAGTATCAAATATTCCACCAAGATTTAATTCTTAATGTAAAAATAAAGAAGCACATCCCTATCATTAGTACACAAATTTGCTTTCATCTTTAATAAATGTCAAAATTATATGTATACCAAAGAATTGTTTTAAAATAAATTTCTTTATGATTTATCATCAGCAAATGTTTGATTTGTACGCCTATTTTATTTACCTACATACCCAGAGTCATGTAAAAATTTCTCTGGTGGAAAGGCATCTCTAGTAGAAAAAGCTTAAGAAGCCCTGGAATAGATGATCTCAAAGTGTCCTTCCAATTCTGAGATTCTAATTCATTTTTTTTTTCTTTAGTCAGTGTGAAGGAATCAGCAAATGACAAAGAAAGGAGAGGCAGAGGAGGAGTGAGGTCCATTGTGTGGCTGAGATTGCAGGAAGACTCAGTGGGATAAACTCCAAAGACATACTGAAAGAAAAAGAGTTACAGAGCTAACTCCCACTCTTGGTCACTAGCTACAGAAGCAGCCTTATATCATTATCAATGCTTTAAAGGCACATTGAACAGTTTCTGTTTCAACAAGCCCAGAGTAACAGGTGAAGGTGGGAGTTTCCATAATTCATAGGCTTCTCTCAGTGGGTCTCTCCCTTTCAGAGTTACTAAGAGTGATTATGAATAATAGTCAGGGAGTTAGGACAAAGGTGAAGGAGCATGACATCATCGGGAGCACTGGAGTCAGAACCCAACTCCATTCCACCTTGGTGGCTTATTGCCTGTGTGATCACAGCCGAGGCACACTCTCTGCAGGCCTCAGTTTCCTGTTCTATAAAATGAGGGAGATGGAGTACATGGCCACTCAGGTCCCTCCAAGCTTGAGTTCTGTGGCCCTCTGAGCGCAGGTAGGCAAATTGGAGATTAAGAGATAAAGAGTTATCAAAAGTCGGAATATACGAAGGAGTCACAATCCAGCCAGACACATGGGGCAAGAAGAGGTTACATGAATGTGACCTTCTACTCATACTTGACTCCGATTGAAGTCTATTATGTATTTCTTTTCAAGACAAAAATTGAACTAAAGCCACAAAGTGAACTCAGCCCTGCAGTAGACAAATAACTGCCAAGGGAACAGTGTGTTTTTCTTTCCTCTCTCCTCTACACACACACACACACACACACACACACACACACACACACACACACACACACATGAATAACCCATCAATGTCCCTTACTCTGCTTTTTTCCCTTTCTTTTTCTTGGTCTCCTTTGTTATGTAAAATATTTCTTGTAATCACTGAAAAAATGTTTGTTTTCCATTTTGAAGTGAAAAATCAGGTGAATATGGTAAAATGCAAAGATCACTCAGTGGTTCTGGTGTGAACGGACCTGGCTTCAAACCTTACCTCTGATGGTTGTTAGCTTGTTAGATACTTAGCTGTGTGGCCTTAGGTAAGTTGCTTAACCAACTTGAGGCCTCAGTCTCCTCAACTATAAAATGAGTGGATTGGATTCTGAGGTTCCTGTTGACTCTAGGTCTGTGATCCCATGAGTCTAGGTGGGATGGGGGTTAGGAAGAGAGGCATGAAATGCAGTTAACTTGAAAAATAATCTATTTTTAAAGTAGTTAGAAACACCAATATTTATAGGAATTGCTTTGGAAAAGAAGCAACTTTCCACATTTTTTGGTTTTCTGTGATGATTTGAGGTAAGACCCTAAAGCCTAGAATTCTAAAGGACCATGGGTTTTTGCTCTTCAAGAATGGGAGTGGACAAATGAAGAGATAATATTGTCAAACGCTGTATTCTCTGCATAAGTAGTAAGGTCAGACCTTTGATTTCAGGCTCGGTCCTTCGTTGTTGATATTCCTGGGCTGTTCTTTCAATTCAGTTCATAGGATCCCTGATTTACAACTGCAAGGTACATTAAAGGTCATCTGACTAATGCCTTCATTTCACCAATGAGAAAATTAAGTCTCAGAGAGAAAAGACTGGCCTGAGTACCCAGAGATGGTCAGTGGCAGATATAGGATTAGATGCCAGGCGTGTGGATCTGTGGGCAAGTCACATAATTGCTCTCCCTGTGGTCTGTTTCCTCATCTGTAAAGAACAAGGCAAACAATAACAATGGCACCTATCTCACAGAGTTGTGAGGATAAAACGAAACAACACAGACGTGGTTCTTTGTTGATTCTCAGTTTGTTTGAACCTGCCTGCACTGACATCCTGGGTTCTGAAAAGCAAAAACAAAACAAAACAAAACAAAACAGAAATAGTATCTAGAAACAGGTTTACAGACTTTAAAGCACTCTATGGCTTAAAACTACACTAAGATTGTTGGGATACTCTGTAGAAAGCTAGCAATAATAATATATAACACAATACATAACAATAAACATATTGTGATTGTAATTATTATTGTGTGGGGTGAAAAACCTCATTCAAAATTTAATCAAGAACACGGAGGTTTCTCAGGATAAAATAACAGGAAATTTTTATTCTATTCCCCTGAGGGAAGAGGGCGGTCTTCTCCCTAGTGGATCAGGGAGAGAAGGCCTGTTACAGAAGAGGGAACAAGAATTTATACCCTAATGCAGTCAAGCCCCCTCCTGCTGCTAGGAGGGAGGCTTACCAGCTGAGTGTGAAATCTCTTCCAATGATAAGGAACAAAGAAGCTTGACACTATCCCCTATTGGATGGGAGGCAGGCAGGAAACCAGGGTATTGTTCATGTCCTTATCTGGCAGTTGCCAACAAGGGTAGAGGTAAAAAACCCTTAAAGGGCCTAATGCTAATAATGGCGTGGCAAACAAGGACGGAGGTCGAAAGACTCCTGAAGAGGCCTGATGCTGATGTGGCAACAGTAAAGAAGGGAGAAAGAAGGGGGAAGGGAAAGCTGAAACTCCTGCTTGCTTCCACAAGAAAACTTATGGGCTGAGAAGTCATTAATTTTTATTCACAATAGCTAGCATTTATATAGTGCTTTGATGTTTGCAAAATGTTTCACAAATATAATCTCATTTTATCCCCACAACAGTCCTGGAGGTAGATGCTATGATTATTATAGTTATTACAATTATTGTTAGTACTATTACAGTATAATACAATATAATAAATATTTATTTAATGTCTATTATGTGCCAGGCACTGTGCTAAGTGTTGGGGATACAAAAAGAGACAAAAGACAGTTCCTGCCTACTTAAAATCTAATGGTGGAAAGACTACACACAAACGGAAGCTGAAAAAGAGAGTATAGGAAGAAGATACCCAGACAAGGGGCATAGTGATGGTGAAGCTAGATCCAAGGCATGCTGCTGGTAGGAAATGAAGAGTTGGCTGTGTTTCTGAGCCCTCTTTTAATGCGGGCTATAGGAGAAGTTTTTGCTCCACCCTCCAGCTCTCCAACCAGAGGTGTTGATGAGGTGTGCAGCACTGAAGATCTAGTTGAGGTTAGATAGCTTGCTTTTGTTAGGAACCCAATTGACTCTTCTTCCACAGGCATTCAGCAACACGAGTTTAGGACTAAAGAAGGAAGATGGTGGGTATTAACCAAAGTTGAGGGTTATCAGGCTGTAAAGGATAGTAGGAGAAGGAGGAAAGGAATACAAGGATGGGGAAAAATATATAGTTGAACTGATAAGTGATAGGATGAAGATTATGAAAAGAAGGAACTGGGTTGATACTTTGAGAAGACAGACAACGATAGAAGGACTTGAGACCATGGGGAGGACAAAGAATAGGTTTAGGAGAAGTGAAACATAAGCAGGTATGGAAGAATAGAAGATTGTCATTAGAAAGGAGAATTTCAGAGTTTGAGATTATGGAGGTACTTGTTTATATATAATGGAGACATCTAATGCATCTCTACCCCTATGGGTAGCTAACATGAAATGGAGATATAGGTAGGTCATGAAACTTGAGAGAGTGGATGAACAGGGTGGTGGGTTGTGGAAGGAGGAGAAAAACTAAAATCACCATGTATGCTGAGACCCTCAAGAATGAAAGTAGAGTTAAGGATAAAGAAGAATCTGTAACTGGGAGTGACCTGGAGGCTGGTAGATATAGAGGTGTAGATATAGACAAATGGAGCAAACCTCATTCAAAGAATTGTTACAGAATAATGGTAGCAGAGGGAAGATCCAGAAGTTTAAAAGGGAAACAAGGAGAAGGACATCTGTTTTTTTCTGGTCCTGTGTAAGAGAAAGATTACTTTACAATGGAGAAAATGATCAAGGATACAGTATCAGCAACAGCATAAGTTTCCATGAGAAATAAAAGAAGAGTCTCCTTTAATAAAATTTACAATGAAGGGAATTTTGTTAATAATATGAGAATGGGGTGGCAAAGAAGGTCCTAAAGATGGGGGGATGAGGGAATGAGGGGAGAGATTATGGAGCCTCGGACTGAAATGGCTAAGAATAAGATGGGAGGGAGAGTATTTTCTTCATTGAGGGCCATATCTCTTTTAGCTTTCTCCATTGCTATGGGCTAGATTACATGAGCTTCAACCATGTAATAGTACAGTCATACTTATTTTGAAAATGGATAAAATATGACAATTCTTTTCACTTAAAATGCCACAGAGACAAAGGGAAAATTAAAGAGGCATCTCTATTAGTGTTTGTCAGGGTTTAGAGAAGGGCAGATAAGTCTCAAGGAAAACAATACTTTCTGTTCACATTATTAGCAAGTTTTAATTACAGAAGCCTCAGCAATTATAAAAATTTTAGAGATTGTTTATTGTTTTCTTTCAGAAACATCTCTTTTGTACAAGAAAAATGAAGCATGGTCTTTGTTGCCTCTTCCCTCCTCCTCTCTTCCTCTGATATTCAGGGTAAGTGCAAACCCTTCAGGCTGGACTTTTCAGTGTCCTGTCTCCAACTCAGACTGGCTATAGTTTCAAAACCATCTCACCCTATCCACTCAACCGAAGAGGACTGACTGATGCCTCCAAATAAAATATTATCAAGTGAAATAATATTTTCAAAATTCTCAGTCCAGTGCTTGGCACATATTAGGTGCTTAATAAATATTTGTTCCCCCTTTAATGCCATAGGGATACCCATTCTCACATACAGTTTTAAGTAGTCAGATGTGTACCTGCCTTTTATATTAGCAGAACTGCCTCAAAGCAAGTGAACTTCATTTAATTCATTTTCTACCAGTTGACATCACATCTAATCATGGCTGAATAAACAGCATAAAATGGGGCTGATTTAGTTTTCCTCTTCCTTCTTCCTAATGCATCTTGCATTTCTTCCTAAAACAATAAAACAGCCCCCAAGCATCTACTTGTGACAGAGCAATCACAGCTTTGAAGTTATTATTTGGGAAAAAAAGTCAGTCCAAAGTAGCATTATTTTTTGTCAGAATTTTTATCTTTAAATCTAGAGGATAAACTTCTCTTCTCTGATGTTAATATATTCTGGAAAGAACTGTGTACACTGAGCATGCTATAAATAAAGATTATAGTAACACACACACTTGAACCTATAACCTTTTGCTAAATTTGTAACGTATCAAAAGTTTCCATGACAACAGAATAAGATACTACAAGTATAGAATAACTTCTCTGGTGAATTGGAAAGTAAAATCTGTATAAGAGGATGCTTCTTTAAACACAAATCAATGAAATTGAGCAAAAGCACAAAGAATGCACAATCATCAGCATTGCCTTTTATGTATTATAGTTTATATCAATAAGGACGTAAGATTCCTTCTTTCAATATTGATTTGAAATTAATTATTGAATAAAGACCAAGGCATTGTTCTATACTAATGACAAATGTCAGAATGTATTTGTGATCTTTTCAAATGACATCATTTAAATGTTAATATTATAGGTGTATCTTTCATACAGCTGTATTCTGTCAAATATTATGTTATAAAACAGTTTGGTAGTATAAGTCTCTAAGAGTACTATGGATTTGTCACAGAAAATATGAACTAAGTTAGAATCATAATGAAGTAATTTGCTTAGTCTGAAAAAAAGACATTTTAATTGCATACATGGGGAAAAGAGTTGTTATTTTCGGCAATGTTACTAGAAACACAAAGATTTCTTGTTTCAAATTATTAAAGTTGAGGATTTACCAGTTGCAGTTATCACTTAAAAACTGTTCCATAAACAAAGGAGGAAATACACAATAATATACCTACCAAATAGGAAAACAAAACTCAAGACCTTAGTTTCTTTTTTCTACCTATATGACTCTTAACTGAGTATCATTCCTTAAAAGTGAAAACAAGAGAAATCCCAGAGGCACACTTTTGGATGAGGATCATTTGCCTAATCTGGGGCCAGTCTTCAGCAGTGACCTTCTCTAGAAATCTGACCACTTCAGACCAGTATTCCAGCTTTTCCTCCACTACCTAAAGCACCTCTGGTATGTAATGGTAATAGAAATTTGAAGATTTTCCCTGCCCCTTAATAAGCCTAAATTGAACTTGAGGATCTTTCCTGATTTGAAAATATACTCTGCCCCCTAATAGGCTGCATGTGCTCACCTGGAGCCTATGGTGGAAGCTTGTTTTTCAGGAAGGCACAACTTTTGTTACTTTGTAGTCAACTGGGTCATGAGGGTTGTGATATTTTCTAACCCTGGAGAAGGCTACAATTTTGCTTTGGGGCTCACTTTGGGAAAAGTTGTGTGATTTGGTCGGATGAGACTCTTGGCAGCTATTGAGGCCCCCTGGCTTTGAAAACCTAGATGTTGTTGCTTCCTCTCTCTGGTGACTAACTAGGTATGGATGTAATGGTCAGACAGCTAGAAGCCCTGTCAGCTATATCGTGCTATTTTCTTTTGTAACTTCTGTTTGTATTCTCTGAAGTTCAGGGTGCTGACTTTTTCCTGTGAACTAGGTAAATGATATATGTTTGATTGATTTAAGTAACATTGTTAACTCCTTTTAAAGTTGTTTTCCTTTAGAAAAGCAGATCAAAGAACCTGTGGTAGCAGCCATCCTGGGTATGCTAGGGCGCTTGCTGCTATATGGTTACAGTCTTTATTCTCTAAATTGGTGAGGTCTCATTTCCTCAGGAAGACTGACAAATCAGTGCTTCACAGGCCAATCAAGATGAGCAAGATGTTGATAAAGGAAAATAAAATAAACAAATAATAAGTGAATTTTCACATACCAGTTCAGAAAGGGGACAGAATCCTAAAATATTGCCCATGGAGAATCCTACTGATTATATGATTCTTTTTAACACCTGTGAAATTACATGGTTTCCACTAAAAGAAATCTGCTAGATCTCAAAGTGTACTTTGAAGCAATAATCATGAAATAAATTGACAGATTAAAAAAAGAGACTGGTTGATCAGTGGAACAGATTAGGTACACAACATACATGTGAAAATGAAGTTAGTACCTTCTTGTTCACATTCAATCCTCTTTTTCTGTTCTTTTATGTATAGACAAATGGCCATTCCATTTGGTGTTTGTTAATTTCAGGACAAAAATAAATTAAAAAAAAAATCATTACAGGGGGCGGCTAGGTGGTACAGTGAATAGAGCACCGGCCCTAGAGTCAGGAGGACCTGAGTTCAAATCTAGCCTCAGACACTTAACACTTACTAGCCCTGTGACCTTGGGCAAGTCACTTAACCCCAATTGCCTTGCCCTCCCCCTCCAAAATAAAAGCAAACAAAATCATTACAGTAATGGTGAGAAAAGTTGTGAGACCCAGATCACTAGCATTGGTGCTAACTTCTATCAGTGGAGATAGCACCAACAATGAGAACAAACCCTCTCTCAATTTCTACTCATTTACATTTACACTTTCTTGCACTCAGGGCTTTTTAAAAAACATATTATAAATCACAATCAGACTTTCATGGTAGATGTGGCTTTCTTATCCCCATGGATCTCCTGACGATCAAATATCTATAAGACAGCATTGGGGAGGGTTTTTTTTATTGCTTCTCATGATACCCTTGGATCATTGCACTACTACTATCACATGTCTATCAACTTTTATTTTGTAAAAGGCAGCTGACAGAAACAGCACTGACAAAATGGTCGGTGAGTTGACTTAGTTACAATGTTATTACTGCTTCTGATCAGTAAAATAGCAATATTCTTAAAGGAAGATTCAGGTGCGGTAGCTAATATATGTTGATGGTGCATTGATTGCCAAATCTGAGGAATCATTTCAAGGGCTAGTGATAAAAGTGATTGCAGCTATTGTAGACTATGGATGATATCTGAATGATATATTTAATTTTAACAACATAAAAGGAAAATCAACTCTTTTCTCTAGCCTCTATAGCACATAAAGAGAAAGGTGAACATTGTTCCACTAAGAGCTCTGAGGGAGAGAACAATAGCAAACCACAAGTAGATGAGAGTGAAGGACACTTAGGAATGTGTAGAAGGTCCTGATGATTGTAAAGTTTCATTTGCATAACCTCTGATTACATGC
The DNA here is from genome assembly GCA_028646515.1 of Pseudochirops corinnae. Classification (NCBI taxonomy): domain Eukaryota; kingdom Metazoa; phylum Chordata; class Mammalia; order Diprotodontia; family Pseudocheiridae; genus Pseudochirops; species Pseudochirops corinnae. The sequence goes on along the minus strand of CM053589.1, from coordinate 132,292,388 downwards.
TTTGATTGTGTATGCATTGATTGGGTATATTATCAAAACAAAATGGGATCATCTGCAAAAGTGTGTGCTTTTTGGGATCATTGGAATAAATCTAAATAAAAATGATGGAACATACATGGTAAGATTTCTCCAAAGCATGGCTCCTTAGTAGTTGGAGGGCAGAGGGGCAAAATTGATTTGCTTATGAGATCAATGACAGACAATCTCAAGGACTTTCCTAAGTCTTACCTTCACTTAATAGGCAACAAGCTTTAGAACACCCAGATTCATCTGGTGTTGTTGTGGTGGTGGTGGTAGAAACAGCTTTGGTTTGTTTTAGAAATGAGGGAATGCATCTGTCTGTTTGCATCAAGGTGTAGAAAGGCATAGGACTTACTGTTAAGTTCATCAGCTGAACTTTTGTTGTGTTATCTCCTAACTCTGATTGTATCTATCATATCATATCTATCATATATCTCTGACTTCTGATAGTATCTATCAGAAGGAAATCAGATTAAAAGACCTCTCAGGCTGGCCTTGAAAAGGCAAAAGAGAATGCAGAGTGACAGTTCCAAAACCCTCCAACTGCACAAGTATACATAGCACTGTAAAATATAAACCAGAAAGATGTCAGCAGGAATAGGGGAATTTGGAAAGAAAATGCCTGTAGCCACTAGGAGGTCTAAGAGGTCTACTATATTCTATCCTACATTTATCACAATAATAAAAAAAATAAACCCAGAATCATTGATTTTTGTTGTTTTTAGAGCCAGAGGGACTTTAGAACTCATCTAGTCTAAACTCTTTAGTTTATAAATGAAGAAACTGAGTTTTTACAGATAGTAATATGCCCAAGGTCACACAGCTAGTTAATAGGAACTAAGAGGAGAAAAAGAGAAAACAATTGAAAAATAGAAAAAATAACAATATTAAATAAAACATTGAGTCACAAAATATATGCCCAAGTCTCATCTTCATAATGCCAAATAGGAGTTTAAAAAGTGAGTAATTCAGAACATCAGGTTTTTGTAGGAACATAATGCCCCCAAACCAAGTTGAATGACTCTGTAAGACATGGCTAATATGACTGACTTTAGGAGTTATTTCACATTATTTAGACACAGTCCCCAAATCTGCAGGAAGACAAATAACACAAAGAGACAAAGGAATAGTAGGGACTAGAGAGAGGGGGATGATGATAACTGTCTTCAAATGTTCGAAGGATTATCCTATGGAAAAGGAATTCGATTTATTCTGAAGGCTTCAGAGAGCAGAATTAGGCATTTAATAAACATTTCTTGAGTTTCTAATCAGTATGCATTCTGATCCAAGTATTTTTATTTGATAGAAATGATTTAATGTCAGGATGTACTTTTGAGGTAATCTACAAGCTCAACAACTCCATTTTACACAACAGACAACAGGAGAGACATAGAGATAGATTGACTTGTCTAAGGTCACCCAGCTTAGTAACAGAGGCAGCTTTTCATTATGAATCCAGAATTTTTTCTATCACCCTACAACTAGAATTTATTCTTGGGACAGAAGTTTTTCCCTTTGTTTTTTAAAATTTGAAGTGCTGAATGAAATGTCATTGTTAAAACCAGGCTACAGGGATGAAAAATAAAGTTAGAGACATGATGATAGACATTTTGAAAAAGAAAAATGGATACAAAGGAAATGTATTTTTCCCAGCAAAATGAATGTTCATTCTTTTGACCTGTTCTATTTTTAGCAACTATGACCTTAAGCTTCTTTTCTTTTCCAGGGAAGTAAGCCCATACAATCAAACCCTTTTAGGAGTAACACTTGGTGCTCAGGGAGGAATTCTTAAGTGCCATTATCACTAGTACCATCAACCACACTATAATTTGGACTATGTATACCAGTTTTGAAATGTGTCAGCAGATGGAGTGATTCATGCTTTTTTTTTTTATTTTTCTTGACAAGAGATTTAATATTTTCTGGTAGTTATGGTGTCAACTTTCTTGACAAGTTTTATTATATTTTATTCTCTTGTTATTTGAAAGCTAAATTGTTTGCATTGATACCAAATAAAATATATCACTTTGCAGCTTCTACTCCTTCTCCTTTCTATGGAATGAATAGCTTATGATTGGGGCAAGAACAAATAGTAGAATCCAAAGCAAATTCCAATGGCAAAAGCTGCTTCTCACCCAAGGGGCCAGTGTAAAATGTTGCCTTGCAAGGTTCTAAGGGACAGACAGAATAGTTAGGTATGGTAGAAAACACAAACGACAATAATGTGCTTAGGGTGCCCCATATTAAATTTCAAGGTAACTGTTTAAGACCAGAAGCCAGTGATGGAAACAAAAACCAAGCACCACCATAGCTCTGATTTAGCAACATGTTAGTACCAAAGAAGAAATGCTGATGTCAAGCATGGTGCTCCTGTCTTAAATGCAAGTGTGAATGCAAGGTTTTGGAAGGTTAATTTCTGCAGCCAAGAAATTATACCGAGTATAGTCACTTATCACACATAAAAGGGCTCTCAACAGTCACATCCTGAAGCCAGCCTACAAAGGGAGGCAATGCTCAGGACAGCGGTACAGTGTTGCTTTGCTTTACTGCCTGTCATCCTAATAAAGCCAGATGGTAAAATATTCTTAGCAGACAGATGATGCATTTACTCTTATGGTACCTTATGGGGCCTGGTTTTCAGCCCAGTAGACACTGGTCCCTTTTCCATGGGGGCAATTTTCATTCTTGTAATTAGTTGTGGATACTACTAATTACTTTTCTAATTACCTGCTTGAGAATGCCAATTATCTCCTTGCCCCCCTCAAAAGCATATGCAAGTGGCCAATTAGATCTTCGTGTAGGCAAGTGAAAATATAATTAGTCATTAGAGGGGGCAATTAGTTTTACCACAAATTTTGCACTCTTTGGAGGAGAGAGGAACCCTAACTTAGATTTTGTGTGTGTATATATTTTTAATTTTATTTTTACAGAAAGTAAAACTTGAAATAAATTGAACTTGAGCTTTGCCTGGCTATTCTTCTAATTCTTGCTGATAGGCAGAGACTTGAACTGGACTATGCATACTAGAGTTTCATGGAGCTGACTAATGCCTTCCCCATTTGGGAGATTTGTGTGTGTGTGTGTGTGTGTGTGTATGTGTGTGTGTGTGTATCTGTGTCTGTGTCTGTGTGTCTGTGTGTGGTGAGGATGAGGTGTTTTGTACTTGAGATGTTCCTGTACAGGTAGAGAGAAAACACAGCTACATGCCCATAGGCCAATGTCAGTGTCAGGGAAGATGGTATGTGGAGACCACAATGGAGGCCCAGCTGCCTAGTGAGAGCTTCCTTTCACTTAGACCTTCATGTGCTTATTCAGGATCCAGGGAAGTAACAAGAAGTTAAGTTTGACAAAAAAGTTCTCTTAAGTCTTACTCAGTAGTTTTTGTTTGTACACCCAGTTGTACACCCATTCAGTCCCATCTTTCAGCTTTCCATGATTTCCCTCAAGCTTAAAGACTCCCTGACACTGCCTTCATAAAGCTCTAGGTAAGAGTCAACTTCTAAGTGGTAGTAGACACCTGGGAAGGAGCACGGAAGTTTGCAAAAGGAGACAGTCTGAGGAAACCCTTTTTTTTTTTTCAGATGGTGACATCTGCTTTATTTATGAAGCTAATCATTAAGATGATCTCAAGAACTGCTGAATCTGTTCCATATGGCCAGAGAGATTGAAAGTTTGGAGCTAATGGGAAAAGATAGGACACTGTACCAAAGACCAAATAATGTTAGTACTAATAACACACATTCATATAACGCTTAAAAGTTTTAAAATAGTTTTCCACACGACAATCCCATGAGAGCAGTAAACTAATATTTATATATCCCTTTAAAGTTTCTAAAGATATATGCATGTATGTATATATGTGTTAACATGTATATATGTGTATATATATGTATATATACACCACATATACACATATATGTATATATAAAATTTCTTTTGATTTTCACAGTAATCCTGTGAGGCAGGAACTAATATAATCCTTACTTAACCTTAAGGTTAAGGGACTCACCCATAGTCACACAGCCTACATGTGTCAGAGACAGGACTCAAACCCAGGACCTCTTGGCTTTAATGCCACTCTCTATTCACTATTCCATGCTAGCTCTTGCAAGTTTGAATATTATCGCCTCATTGTATACATGAAGAAGTAAGGCTCTAAGAGGCTAAGACAGGGGTAGGGAACCTGACGCCTCGAGGCCCCATGTGACCCTCTACGTCCTCGATTGCAGCCCAAACTTCTGAAGTTTGTATTTAGCCAAAGGGCTGCACTTGAGGACCTAGAGGGCTACATATGGCCTCGAGGTCGCAGCTTCCCCACTCTGATAGAGATTTGCACAAAATGATACCACTAGTGGGACTTTGAACCCCTGATGCCTGGCTAAGTCCAATATGCTGCCTTTAGAAATAGAAATATGATACATGAGATATTTTTGACACTAACATGACAATCTACCTTCACTGCATCTGCTTCTTCCATGGATGCTCCCTGGAAGCACAAGAACTTCATTTTAAGACCCAAGAAATTACTTGTGTTAAGACTGTGGCTTATCTCATGTGTTCTAAAGGGAAATGTTTTAAAATCTAAATTAAATATATGTGAAACATATTTTCTTCCTCAAAGGTTTCCAAAAACAAAAATCTAAAGCAAGCTTATAAGGAGTATAAATTAGAATGTATAAATACACTATTTCTAGTATGGAAGTTATTGAGAGAAGGTGGAATGGAACAATGGAGAGAGAAAGAGGGGGTTTGGAAGCAGATGTGTGTTCAGGCCTCTATTACGCCTCTTAATATGTGTGACCCTAGGTAAATCACTTAACTTCTCTTTGCTCATTTTTCTCATCTGTAATGTGAAGGAGTTAGACCAGATTGCAGATTCTGGGGTTCTTTCTCTCTCTGTAGCTAAGAATAAGATGAAAGCAAAGTCCTGTGTGCTGTTGCAGTCCGACAACAATTCCTTTTGAGAGAGTACCCTTGTCCACCTCAAAACAGAGTGTATATTATTTATGAGTATTAAATGACAAAAACCTATGTAAACTCAAAGTAGCAGATAAAGAAAAACAGCTAAATCAGTTGATTAGAGTAAAAATAATAACAATTATGGGCATCAGACTTAGGAGCCTGAAATGGCAAAAAAGATCATAGTGTAAATCTCAGCTATATATTATTGACATTATAAATTTCTATTCCTAAGAGTCTGAGAATACAATGAATTTAAAATTCTAGATATTTTTTTCTTAAAGAATGACCTTCATTTACAAACAAGGTACAAGATTATTGAATACATAGAAGCTTCTGAAATCACCAGCAGCTTACACATTGACTTGACGATTGATTGATTCTTAAAGTAACAAATCCCAGGCCAGGTAACCATGGCAGATTAGTTATTAAATGTCAATTTACTGAATCAGTTAAGGAACTCTTGGTATTTTCAACTTGGGGAAATCATTAACTATGAATAAAAACTAAAATTATTATTTAACCACAGCCAGCTACAGGCAAAACATATAGTAATTCAAATGAACCAAAACAATATTCAGCCTGACATTGATGTAGCAAAATTCCCACCATAAAGTAAATATAGTATTTTAATTTTCCAAGGAAAAATCTATAATTTTAAAGGCTTAGTACAGAGGAAAGCCACCTCTATGCAAAAAAAGAAAGCTGCATCTATACTTTAAGGACTTGAATTCAAATTCTAGTTGCACCACTTAACATCTGTGTGACATTTAGCAAGTTGCAAACTCTCTGGGCCTAAGATTCCTTACAAGTAAAATGAGGAGATTGGACTGGATGTGTCCTAAGGTCCTATTAAACTCTAAACAACCACTACTGTTCCTTCTTTATTGCCTTTAAATATACCCAAAACATTCTCATACTTAAAAAAGTAGAAGAAACAAAACTTTCACTAAATCCTTCCATTCCCCTCAGGCTACTGGCCTATATCTTTCATGTGTTTCTCAGATAGATTCCTTGAAAAGGTTGCCTATATTTTGTCTCCACTTCCCTTTTACACACTCCTCAACCCTTTGAGATCTGGCTTTCCACATAATCACTAAACTGGTCTCTCTAAAGTTACCAATAATCTCAACTGCCAAATCTGATGGTCTTTTCTCAGGCTAAATCTTTCTTTTCCCATCCATCTGCTGCACTTGACACTGCTGACTATCCTCTCAAATTAATATTGAAATATTATTATCAAAATATTAGGAAAAAAAGCTCATATGTCCCAGATTAAGAATTCCTCCTTTATGTTCTCTCTGTTTGTAGTCTTGACAACTTTCATAGGTTTAACTAACATCTCTAATTAAGTGAACCTCAGATCTACAACTTCAGTCCTGTATCACCAACTACCTATCAACTGGTCATTTAAAATTGGCTGTCCCAGAAATATTTTAAACTCATTATTTTCCCAATTGATCTCTTTCCCCTAAACTCTCTTCTCTTCTGAATTTCTCGATTTTTCTCCAAGATTCCACCATCCTTACAGCTTCCTAGGTATGTAATCTGAACTTTATCTTCTACCCCTTACTCTTCCTTACCCCATGTTTCCAATTAATTGCCAAATCTTGTCTTTTCTACCTCCACAGTATTGCTTGAATTCAACCCTTTCCATTCACATAGCTACCACCTCAATTCAAGTCCTCATCAACTCTCACCTAGATTATCCCAAGGTCTTCCTTATCGATCTCCCTGATTCAAGTTTCTCAATGACCTAAGTCCATCCCTTACACTGCTACCAAAATAATTTTCTTTAAGAGCTGATTTGATCATACTCAGTCAATCCCAATGACTTCTTTTTTCCTCCAGGATGAAATATAAATTCTTTTAAAGAGTTTCTTTTAAAGCTGTATACAATTTAGCACCAAATCTATCTTCCCAGTCCCATTAGATATTACTCCCTCTCCTAGACTCTATGATCTATCCAAAGTTGCCTTTTCTATGATCTTCACACAAAATACTCCATTTTCCATCTCTGTACCTTTGAACTGGCCATTTCCCATATCTGGAATGCACTCCTTCCATACTTCTATCTCAGAGTCCTTCTCTTCCTTTAAGATATATTTTAGGCAACATCTTCTGCATGAAATCCTTCCTGATCTCTCAATTGCTCGTGCCCTCCCCAAACTACCTTGGATTTAACTTTTTTATACCTCTTCCCCTTCTTCCCCGCTCTCTCCCCCCCACACTGTATGTCTGTTAGGATTGTGTTATGGATTGACTTACTCGAGGAGAGCTAGGCTATAACTAATAGAAGTGACTCCTCTTTGACCACGGACTGACTCACCTATGTACTGGGAGATTCCTATGTATCTAATACTGGTTGAATCAACTACATTTAGGTAAGTGCAATGGTAATAGAAATTTGAAGATCTTCCCTAGCCCTTAATAGGGCCAAGAGAATTTAAAGATCTTTCCTGCCCCTTAATAGGCCAAATGTAATCACATGAAGCCTGTGGTAGGAGGAGTTTGCTGAATGGGTGATGCAGGAAGGCTGAAACAGAGCTGAGAGAAAGCTAGGAGTCAGAGCAGTTAGTGAGGGGGGAGAGAGAGGATGTAGGCAAGGAGACAGCTAGGCTTGTGAGTCTTTGTGGGAAGGCTTTGGAATGGCATTGCATTACTGCAGCGTTACTGTGTATAGATTTGGCTTTCTCATATCTGAATAAATGTTTTGCTTCTGTCTTCTATATGGAAAACCTTTTATATTTTGCAATTCAGGACTATGTTGGTGTATTTATAGTCACCGTTGGTGCTGTGAATATTGCTTTGGTGCTACAGCAAGGAATCCAAGGCTCTACTGGTCATAATTATTTTAGCAAACTTCATCAATCCATATATGCAAGTTTAACAAACTTTCCTAATCACAATGCCCTTGGAGTTGATGAGGGGGGAGGGATTAAGGAGGAGTCAAAACCCAAGTTTACCTGCTTATTGACTGCCCCTAAAGTTCTCCTCCTATTCAGTCCCTGTGAATCTGCCCAGCAACAACAATCATATATAAGGGCAGAGACCCAGAGATCAGGGTTTATTTTTAATCTATGAAATAAAACAGGCATTTCCACAACAGTATAATAAAAAAGATAATTGCACGCAAAGCTGAAAATCTATTATGTACAACTTGCTATTCCTTTTAAATATATAATAAATTTCTTTTTTCCCCTTTCAGATATCTACCATTAGATACAAATAGGTATACACACACACACACACACACACACACACACACACACATACACACACACGTAAATTTATTCTATATATTTATCAGTTCTTTCTCTGGATACAGATAGCATCTTTCTTCATATATTCTTTATTTTTTAATTTATGTATTAGTCATATTAGTCACTCAAAATCATTCTTAAAACAATATTGCTATTACTGTATACAATGTTCTCTTGGTTCTGCTCACTTTGCTCTTCACCATTTCATGCAAGTCTATCCATGTTTTTCTAAGATCATTGAGCTCATAATTTCTTACAGCACAGTAGTATTCCATCACAACCATACACTACAATTTGTTCAGCCATTCCACAACTGATGAATATTCCTACAATTTCCAGTTCTTTGCCACCACAAAGAGAGTTACTATAAACATACCATTCATATTCAAAGTTATAATTACTATTTGTGAATTCCCTCCATCTTATTTTTACTCACTATTTTCTCAGCCTCTCTTTTTAGCCTGTCCCTGTTACCCTATCTTCTTCCCTTACCTTCCTATTTATTCCTTATTTACCTCCCTCAAGAGTCCCTCTATTTTCAATTTTTAAAAAGAATTTTTTTCTTGTTATTCTCCACTTAAAATAAAATTTTGACTAATACAATTAAAGCAGCAGAGCAAGGGAAAAAGAGAACAGATAGGATTTAGAGCAGTGGTTCTCAACCTATGGGTCACAACCCCTTTGGAGGTCAAATGACCCTTTTACAGGAGTCACCTTAGACCATAGAAAAACGCATATTTCAGATGGCTTTAGGAACCAAGACATCACTCCTCTATCTGTTTCTAGGCAGGTCCACCCACATGCAGATACGCCCACATACTAGTGTTAAAGGGTTGTAGCATTAGGAAGGTTGAGAACTACTGATTTAGAGTAAAAGGAACTGGATCCCTGCTTTGCCACTAAATACCTGAATGCCCTTGGGCAAGTTAAGTCACTTAGAGTCATAGCTCTAGAGCTAGAAGGGACCTTGAAGGTCATATAGTTTAACTTGTTCATTTAACGGATGAGGGAAACTGAGTCCCAAGGAGTTTAAATGAATTGCTCAAGGCCACACAAGTAGTAATCATTAGAGGCAGAATTTGAACTCATGTCCTCCAACTCCAGAGTAAGTCCTTTTTCCACTGTAGGCTCCTCATGTATAAACATGAGAATGTTAGATTAGATAAGATTCCTTCCACTTCTCATTCCTATGAAATATAAAAAAGGCAATGACATATGGATTCTAATAATTTTCCATTTTCATAAACTGTTGTAGGAGCCAACAGTTTACCATCATCTCCATGGAGCCATTAGACTTTAGGAACACATAGTTAATTATCTTCATTATCTTTTTTGGAAAGAAATAGGAATCCTTGATTAACAGTTTCAACAAGGTCACTAACTTCTCTTCATACCCATAAATGCAGCACCCAGGAGTTTAGGACTGGAGCCAAGATGAGTCAAATAATTTGCATGGATCAATAACAAAGGCATCAAGGAGAATTTGTTGGATTAGTTTGGAAGTCATCATTATCAACAGTTTCTTGTCTTTTTTTTTTTAATAGCACACTGAAAGGATGTTTCACAGTAAACTACACAACAGCTTTTAATGAAGCTATAAATTTATGTTGATTCTGATTTTGATATTTTAAAAGACAAAATGTTTTCCAGCCAACTATTACTATTATCTTATGATTGCAAGGCTGAAGGTCTTTAGAGTTCAGTGAGTCTCCTAAAAGACAATGAAAGGGTTGGTAATGGAGTTAGGAACATATTAGAACACGACTTTATATACTTGTGATTTTTTTTTCTTTGCTATTTGGTGAGGACTTGCAATATAAGATAAGCAATGATGATCAAACACTTGATATAACTATATGACTGCTAGTTTTCCTTTTTCTCAACAATACAGCATACACTTATGAATGGTTATGTCCATTAATGATCAGCAATTTGTATCTACATTCACATTTCTGTTTTCAACTCAAGTATTGATTTATTCTAGCTAACGATTATAATTATCATGGGGTCTTTATCATTAGAGACCCTATGCCATAATTGGTAGAAAGCTGGCTTCAGCATTAGTAAGGCCTGGATTCAAGATATGGCTCTCAAAGCCTGCCTCTGACTTACCCTGATTGTGCGACTCAGCACATCAGGTAAATCACAACTCCCTAAGATGATAAATTGCAGAAAAATTGTTAATCTACATTGGTAGAGGAAGTTTCCATTGTTCCCTATATCAGTAAAGTTACAGGTCCTATCCCACCTTCCTCCCTTCCCCAAAAGTTACTGCTACAATTAGAGATTGCTAGCACATAAAAATGGTGTTTATAGAATCTCATAAAGTGATTACTTCTTCTCTTGTTTACTTTTCCCCCACGACTTTAACTGATGGTATTTTGTTAAGCACTTTTTTGATTTGCTACAGGACCCCAAGGGAACATCTGAGCAGAGAAACCATTATCTTGAACAAAAATAAATATCATCATCATCATCACCATCATCATCATCATCATCATCACCATCACCATCATCATCGTCACCATCATCATCATCACCACCATCATCATCATCACCATCATCATCATCATCATCATCATCATCATCATCAACATCATCATCATCATCATCATCATCATCATCATCATCCCAACCATTAATATACAGACCAGTAAAAGGGTACTAGTTTTCTAGTTAGCAGATCCGATTCTGAGGTCTAGTTCTGCCACTTCCTGGTTATGAGAAACTGATAGTCACTTAAGTTTCAGACCTCAGTTTACAAATCTGTAAGATATGGGTAATGAAATTATACTCTCTGACCCACAAGGGCTGTGGGTTGTGACCCACAAGGAAAATGCTTTATCAACTGTAAAGTGTCAGATAAATGTAAGCAATCATATGAATATTGGTTTTATCAGAAACATTCATTTATAGATTTATGTTACATAATTTGTATGTAGGAATGTTGTGACCAACTACCACTCACAGGCAGGCCAGGTTAACTGAATCAGTGGGATACCCTGAAAAAGAGAAGCATGTGACAGGCAAGTCAAACCACCACCACCACTTTGGCCACCATCTCTCCCCTTGGACTCTGATGGAGACAGTCTGAGACCCTGTACCCAAGAGCCTTTGAAATGAAAGTATTCCTCCACTTATTTTTTTTTTTTTGCCAGAACCACGTCCATTGCAACCCTGAAGCCATTCTTGTGGGGAATAATCATTGTGAAGAAGAGACCAAGTTTCCTCATCACCAGCAACAATGACTGACCAACTGTTATTAACAGGAAATTAGGCAGATGAGCATAAGGGTCCTGACAATGGCAGTATCCTCCAAATCACCTATCCTGATTTCAGTTTAGTACTCACACCCATCATCTACAACCTGTAGAGAAGGTCAACTGTCAGCCAATTGCTACTCACAGGGTAGCAAGGCCAGCCTCCCTGAAGCAGTGGGCTACCCCGCAGGAGAGACAGGAGGCAACAAGTAAAACTACTACCATCACAATGACCACCATTTTCCTTTGGACCTTTCTGGACACCACCCAACACCTTGAACCCAAGAGCCTTTAGACTCCAATGTTTCCAACCCAGTGCCCACAACTATCATTCTGGAAAGCACCTGCAATCACATCGAAGGACGGCAAGTTCTTCTGCAAATGTGATAGCCACGTCCACTGAAGACCCAGCAAAGAAAGTTCTTGTCACCAAAGTCCTTGGCACTGTCAAATTCTTTAACATTAGAAACTGAGATTATTTTATCAGTGAAAATGATATGAAAGAAGAAACGTTAGCATCTGCTTTGCTGCTGAATGCGTGGAGCGATGCGATCTTTACATGTGACTTCCAACTGAAACCTTCCATGTACATTATTTGCCCTTCTCTCCTTTTAGAATCTGAGCTCCTTGGAAGCAGGGACTTTCTGACCTTTCTCTGTGTATTCCCATCACTTGGGACAGCGCTTTGCACATAATAAATGCTTAATAAATACTTCATGCGTTCACCCATACGGCTATTACATTTACCACTTCCACAGATGCTCAGTAAATATGGTTAAATAGCAGAAATTCATATGAAATATTACAGTGAATACTTGGATGCAGACATTTTCTTCTCTCCCTTGTCAAAAGTGAAGGATTTATTTATTTCTTCTAGAACATTAGCTTACATTTATGGAGTATCTTTGAGCATAAAGTATTCCCAAATTATTCTGTTACACTCATCTATGTACAGTGCAGAAAGACACCAGGATGGAACTGGCAAGGGCTCATGAGGGCTAGATGTTAGCAGACCAGAGCCTTATAATGTAAATTTAATCCAGCAGAGTCACACCCTTATTATTTGAAAAACTGCAGCAGTCACACATGAGCAAGACTGAAATTTTGAATGTCACTATAGAAACTTGAAAAACCATGGTAGCAAAGATTACAAACCTTTGCCTTAAAAGTTCCATACTGAAATATATTATGAGCTGGTTAATTTCTCTATTCAGTATGATTAAATATAATTTTGCTTTCTTTTAGGAAAATGTATATTTATTATTTATATTTCTATCCCTTAGAGGACATAGCAAGGGTTAATTTTAAATCCATCTCATTGAATTCTTGACCCTTTAAGGACACAACATTTTCGGATTAAAAGCTACTGCAGTTTTGTAAAATGTATTGATTTATAAAAATTATTATTAGCATGTCCCAATTTCAAATTATTTATGCAAGAGAAAAATTCCTAAATATTCTTAATAATTTCTTGAGCCACTCAGTCTCAACAAACTATAGCTCTTAATTTACATTGAGAATTTTCTGCTAAGTGACAAGAAACTTAGAGGTTAGATCTGTTTATAGAAATCTATTTCTGGAGAGAATGCTATCAAAAGAACCCCTCAATTAAGGTATTGGAAGTCTAACTGAATACACAATCCCATAGCCTGACATGAAATTTTATTTTCTTACTGATGCTCTTTTGAAGGGTGGGGGAAACATTCTGAGAAAGATTTCAGAGACTTGAGACTTCTTTGGGTGGATTTTCACCAATGAAGATGAGAAAATACAGCTTGCAAATGAAATTTGTATTGCTTTTCATGTTATTTTAGAGCTCTTTCCTCTCCCCCATCTCCTAAGTTAATAATTACCCTCAAAATCCTTAATATGCTATGCACAGAGAAAATAAGCTTATTATAAGGGATTGATGATTTTGGGGGACTCAGTGAGAATAGCTTTTGAAGGGCGTAATCAGAATATACATATGCATGGCACGTTCTCTTCAATTTGCCACTTGAATTTCTGCTTCTTTGTGTTTATTTATTCCATTTCCCATTATCCCTTTATGAGGTATGTCCTCTGCTTTCCCACCCATCCAAATTCTACCTATGCTGATTGTTACTGTCATCAATAATAATCATAATACCTATCCTTCAAGGTCATAATGATTGCTTTCTTTCCTTTGAACTCATAGGACTTATTAAGCGTACCATTTATTTACTTCTTAATTATGTACTGTTTTTTTCATGTGGATCAAGAGAGATAAAGTTTGAAAAGCACTTAATACAGTGCCTGGCAGATAGTAAGTGCTTATTAAGTTTTTGGTCTCTTTCCTTTTTACATTTTCTTGTCCCCTTCTCTTCATCTCATAGTACTCCCTTACTTTGCTCCTTTATCCCATCTCACATAAAGAGGTGGTCCTTCAACTTAACAAGGCAATCCTCTAGACAGGTACTGTTAATCTGGTCCCATAGAGTCCTCCTTACCAAAGTGATCCCTCTATCATCTCTCCTCTCCATTAATATTCATTCTCTCTCCTTTTATTGGTTCCAGCCCATTCATATGAGCCCACCTATTTCTCCCAGACCTTAAAAAAAATAACAAACTCTCAACTGATCCCACCATCTTTTCTTTCCCTTCTCTGATACTTACTATTTTGTGGTCTTACATATGTAACAGGGCTTTGTTGTGTATCCCCAAATTACCCAGATTTGAGTAACATGTATGGGAGACAGTAAGAATCTGCTTTGGGGATTTCTTTATCCTATCATGTAGGCAGGAACAGCATCTTTCTGTGGGCTGTGTAGCCAGGACAAGCTATGTCATTAAAACTACCAGACTGCAACAGTGTCATTATGTCTTTTGAATCATGTCCAGACGGTGAAGTTCCTATTCATCCAAAGCTTAGCCCTATGTACTGAGTTGGGTGTGGGAGAATGGCTATTTTCTTCTTCTCTCTTTTGGGCCTTGTGAAAGGCCCTGAAAACAAGATTTGGAATCTCTTTTGTTTGTCCTTTTTAGTGGTAGGTGGTGGAGTTCCCACATGCAGAATCAGGATCCACAGGAATGCTGGAGTCAGAGTTCAAAGCTGGATGTTGTTGCCAGCACAGTAGGGAAGCCCAGTGAAGTCAGGGTGCCTGAGACACAAGCCCAAGGGGGTGTTAGACTTGGAACTTGGTATGGTTATGTTATATCGGAAATGAATTAGGCTGTGAACCTAATCTCCTTCCGTTCCTCATAACCTCAGATGGTGTGTACCAGGGGGGAATGCCCCCTTAAAGTTTGGGAGAGGGTACTTATACATTTGTTTTTGCTATACTTTATTTTTTTGCTATATTTTAAAAATAACTATTCTTTTGTAAATGCTGATCTGACTCTTAAATGGTTAAATGGAATCAGATCGCTGGGGACTCTTGAAATTGAGGGAACACAATTGGTCAGGGCTTGAGCCAATGGCAGAGACTAGACACCCCCCAAAAGCCCTTAAAGGTACTGGAAGACCCCTTGGTGAGGGGTGACAAGAAACATACTTTACTTTCAGGAAGTGGAGTCGCTGTTAGATATAATTTTCCAGGCGATTTATTATTACATTTCTCTTTTCATATGTAATAGAAAAGACCGTGACATGGTATCAGAGGATGTAGTCTCATTTAAACTTTTGGCCTTGGTTACTTCATCTGTCAAATAAGGGACTTGGAAAAGGTGACCTCCAGGATCCTTTAGAGAGCTATGAACTAGAGTGTAAACTCTTTGAGAGAAGGGATTGTATGTTATATCTCACTGTCTAACATCTAGTATAGTGTTATATACATGCCAAATCCTCAGACAAACATGTTGGATGAACCTTCATTGAATAATGTATTTTAAATTGGGATTTTGTATGGAATCTTGTCATTATTTTGTAGTGTGACTATAGTTGGATTGAGACTTTGTGAAACAAGGTTTCAAACAAATAAAGGGACTCATTAATGCAAATAATAATTACTGAAATTTTGGACTTTGTAAGAAACACGATATTCCTTATCAATGATTTTCCAGTTAAGAATTTCAAAGATCAAGACTAAAATCATAAACATGTTTTAAAATATTTATATAAACTTAACTATGGTGATATGTTCTTATGTTTATTCAGATAGATAAACTGATTACCTGGGTGACATTAAAACTGATATAATCAATCTGAAATCAACAATTCCCTCATTTTTTTTCCCTTGTCTAGTTTCTACTGATATTAAAATGTTTATATAATAATATACATATACATATATATCATAAAACATGTGGCTTAGCTGTCAGAAGTGCTTGAACTCCAGTAAAAAAAATACATGTGAATGTGATGACACAATCATACACATTCTATGTCTAAAATAGGGCCCACTAAATTGAGATAATTGATTTGTTCTAAATTCTTATATTCCTTTCTCTCTCTTCCTTCTCTTTCTTTGATGCTTTTCTCTCTGTCTCTTATCTGTATCTCCATCTCTTTCTTTCTCTCTCTCTCCTCCTTCTTTTTCTTTCTTTCCCTTCTCCACTCCTCCCTCTCCCCCTGACTCTCCTCACTCAAATATACTCTTCAACACATACACACATGCTATGATTATTTTCTGCCTTGGTGATTTTTGCTAGTAATGTTATACTTAATCGAATCATTGCTGTCCTTCCAGATCTCTGAAAACTATCTTATATTTTCATGGCAGTTCCTCGATACATAAAGAGATTCATACAGTACCCAATCTTTCTCTCAACCCCTATGCTTGATGGGAGAGGATCTTTGTTACAGTAGCTCTCAGAGCTGGGCAGGCAATTGCTAGGCACTGTTCTAGTTCTGAAAAGCTACCACTGTTCTTATTCATCATGATTCTCAGATAATTGAAGTAATTGACCTGCTTCAGGGTTACTGCCCCAGCTGTAATATTTGCTGGGACAGGACGTTTTCCTGTTGTGCTCACTTAAAGGCTGTAGCAGGAGGGGGGTGGGAATGGAGACTTTAATTACTTTTTCCACAAGATGGAATAGGACAGAGAGAAAAATCATATCATTTGCCTAGCTCAAATTACTGTACATCCTGATACTAATCTACTTTCTATCTCTATGCTCCATTCTCTGCCATGTAAGCAAGTGATAAAGAGAAAATAGGAAAAGTCTGATTTAGAATATAAAAGTCGTTTAGGGAAATTTCTAGAAAGAAGAAATGTAATGGTCAAAAGCTGAATAGCCCTTTAAAGAAACACAATCAACCTATAATATTAGGTGACATTTGTAAAATGCTTTAAGTTTTGTGAACCTCTTTACATACATATTTTTTCCCATTTGATCCAAATAACAAACATATGAAATAGATTGCAATTATTATCCCCCACTTTATAGATGAGATATTCACTTAAGAACTTTAGGTGATGAGTCATATTTTAATAGTCTATAGAAATGTAATTCATGTCACCTTGGAACATCTACCCCTATGCCACACTGACACTATTCTCCTTCCTTACAGTAACTCTATTTTGGAGAAAGACTCAGGGTAAGCCAACCTTAAATTCCCTCCTGGCTGTGCTTTATGGATTTCACACCTAAAATCCATCCCTGGAACCTCTTATCCAACTGCTTCTATAGCCTCTCAACCTGGAAAACCCTTCCACCATGACAGCACCCTTCTCTCATTCCTCTTGGTGTGTCCACTTTGGGAAGGGGCCCTGGTCAGTTATCTTTCATTCTCTTCTCGGTTGGGCTTCCAGCTTTCTGGACTTCAGTACAATGTACCTGCCTCAGTAACTTCTTTACCCACCTACCTTTAGTTCCCTTTTGTATGTTGTCTTCACTTATTACAATGTAAGCTCCTTGAGGACAGGGATTTTTCTGTGCTTATATTTGCATCTTTGGATGCTCATCATGTTGCCTTGCCTTAACATGGAAAGGAACTGCTGAAGTATTTGATGGTAGTTAAATTTTTAATGGTGCTTTTTTTCTAGCAATCATGTTCCTACTTTATAGAAAATGAAGTGAAACATGGTTGTCATCCAATCTATAATGAATTATAACACTCTTTAACAAAGAAAATAGAGGATGCCATAATGAGAGAGAGAGAGAGACAGAGAGAGAGACAGAGAGAGAGACAGAGAAAGAGACAGAGAGAGAGAGCATGCCATGGAATAATAAGATTGGGAAACAGCAGAGACTTTAATGATTATCTAGTCATTTTATAGAAGAGAAACAAAAGTCTGGTGAAATTAAGTGCCTTTTCCAAAGTCACATAGATAGTAAATAGCAGAGACAGAATTTGACTTTAGGATTTCCAACTCCAAATTCAGCAGGCATTCCTTGTACCATATTTCAAATCGAGAGGCCTGTTAGAGTGTTGGTTTTGCCACTTACTTAGCTTTGGGCCTTGGGTAAGTCACTTTGGACTTTTGGACTTCAGTATTCTCACACAGAAAATGGGGAAATGAAGACTTTTTTTTTTTTTACTACCTTCTTCAAACTATTCTTCTTGTGAAGAAAACTCTGTGTAAATAAGCACCATATATAAGGTGAAATATTAAAATTAATGACAGTAACACTTATTCTATTATGAATTTTACTATTTTTTTCAGAAGCAGCATGAAATAGTAGATAGAATGCTCAAGTTGGCATGAGGAAGACCAGGATGAGCATTTATTAGCTAGGTGTCCCTGGGAAAGTGTTTTATTAGCTTTCTTTCTTGCTTACTTTAAATATAAACAAGAAGGATGGACTTGATAGCATCTAATCTCCTACAATCTCTAAATCTATGAGCCTATTCTAACAAATAATAAGATTTATTACTTGTAACAACAGTTAATGTGACCTATGGAGGGGAACTTTCTTGCCTTTTAATCCATACCATATTATTCATCTCAAAAATTCTAAATTATTTTGTATACCATATTAATACATATACATACACATCCAAAGGTATCATCTATAGATTTTAATTCTATTTAATGAACATTGGATGTGGCATTGATTTACAAAGCAGTATGCTAGGTTCTGGTATTACAAAAGCAAAAATAAAACCATCTCAGGTTTATATTATATGGAAGCACACACAAACACAAATGGTAATTTGTCAAGAGAGAGAAAGAGAAAGAAAAAGAGAGAGTGATAAACTCATGAAAAGCACCCAGGAAGACTGTTTCCCCCAAGACTGTGGTGAAGGTGAAGAAGGAAGCTGGTATCCCCCCAAGACAGAAGCCAACTCCAAGGCTTTGAAGGACAGGAAGGTAGTGCTGAAGGGTGTCCATAGTCACAAGAAGAAGAAAATCCAAACATCCCACACCTTCTGGCAACACAAGACACTAAGACTTTGAAGGCAGCCCTCAGAAAAGTGCCTTTTCAGAGAAACAAGCTTGATAATTATGCCATCATTAAGTTTCCTTTGACCACTGAGTCTTCTATGAAGAAGACTGAGGACAACAACACCCTAGATTTCATTGTGAACGTCAAGACCAAACATCAGATCAAGCAGGCCATAAACAAGCTGTATGACATTAATGTGGCCAAGGTCAACACACTGATCTGGCCTGATGGAGAGAAGAAGGCCTATGTCCAACTTGCTCCAGATTACGCTGCTTTAGCTGTTGCCAACAAAATTGGAATCATCTAACTTACTGTGGCCAGCTGTGTCACATTCCACCTACAATAAAAAAGTTTTCAAGAAAAAACAAAGAAAGAGCATGCACTAAAAGTAGGGAGGGGTCAAGAAAGACTTCATAGAGGAGGTGGCAATGAAGTTGAGCCTTAAAATGGTATATAAGCAACTGGGTAGTGCAGGGGCTAGATCACTGGACCTGGAGTTGGGAAGGCTTAGATTCAAATCCAGCCTCAGATACTACCTGTTTGGCCCTAAGCAAATCACTTAAATTCTGCCTGCCTCAGTTTCCTAAACTGTAAAAAGAAGATAATAATAACACCTATTTCCCAGGGTCACTGTGAGGATAAAAAGACTCTCTCTCTCTCTCTCTCTCTCTCTCTCTCTCTCTCACTCTCGCTCTTGCTCTCTCTCTCTCTCTTACACACACATAGACACACATACACACAGACATGCGTGCACTTTGCAAATCTTAAAGCACTATATTCATGCCAGCTATTGGCTATCTTCTGAAAGGGTCATCTAGTTTGGCTAGAATGTTGATTCCACGGGGACTGGGAGTAGAAATTTAAACAATTCTCAAAACATAAGACTATCTTTTCCTATACTCTTCTCCCCAAGATGAGGTACCACAACTTTTTTTTTTTTTACTTATAAAAGCACCTCCTTGATCTGTATCTTTCCTTCTTTGCCATTTCTGCTTTGATAAGCTGTTTTTTAAACCATCTGGATTATATTGTCATGGGCCAAATAGAATACATTTTTCCTTTTGACTCCCATGATTGAGAACAGATGCTACATGCTTTTAAATTTACCTTTAGAAAATTTTGTGTCATTTTCTGAGATGTCCAGTAGCATGTTTTCTATCTCAGCCCTGGACAGAGACTACTTTATCAAGATTTTAACATCCACATAGGTGAAACATGATCATTCTAGCAAAACTGTGTTATTATCATGGTGTTACATTTCTGTATAACAGCCACATCTGGTCTCTTATCTTCTTATTTCTTGCAAATAATTTTGAGTTCCTGAAATTGAACCAGAATGGTTGACTTTCAGATAGGTTGGCTATCTAAGGACATACCTCAGAGAATCATGGATAGATAGACTTATTCTCAAAGTAGTCTGAAATTCATAGTCCTGCCTGATTTTAGCTAACCAATTGTTCTGTTTCAAACATTGAGCAGACTTAATAGAATGGGGATAATAAGTTGTTATTATTATTAATAAGTTCATTCAGTGGCGAGGCGTTTAGTAGGAAAACAAGAGGTAAGTGTTATAAGGGCAAGAATGTAGGCAGACCTATGATAGTTTGGTGCTAGTGGTCACATTCAAGCAAAGCTCAACCTAAGCAAATGATTGTGGAAGTCTATGAATGTTTCTCCATTATTTATAAGGTCACAATGCATCAGAGTGGGCAGAAGATACCCACATAGTAACACATAAAAATATACTTGAATACTTAATGTCTTGCCTGACATGTTTCATTTAATTGGGGACCTGGGTCTAATCTAGAGTCAGATTTAAGAGTCTTATTTTGATACTGAATTTACTTGCCATATTACATATTGCTCCTGAATTTATTTTCTCTCCCTCCAGGTGTATGTTATCTTGTTTGCATGATTACATTTGGTAAATGACTAGATCAAAATTTGATTGGCCATAGCCACTGAAAATTCCAAATGCCTACTTTCTATGTATGTTAGGATATATTTCAGTTGCTTCATTAATATTATAACTTCTCCATAGCCATGATCTTCCTCCTTTTCTAAGGTTATAGGTTCCTCCCTAAATGAAGCATTATGCTGAATACTCCATAATTTGTTCATCTGTGTAGAAATCCTCATGTCTTCTCTTTTTCTATTTTTTGAATATTTTCATTTTTCATGTTTACTTTTGATTATTTTGTTACTTTATTTAAAGAAAGTTATAGAACCTTAAGAAGGCGCTCAGCTCAGAAAGTTAATCTAAACACCACATAAGGGCACTTAGTAGGGATTTAGTTACTTCTAAAATGGTTGATTGGATAAGGCATATTGGTTCAAAGTAAGCTATGGAGAATACAGAATTTTTAAAAAAGGTGCATTAATCAATGTAACTTTATTCAAGTATTTTTGTATCTAAAAATGAAAGAAAAAGACTAATATGTTAAAAAAAAAAAGACAGACCTACTGTATATCCCATGGCATATGATAATTTACCATTTTATCACTAATCTACTCTATTAACGGCACTAAAAACAGAATGCACATTTGAAAAGTAAATAGCATTGAAGTATGTAACTATTATCCAGCTATGCATGTATTAGACATTCAATAAGTATAGACTAATGAAAGTGAATTTTTTCATTAATGGCTTCACCAGAAACCTAGTTTATCATCATTTTCTGAAATATAACATTAAAAACATTAAACGGCTGATTATTCATAGACTCAAAAGATGTAATTCTTGACTAATGTCTGATGACTGTTAGTCTTCATCATAAAAATGTCATTGTCTCTCTGAACTTTTGGTGGGGCATGTGTCAAAAGCAAAAGGCCGCCTTTCATGGAAAGAATGATCTTATTTACACTGGATACAGATGAGCAAAAGACTGAAAAGTCAGAAGAGTGACTTTATTCAATGGTAACTGATCCTTAACAATACAAGAAAATCAAATAGTGAAGCAATACAGAATCTCTTTTGTCAGTGGTGGGATTTAATTATACTTCATTAATTATATTGATGTGTCAACAAAAGGTCAAGGAACAAAACTTAATGGAGGGACAAGAATAGCATGCATTTGCAGGGCTGGAACAGAGTTAAAACACATGCTAGAAATGAAATGAATAGTGGTTAATGTTGCAGTTTTTTAAACTTGAAGGGGAAACATGAAACCTTTTCACTGACAGGTGCATATTATTGCAAGATTGTGTCCCATAGTGCCTATTCCCCAGGGTCCCTGGAGGTTTGTGTTCAATATACAGTATTGGGCTTTGGCCGTTAGGCTTTGTAGTAGCAATCAAAATCGTAATATTTGTAAAAACAATGCTTCCATATTTAAAGAGTTGTGATTAGATTAATTATGGATACTTTAAGTATGAATACTCTCTTTACTAATGCAGACTATAGCCTTTCTAGGTCTTATTTTTTAGTATGATCAAATTACTATAGTTAACCTGAAGAGGAGCTTCTACAAAGTGCTTGAAATTGGCCCTGAAGTGACAGATAAATATCAAGTCTTTTTAGCCTTATCTGACCCTTTCAAAGTTTTTTTTGTCCTATGTTAGCATAGCCTTTGAGAACCCAAAGTCACTTCCACACTACAATGAGACACTGGAGTAGGAATTTGGTGTAGGAATGACAACAGTAATAGGAATAAATAGGAATATTCCAAATCAAACTAGATCTGTGATCCCATCGATTTTTGTATTTTCTATAGTGGTACTCATGATGGCCCATCCAGTGTGACTTAACCAGGTCCTCCCATACATTCTTTGTAAGTACTCCTTCTACTCAATACACTGGGACCTTTCTCTTATTGATTGGATAACAATGATTCATATCAGCATTTACATAAAAGTATGTAAATATACAAGTAAATGAAACAGATGAATATGTATATATAAGGTACATGCAGAAGTATATATGAATATAAGTATGTGTAAAAGTACAATACAGTGAGGGTTATATGACTTTCCCAGGGTCACACAGTGAGGATGTCTGAGACCAGATCTGATCTAAGGTCTTCCTGACCGCAGGCTTAGAGCTCTCTTCACGGAATGCATCACCTAGCTACATATGTTAATTTAGCAATAACAACTCAGATTCACTCAGTGCTCTACAATTCACAGAATGTATCCCTGACAAAAGCCTTATGAGGACAGGTTAGGTATTTTTTTTGCCATTTTATAGGTCAGCAAATTGAAGGTCTGAGAAATCTAATAACTTACCCAAAGTCCCACGGCTGTTAAGCAGCAAGGACAGGGTGTGTGAGTCTAATTCTAATTTCCTAAAATGTAATTTAATGTCGTTTACCTCTCTGCTTCTGGTTTAGGGAGTGCTTCAGTACTTCATCCAAGATGCTAAGGAGTATGCCTGGGGGCTCTAGGGCTTGGCTACTTGAGTGAAGATCAGCAAGAGTTCTCGTGCTCTAGTTGCTCACCTCTCTTGGTGGGCGAGGGGCTCTGAACCTGGAAAATGGAGACTAGAACTGAAGGGTCTCCATGGAAAATGAGGCACATGGAGCACAGAACAGAGAGAAAACATGAAGGAAAAAAAATGTTTTTATCCCAGACTACAGTGGACCTGAACTCGACATATTTAATGAAGTGTAATTCAACAAATTTATTAAATGTCTGTTGTAAAACACTGTACTAGGTGGAGGGGACACAGAGATGAAATAAGCCCTAGCCCCTGCTCTCAGGCTCACAATTAATCTATTGGGTGGATTAGCTAGCTATGTGTATAAATGTCTGTAACACAAGGAATTATGTGAAAAGTTCAAGGAGGGTCCAAATAAAGAGCCGAGAAATTTGAGAAGGGGGGAAATATCACTTCCAACTATCAGGGTTTACAGACTCAAGCAGCTGCTTCACAATTTGTGTGACATGTACCTCTGAGTGGAAAAGAGATATACAGGTGCTGCCTGTTCAGGGAAAGATTCCCTCCTCTTCTGCTCTTGTCAGAGAGGCTGGAGGGGAAAAGCAGTGATTATGATTTCATGATGATGTGCAAAAGGATCAGGAAGAAAGTTTATGGGTGGTGGATGTTATTCAACTGGTTGGACACAGGCCCAGATGCTATAGTCCTAGAAGCAGCAAAGGATACTGGATTATGAATTTGAAAATGCCCAAGAGTGAGCTTGAGACTGGAGTGCAGAGCATTGGTAGTGGGTTTTGGAAGTTGACATAAGGGAGGAGGAAATGGCCTGGGTGTGCATGTGAACCCCAGAGCTGTGGTTCATTTGGCTTGAAGGCCTGAGGGAAATAGCCTTGAGGTTGTGCATGGGGGCAGGGATACAACCTCTTTGTCACTGCTTTGCTACACATACACCCCTGCAGTATCTATCTGAGTGGATTCTGATGAAAAACTTGAACATCAGATTCTATCTATATTATATATGAGCATTTGAGTTTGTGCTTGGTCTTAGTTTCAGGAAAATGCCAGGGGGTGGTACATATCTGGATGACTTAGGGAACTGGGTGACCTAATATTCTAATTTTTGACATACATGGATACACAAAGAAACTTTGATCTCCCCAGTCCTGTAAGCTCCTGGTGTGTTAATTCCCTTCACTGACATATACCACAACTTTTCTATGACTTAGTTTATGTCCTAGGGAGTTGTCAGAGGCAAAACATAGAGATCAAGCCAATTGCTCCTATTCACACAACCACCAAAGTACGGAAGGCAAGATCTGAACGTAGGTCTTCCTGATCCCAACACAGTACTTTTATTTACTATCTCATTTATATGCTGTCTCATCCTGTCTTGAGACATTGCTACCTAGAAATGTCAAATGATATTTACAAGTATTTTGGGAGACTTGTAAATGGAGCACACCCTCATGTATAATGCCTGCTCTACATAATTATCATTATCCCTATGAAGAAAGTTTCATAATGGCTGCCCCAGTGCCTGGGTTATGTGCCACAGATCAATAATGAGAGAGAACAGGAGCAGATCTAGGTAGACCAACTTAACCTGTAGTATCTTGCCACCTTCCTTCTTAAAGGGCTGCTTCTTTTCCTTGAAGATGCCTTGCTTTTCTTCATACCCTGCTTCAATGCCTTCCCTGATTCTTATGTTGTCTACAGGACCTTAGTTGGAAAGCATTTCATATATGAAATCTTGTGAAGGTGGTAGTTAATAATGGCTTAAGTGTCCTCTGCATGGAAGAATTTACATCTTCACAGGAGGTGCTTGAATGGTATAACCAGAAGGGGAAATTTTAGGGCAAGAGAATTTACCTAAGCAATCTCAAATACTATGTTATTGACAGATGACAGAACCCTTACTTCTAAGGGTTTCCCCAAGAGAAAGTATTAAGAAATTAGCTGGGTAAGAGCTTTTTATTCTATTTCTGTTGCATTTTTTATGGCCAAAGGAATAGCTTTAGCTCAGCTCCCCATAGTATATCTCCTCTAATTTCCTTCCCTTTCCAAGGGCTCTTTCCTCCATAAAAAGAAAACAATTTTTAGAAACTTTGTCCCCACAATTGAAATACCAGCAAAAAAAAAAAAAAAAAGAAAGAAAGAAATGCAAATTGGTTGTGGTCAATTTTCTACTCACCAGCCAAGTTTTCAACAGCATTTCTCTTTGTGTTTTTCTCCCCCGCCCCCCAAATCTCTCCTCACTCAGCATTATGAATCTCAATGTAGCTGAATCATGCAGGTCTGATTTAGCCTGCAAAAATGTCAGTCAGAGCAAGCAAGATGTACTCTTTGGCCTTGAGTGCTCTAAGCTGCTATGAATCACAAGTTTAGTTTTTGCCAAATGAAAAGGAATTTCACTTGCAAAAAAAAAAAGCATGCTTTGAGGGAGGGGGTGAGGAATAGTTTTGACTTTCAGTTCATAGGAAGAAAAAAGAATGCTTTCTTTACTTTTCCTTGAAATCTGCAAAAATAAAAAACCGCTCATATTGACTGAATTTTCTTTACATTCAATTTTTTAAATTTCCCTTCTACCTTTATTATAATTACAAACCATTAGCCTAATCAATAATCATTGATTACAAATGGGCTGTAATAATAAAGTTTATGAAGCACTCTATATGTATTATATAATTTAATCTTCACAACACAACAAGATAGGTACATGAATAAAAAAAGCATTTATGAAGTCCTTACTATGTGCCAAGCACTATGTTAAGCACTGGGGATAGAAATGCTAAGGTAAAGAGTCCTTACAGCTAAGAATTTATATTTGAATGGAAGGAAAAACCAGAAAAGTGGCAGAAGGAAGTGATGGCCAAGGCCAGGCACTTTAGTTTAAATAGTTACAGGTATGGTGAGTGGAGTCACAGAGTAATGTGTGGATATATCCTACTCAGGAACAAGGACAGAAATGATTGGATCTTGGTTCCTAACCCTGAAAGGGGTATGGGAGTGGAGGAGGGAAGTAGAAATGTAAAGGATAAGGTCTGGGCAGGGAGACTATTGAGTTGGTAAGAAAACTGAAGGGGGTAGTTGGAGAGGAGAGGATGAATGGCTGGAAGGTTTTCTGAAATAATGTATGGAGAGGCAGTCACCAGTCAGAAGAGTGGGGTCCCAGGCCACATATTATTAACCCCTTTTTACAGCTTCAGAAACTGAGGCTCAAATAGGCTAAGTGACTTCTCCTGAGTCCCACAGCATATAGAATTATAGAAGATGAAATCTGAACCTAGGCATTTCCTCTCCTTAAGTCCAGGGTGCTAGCCACTGTAGCATGAGGTACTTTGTAGCAATGAGCAAGGGACCAAATGGAACTTGTAGTTATCCACAAGATATTTTTAGGGAGGTGCCTAAAAATAGTTGGGGGGGTAATCATATTTTTCCTCCAACTAAATACATGGCATATTCCATAATAGCAGCATGTTCCTGGATATTAGGTGATTCAGATCCTTAAAACATTTGTTAATTTTCTTATTACCTTAATAGTTAGTCTCTCTGATTGTCAGTTTTGTTCTGTTCCTATGGCATTTCTATCCCTAACCACAGAAGACCATCCATGGCCAAAGTATCTTTCTCTTCTTATGAGGGCTATCTATCTTGACTTTTAAAGTGCAACTTAAGGCAGTGTTCACCTGCTCAATATGTTCAGTCTACACCAGCCTTTAGCTTATTGAAGACTGCTCCTAAACACTGGTTATCTTGTGCTGCTGCAGTCCCATTAAGCTGTCTGAAACATCTCATTTTTTTTCAAGATTGTTCTTGTTATGAACAATTTTTGTAGTGTAGAGAAGTATTGTGAGGGAGCAAGCATTTCAGATAACATTTCAGATTAGGCTATTATGGTAAAATTGAGCATTCCAATCAAGTCATCGGGCTTCTAAACTGATTTACTACATCTGTGATCTTTTATGTTGGAAACTATTTGGAAGAAGAGAACAGAATGCTGTAGCTGATTTCCTCTTCCCCCTCCCAAATATTCTAAGTAATAAAAGCATGGAAAAAATAGAAGCCAGTGTATCGTGTTCATCATTTGCCCAGGACATGAAGTAAGGATCATTTGCCAGAGCTGGGGAGAGACAATGTGACCTTGGAGACTGAGCACCAGAGCAGAAACTAGAATCCAATGAATTCAAGTCCTTTCATCAGAATCCTCGTTTCCCTTGATGGCTTAACTCGAATGTCACCGTTTCTAGAGGTAACTAGGTGGCACAGTGGATAGAGGAAATGATCCAAAATCAGGAAACCCTCAGGTCAAATCCTGCCTCAGACACTTACTCCCTGTGTGACCTTGAGCAAGTCACTTAACCTCTGCCTACCTTGGTTTGTAAGATGGAGAAAATATCAGCATCTATCTTCCAGGGCTGTTATGAGGATGAGATAGTATTTCTGAAATGCTTTGTAAACCTTAAAGTGTTATATAATTGTTATTATTGCTAATTCTTCATTCAATGCCACCTTCCCTGGTGTCCCCAGGTGTTACTGCTTCTCTCTCCTCAACATTCTCTATATCGTATCTCTTTGTGTGAACGTGTCGTATCCCCCAGTGATATTTAAGCTTCTTGTGGGTATGAATTGTTTTGTTTTTGTCTTTTATATCCCCGGTACTTTGTGTGGTAGTTTGAACACTGTAGGTGCTTAATAGATGTGCTTTGAATTAATTCCTCACATCAAAGAGTGCTGGAAAGATCAATTTCATACATTATAATAGAGATTATGTTGGAGAAATTACAGTACATGTTCCATTAGTTCTACAGATTGTTGCTTCACAACTTTGTGGGGTAGGTGGAGTAAAAGCTACTACCATTTTACAAATAAGGAAACTGAGTTCAGAAAGATATAGGGACTTAGTCACAGTCATACAAGTGGTATATTTTATATCAAAGGAGACTTATTTTTAAATGCAACTAGAGAAACTAATGAAAATCCAGACGTGGAGGGAAATTAATGTCCCCTCTAATATATATATTACAAATTTGGAATTTGTGTAGTTATATGAGAGAAAAGGGGATACTAATTAGTTAAATATTAGGTAAACATTTGCTTTTGACTATACACAATATATGAAGTGATATTATGTATAAAATATTGCATT
The DNA here is from genome assembly GCA_028646515.1 of Pseudochirops corinnae. Classification (NCBI taxonomy): domain Eukaryota; kingdom Metazoa; phylum Chordata; class Mammalia; order Diprotodontia; family Pseudocheiridae; genus Pseudochirops; species Pseudochirops corinnae. The sequence continues at coordinate 132,264,071 of CM053589.1, read as the reverse complement.
AATGGCATTATCTTAGCATATATTGGGAAATAGGGATATATAGATATAGATGTATTTAAACAATGCTGGCATTTTAGTTCCCTTGAAATTGATGAGCACTTACAAGTTTGGATATTTAACTGAAAGAAAATCATTATTCGGGCATCAGGAACATATTTCTGCAACCTTGTTTGATTTGCATTATGCTTTCCATATTTGATACTTACTGCTGGAAACAGTCCATCAGAAATTGTCCATCAATAAATTACTTACTTATCTATGATGAACATGAAAAATTACATAATGCTTACTATACAATACTTATTGCTATATTTCAACTATTGGTGAGAAAATCAGAAAAGTTCAAAATTACTTTTTCAAAGTTTGGAAAGTTTACCCTTTTTCCAATATTAATATACCTTCTCTGGGTCACAGAGTATTTTTTAATATTAGAGTTTATTCTATTGATTTCAAATATATAATTTTCTAAGTTTCAATTTGTGCATCATTGGATAACAGAAATTGAATTTATAATATGTTGGAAGAGCTGGGTCTTGATATGTCTTTCAGAGATTCAAAATTTGGAGGACCAATGTTGGTATTGAATGGGTTTTCATTGATTTGATTAATGGCTTTTTCTTACTTTTGCCCACAACTTGGAAAATGCTGAGGGAACATTGCCTCACCCCCACTGTCTTTTCCCAGTCTCTATTTTTAACCTGTTTCTTCTGATTTTTTACAGACATATTCAACTGATTTTTGATTTACTAAGTTTGTGTCTTAGCATGACATTTTTAGTTGCCATTTTCCCTGCGTCAGTTCTCAGCTCCATGGAAAACCGACATGTGGGGGATGAAAATGAGTATTGAACTTAGATTTGGAAGATCTTCTCCTATACCCTGGCTCCATTCCTTATAAGCTAGATGTATATCCTTCGATATATTGTTGTTATTATTGTTTGTCCTTCATTCTCAAAGAGGACCATGACACCATGACAAGGTGATGCTATGACTTGTAAGTGAATTGGATTTAAGTGAGTCAGGGCTGTGCAAAGTCACCAGCCTCACTTTCTCCTCCAGAGCTATCTGGGTCCAGCAGCAGGATATAGATCAGGAGGACTGGTGATGGTCCTCACCCAGCCCAAAAAAATAAATAAATGAAGTTTCCATTGAACCAGATGACTGCTCCATGATGTCCTGTGGCTTCCAGTAATCCACCCCTCACAAACAATTTCTTCATTTATAAAATGGGAATAATTGTAGCTTTCCCTGTTCTCATGTAATTGTTATGAGGACACAATGGCCTGATGCCTGTAAAGTGTTTTATGGGATCATACACAAAGAAACTAGATTTTGAGTTTAGAAGGGACTTTGGAGACCTCTTAATCCAACTCCCAGTCCTCATTTTACAGATGAAGAAACTGGACCCAAGAGAAGTTCAATGACTTAACCATTAGATTGTGAGCTCCTTGAGGGCAGAGACTCTCTTTTGCCTCTGCTTGTGTCCCCAAGGCTAGCACATATTAGGTGCTTAATAAATGTTCACTGACTTACTGATTTGCCCAAGGTCACATATACAGTAAGGAGCAGAGTCAGGAAGCCCAACGCTCTATTGCCCTATTCTATATCTGGTACTCCTTCCAATATATCATGCTGTCTTCTTCATATAAAGTCAGATGTCGCTATTATTACTATTGTCCTTCTGGTTAATTGCTCTTGTTAATTCTGTAAAATCAGGATGATAATAGCACCTACCTCTTAGAATTATAGTAGGGAATCAAATGAGATAATAGTTAAAGCATTTTATACACCCTAAATGCTTGTTGTCATTGTTATCATTATTTTGTTCTTGTTGAGTTGTTATTGTTATTATTCTTATATCTGTAATCCTGAACTCTGGAGCTTTGCTGATAACTTTATAAATGGAAAGCCCTGCTGTTTTGGGAGTTGAATGGTTAAAACCCCCTGGGCTGTAAGGAAATGCCTCACTGCTCCTTTATGGGAACGAGGTACATGATTAACAGATGTTCCGAACAAACCTGTACAATCTCTAGTTTTAGTGCAGGAGGAGCTGACCTCTATATATTACTTTTACAACTTTAAAACCCCAAACCCAGTATAAATGTCCATGCTTGAAGAGCTGATTTCCTCCATTTAATTGCTTTAGACTTTTCTCCTGTCTTGCACTTGGCAACATGCCACTGGGTCTGCTTTATGTCTTTATTGTTATTTTTCAAGTCACTGGAAAAAGAGAAGCCCTTAAATAGCACATGACCCTCACAGCCATAGGTTCTGACTTTGAGAAGATTAACAACAACCACAACAACAACAGCAACAAAAAATTCAACATATAATTTGGTTATAAGAAGGGGGAAAGAGGATGTGTTGATTCATTTCCAGATGTAGAACTTATTAATAAAATTAATTTATGTAATACCTTTCTACTGTGGAGGACAAAGTACTTTATGTTTTCCCATTAAGTGTTGCAAAAGTGCCATGGATAGTATGTGCCTAAATTTAATAAAATAATATTAACAATTCTCTTAAATTAAAAATTAAACAGAGTAAGTATAAACTGTAAGATAAAAAAAATGGGCTAAATTAGCAAATAAAAATCTTCCTTGAAGGGCTTGTAGAAGTGGAGACCCTTGACTACTCAAATATAACTCATTGGCAGCACAAGCAGAGAGAGGGCTTTTCCTTCTGCCTGATGCCTCAAAACAGCTTCTGACATGGTAATTATTGCAAAATAGCATTCAACCTTTCACAATTAAGAGGATTGTCTTTGGATTGGATGGCCACAATAAAAACAGAAAGCTGTGCACTTTTCACCTGGAAATAACGGGATATGGTTAGATTTTTCAGGATAACCCCAAGATAAGCAATGTTCAATCTAATTCACCAAACATATATCAAACACCTACTGCCTGTGCCATCCTTTCCTTCTTAGTGATTTTAGAGCCTGGATCATTATTTCAGCAGGAGACCAAGTCAAGCTCACTTCCCTTCAGACTCCACTCCTTCTCTGCTATTTTTTCCTGCCTGTTCTCAGATCCCCTTTATGTCTTCCCTTATGAGAATGTAAGCTTCTGGAAGGCAGGGACTATCTGGTTTGGATGTATTTCTACTTGGATCACTTAGGAAGCTGACTGGTACATAATCTTAATAAATGTACTATCAATCTGTCTCTGAGTCTCTCTACCTATCTGCCTATCACATATTTATCTACTATAAACCAGATAGTGGGCTAGGTGCTGGGAGTACAAAGACAAAAATGAAACTGTGTGACCTCAAGGGGTTTGAATTCTGTTGGGGGGGATACTACACGTTCACAAATAAATGTTTACAAAGTTATTTCAAAAGGAAGAGAATGCTAATTATTATAAATGCTATTTGGCATACTCTCCCTATACTATTAAAAAGCATGTGATGTGTATGTATATGTGTTATATATGTAGGTGTGTATATATGTATATATGAAATTGTATACCTGTGTATTATATAAATAATCAATAAAATTGTATATATTAGCATGGTTGCATATATGTATATACACTCTCTACATATTTACCTATGTAGATGTGCATATGTATACATGTATGTATGAACGAGCATCTGCTACCAAGATGTATAAGAAGAACAAAGAAAACATTTCTTAAAATTGTGAAACAGATTGACAGTACAATGCCAATATTGAACTATGTGTGTATATATAACCACAAACATATAGAAATATATAAACACATATATGCTACATCTACATAGATATGCATATGTGTATATACACATAAACAATATGCATCTTTGTTTTCCATATATTTTTATTATATTTCCATATATAAATATATGCATATATCTCCATATATCTTTCATATTGTGTATATACGTATATATGTGTATACACACACACACACACACACACACACGGAAGACAAAGAAAAAGGTCCTTACCATTTTTTTAAAGTTTCGAAATACAATGCCGATATTAAGCCAAATATAAAGCAGTTTCCCAGGTTTCTTTTTTTCCACATGTGGAAAGGAGAATGATGCACTGATGCTTCCTTAAAAATGTTTATTTATATACTACTTTATTGTTGGATGACATTTTGATATACATTATCTCATCTGATCTTTATAGCAACCCTGTGAAGCAGGTAGAGCAAGAATCATTGTTCAATTAGAAAGTAGTGGCTTCAGGACTTAAACTCAAATCTTTGACAAGTCCAGGGTACCTAACTCTGCCATGTTGTCTCTATTAATCAATCATTCCACTAGTGAACAAAAATACAGAATCCAGACCTTGCCCTCAGATAGTAGCCAGATTAAACAAAATAAGATCTATTCTTGGAGCTTAAGTAGTTTATAATCTAGTAAGGGGAATAAAATAAAAACATATAAAATGATTAGGAAAGAAATAAGTACAAAAAGATTTCAGAAAAGAACAAGATTTAATAGTACTAGAATAGCTGGAGAAGGCTTCTAGATTTTCTATTAAGTCTTAAGACCTAAAGCAGTATTTGGATAGATAGAGAAAAGGAGATAGGGTTGATTGGATTTGGGAGTTTGGGTAGGGGTGGAGTTAGGATTATGAATGAAATGAAAATTAATTTGGGATCAGGGTGGGTGTGTAGGTGGGTTAGACATATAGACAGACATATTGAGAGAAGAAAGGAGGCCTCTGAAGAAACTGGGACACTTATTAGCTTGATTTGAAAAGAAGACACCTAGTAAGGATTAGTGATAAGTAGAATTGGAGAATGAAACGTCTTATAAACCAAACAGAAAAGTGTGACCTTGTTATAGGCAATCAAGAGTCAGTTCAGATTCTTCAGTAGGGTGAATGGCTTGGTGAAAACAATGTTTTAGGAAGATGAGATTAGCGATGATATACACAAGAGAGCCTGGAGGGCAGGAGAGAAGGCAGACTGAGAGAACCGAAGAATGGTGTTACCCACTTAAACAAATGGGGATAATTAGAAAGTAAAGTCACTCTTTGAGGGAAGATGAGTTTGGTTTGGAACAAATTCAGTTTAAATATATATGTTTGGGCAGCTAAATGGTACAGCTGATAGAGTGCTGGACCTTGAATCAGGAAAACCTCAATTCAAGTCTGACTTCAGATATTTACTAGCTATGTGACCCTGGGCAAGTCACTTAACCCTCTTTTTTTGTCTCAGTTTTTTCATCTGTAAAACAGGGATAAGAATAGCACCTACCTCCCCAGAAATATTTATAGCCTGACTTGATGATAAACCATGATTTTGTTTCAATACTGCATCACTTACCCTCTGCCTTTCTCTGTCTACATTTCTAATCTTTGAGAATTTATGGACTTCCAAAATTTCATCACTTACCTCAATATTGATTACCTCTAAAATATCATCTTCGGCCTTTACTTCTCATATCTTCCAGGACCTTATTTCCAATTGCTGCTGCTGCGACTACTACTATTTATATAGCCCTTACTACGTGCCAGGCACTGTGGTAAGTGTTTCACAAATCAAGAAACTGAGCCTTAGAAAAGGTAAGAGGCTTGCCCAAAGTCACGCAGCAATGTAACAGCCATGACAACAAGACCTGAACCAAAATCTGCTGATTGCAATTTCTACTTTCTAAAGTATAGATCATTCCTATATTCATGCTATTATATAACATTTTACATTTTGTTGTGTTCAGGTGTTTGTTAGGAAAAAAAATATTCAAGTGGTTAGTGAAAATAGCACCATGTTTTTGTTTTGTTTTGCTTTGTTTTTGTTTTTTGTTTTTGAAGGGCTAAAAACTGACTTTTGTTTAATTTTTAAAAATCAATTTATTTAGTTCTCAACATTCACTTCCACAAGATTTTGAAATTCAAATTATCTTCCTATCTCTCCCTTCCCCTGCTACAAGACAGCATGTATTCTGATTACCCCTTACCCCCAATCTGCCTCTCCTTCTATTACCCCTCTCCCCCTGCTTTTATCCCCTTCCCCTCTATTTTCCGTATGGCAAGATAGATTTCTATACCCCATTGCCTGTATAGTTTATTTCCCAGTTGCAGGTAAAAATAATTTTTAACATTCATTTTTAAAACTGTGAGTTCCAAATTCTTTCCTTTCCTTCCTCCCCACCCACCCTCACTGAGAAGGCAAGAATTCAATATAAGTTACACATGTGTAGTTATGAAAAACACTTCCATAATAGTCATATTGTGAAAGGCTAGCTATATTTCCCACCATCCTATCCCACCCCCCATGTATTCTATTCTCTCCTTTAACCCTGTCCCTCCTCAAAAGTGTTTGCTTCTGATTACCCCTCCCCTCAAGGTCCCAGAGCTTCTGTAACAACTGCTACCGCATGTCCTCTATCAAAAGATGAATTTGACAAAGAAACATCAAAACAGACAAATTCCTGGCACCACACCCAGTTCTCCTCTCTTCTCATTTCTCAGTTCTTCTCAATTCTCTTCTCAGTTCTTCCCAGTTCTCAGTTCTCTGTTCTGCCACAAGTTCTGTTCTCAATTCATAGCAGCTCTCAGAAGTTCTCAGGATGCTAGCAATTCTCTCTCTTTCAGCAATTCTGGCTCTCTAGCTTGGGCTTTTCCTTATATATGGTATTAGCTCCTCCCTGTTACTCCCCTTCCTGTTACATCAGCAACTTCTTTCCACTGCAGGATTCACAAGTTCTGATTCTTAATACTTGATACAATCATGAACTTGAAACAAGGTGCTAAGTACCTGTTTGCTTGCCAATGTAAAGCCACAGAGGAGCAGCTTTCCAGAAGAATGCTGCTGGGAACAGCTTTCAAGTATAGTGAACACTCTATTCAATGACGAACAGCAAAACATTCACAGAAATCAAGGTACAACATTCACAATGTTACAACTTATCACAGAAAATCAAAATATAGCATTCACAACAACTTATCACTAAGATCGCCACATAGTTTTCACCACAGTGGTCACAAAGTTTTGAACAAAGTAAATTCATTTAGTCATTCAATCATTTAGTAACTCAAACATTCCATCATCCTTAAGGAGGCTTGCTCCCTTACTCAATTATTCAATCATCCTTAAGAAGGCTTACTTCCTTAAGGGATACAAAGTACAATAGTCAAAGTTCTCCACTCGTGGGGCACACCAAATTATAAATCAATTGCTAGTCAGTCATCATTCACTATTCAATCATCACAAAATACACAAGCCCTCCACTCCTAGGTCCCTAGTAAATTACAATTTCTCAGTCAGTACACAGTATCCAAGTAAAGTCTTCTTTCAGCTTGACTCTGGGTGGTCTCTCAGATTCCCTGGATCCCCTTCCATGGTCCCAGATCCTACCTGGATTCATCAAACTGTCACCTGGGTTGAAAGGCAGATAACCCCCAGGTCCTTGTCCAGCTCTCCAAGCACTTCCTGTTCCATGCTGAAGCTCACAGCATCCAGTCCACTTTAAGTCCTTCATAGTCTCTGGTCCCAGGAAGTTAAGGCTTAGCAAAGCCACAGACAGGTCCATGCAAAGTACCAGCATCACAGTCATGCTTCCTCCCTCTCTGGCAGCTCCAGTTGGCCCTTGAATGTCTTTGGCAGCTCCCAGAAGCTCCAACTGGCCCTTGGACTCAGCAGCTCCTCAGCAGAAGCTCCAGTTGGTTTCCAGAATCAAAATCACTTCACCCAGGTTCCCAAAATAAAAATCATTCTCTCCAGCCTGGGAGGCCTTTCCTTTTCAGTCTCCCCTGCAGCAGCAGCTTCTGCCTTCAAGAAGCTTGCTCCAAGAAGATCTGTCTGACCCAGCAGGGATTTCTCTTTATATACACTCATGACATTAGCTCCTTCCTGTTTCAGCCAACCCCTTCCTGTTACGTCAGCAACAGGAGTTCATACCTTCTGTTTCTTTAACAGAGGCTTGATTAATTACTAAGTGCTAAGTACCTGTTAGCTTTGCCAAAACAAAGGAATCAAATTACATTACTATTACAGCCAATACAAGGGTCATGGAAGATCTTCAAATCCCCTTTACCATTATACAGGGCCGGCCTGTGCTGGCATGTTTTGCTTTGGACTGTGCTAGTTTCTCAAATTGGTGCAATAGATGTTTCTTGTTGACCTTCCAGGTGGCTTTGGCTGGAAATTTGTTTCACTCTTGTCATTTTGTGGTTTCTACTGCTCTAGAATTTGTTTAGAGTCATTTTTTACAGGTATTTGGAGGGATTTGGAGGAAAACTCAAGCAAGCCTCTGCTTTTACTCCACCATCTTGCCTCCACCACAAAAAGCACCATGGTTTTAAAAGCAAGAGAAGACATTGAAGACTGTGTTTTAGTCCTCAAAAAGAAATTTAAGGGCAGCTAGATGGCACAATGAATAGTACTGGAGTCAGGAGGACCTGAGTTAAAACCCAGTCTCAGACACTTGAAACACTAGCTGTGTAACCTTAGGTAAGTCACTTAACTCCAATTGCCTTGCTTTCCCCCCTCCAAAAAAAAAAAAAAAGAAATTTAGAATTCCTCATTTTGGATTTTAAAGCCCACACCACTACAAGAAGCTTCTTTTAATATTAGGTGACTTGCCTATGAAAAAGTGTTTCCCTTTATTTTTATTTGGGCTGTCTTCTCCATATACCTTCAACTATTGTTGACACGGTTGACAGAGTTCTTAAGAAATCTGCCAAGGGAGATTGAGGACTGTTGTGTCCTGTGACCCTTTCTTGTCCTGTAATCTCACTCACTTTTCACCTGAAATCTAGGTCTTGGCTCCTTGGTTTCTTTTCTGGGTTTTTAACTGTCACTCTTTCCCTCTACTTTTCTGGAAGTCAACAAATTCCAGACCCATGTAAGGGGGAATATTACGGTAAATTCCTTTAACATCACTTCCCCCTCTTCTCCAAAAAGAGTACATTAACTTTTTAGATGTTGTAAAGGGCATTTATCATAAAGCAATATAACAGAATGTACAATATAAGTAAGATTTTATACCGAAGGTTGAAAAAGGTAACACTTTCACAGGTTGACCCTGAAATATAAGAAGACACTTCATCTCTATCCTTTGCAGAGGTGGGGTGCTGGTGGTGGCGGCAATAGTATTCTCTGGGTGTGGAACATTACATGTGACATGAATTTTTCCCCCCAATATATTAATAACTTTTGCTGAATTTTTCTTTTTTTTTTTAACTTTGTTATGAATTATTCTTTGTTGCGTACTAAATAAATAAATGCTATGTTAATATAAAGGATGCTTCTCTAGAAGGGGCAAAGGCAGGAATAAAGAAAGGAAATTTAAGTGATATATAAACAAAAGATATAAGTAAAATCTATTTTTAAAAAGTTTCTTAGGTTGTCAAAATTCCCAAAGTTAATCCTGGTCTTTAGCACCAACCATAGGATATCTGGACCTAGTATGCTTGGACTTCCTCTTGTCTGACTTCCTTCTGGTCTGTTTTCATATTGATATTCACTTAGTTCTAATCCCTTTAAAACAGATTTGGCTTGCCAAGGATGCTTTTTCTATAAGCAAGTCTTTTACATCTGTAGTCCCTTGCTCAGTTAATCTATGGGATACCACACACTGATCTTGGGCAACAACCTGGCAAAGTGCCTTTTGCCCTCCCATTCCCATGTTAGCTTGCCCAATATATCTTTCATGAGAATTGAGCTTTTTTTTTCCCCCAAGCTACCAGTTCCTCATTGTGACCAATCAGACTGTGCTAGATGATGCAAATTCACATAAGTTGTAAAGAATGTAGCTCATTTTCCCCCGAAATGATTTGTTTAACATCAGCCATACAGTTCACTTAAGGGAGTGGGTTTCATAAAGAAAAGAGAAGTTTCCCTAAAATCTCTGTTGTCAGAATCATAAACAACAAAAGCTCCAAACCATGGTAGTCTATTGATATTCCTCACAGGAAAAGAAATGGGACGATTAAATTCCAACTTCAACACTCACTAGTTGTGCAGTCACTGGCAAATTACTTTAATCTCTTCATGAGCCTTGGTTTCCTTATTTGTGAAATGGGGATGATAATCTATTTAATAAAGCATAAATTCTTTTTTTTGCTTGCCTTTGTAAATCCATTGCATAACACTGCCCTCCTCATAGTAGACAATTAATAAATGGCTATTGGATTGGATGAGGTATCATAACTACCTACCTCACAGGGTTGTTGAAAGGAAAGCACTGTGTTTGGACTTCAATGACGAGAATCATAGAACCATAGACTATTAAGATTTTAAAGGGCCCTTGGAGGTGATGTAGTTTTTTTTTTTTAATTTATCTACCTCCCCAATTTTTTGTTTGTTTGATTGTTTGCTTATTTATTCTTTACTAAGATTGAGTGTATAAGAAAAATATTCCAGTATGGTTTTAATTATTGTTATCGTCCTCATCATTTTTATTGTTGTTGGCATCTGTCATTACATTTTTTTTTCAGCACACACTCATCATGCTGATGTCTATTTTGTTAGTACATGATTGGGATACTGAATCTAGGATGCTAGAATGTTAGAAGGACAATTGCACTTAAAGTTTATTTAATGCCTCTCCCTTATTTTACTCATGTGGAATTGGAGGCCTCAATTTACATTTCTCAGATCTTGCAAAGAATCAGTGGTAGAACTGGGGTGAAAACCCAGGTATCCTGACTTCCACTTCAGGAGTCTTTCAATTCTACCAAATTGTCTTCATGACATTTTCAAAGTAATGTTTTAAAAGAATAACAACAGGGTGGAGCTTAGATAGTGGAGTGAAAGCAGGGACTTGCTTGAGATCTCCCCCAAACCCTTCCGAATACCTGTAAAAAATGACTCTAAAGAAATTCCAGAGCTACAGAACCCACAAAATAACAGAGTGAAGTAAATGTCCAGTCCAGGACAACCTGGAAGGAAGACAGGAAGACTATATCACACTAGGCTGGGAGTGTAGCACAATCCAGGATGGACTACACCAGCACAGACAGGGCAGAGTAGGCCTTGTGGAACTGAATCACTGCAGCTGTGGTGGTTTCCAGTCTTCTCAACCCAGAAACTCCAAAGAAGGCACAGAAGGTCAGTGGGAAAACTCCATGGGACCTAGATGAAAGAGGAGTGTGGTCTAGGTGGGGTCTGGCCCTAGACCACAAAGGGCAAAGGTGGTAGTGGTGGTGGTAGGAACAGTAGCAGCATCTGATACTGCTGCTGCTTCCAGAGGTCAGGGCACAAAGATGGTAGGGGATTGGGCCACTGATACAAAACTCCTGAAGCCTGGGACAGTACATCCACCCCCACTCACACTCCCACTGAAAGCAGAGTCCTACACTGATAAAAAACTAGAAAGTATTTGGCTGGGAAGATGAGCAAACAGTGTAAAAAAGTCAGACTACAGAATCTTACTTTGGTGACAAAGATCAAAACGTAACCAGAAGAAGACAAGAAAATCAAAGCTACTGCATCACAAACCACCAAGAAAAATATGATTGGTCACATGCCATAGAAGAGCTCAAAAAGAATTTTGAAATTCAAGTAAGAGAAGTAGAGTAAAAATTGGAAAGTGAAATGAGTGATGCAAGAAAATCATGAAAAATAAGGCAATAGCTTGCTAAAAAGGAGACTCAAAAAATGCTGAAGAAAATAACATCTTAAAAAATAGACTAACCCAAATGGCAAAAGAGGTTCAAAAAGCCAGTGAGGAGAAGAATCCCTTAAAAAGCAAAACTGGCCAAATGGAAAAACTCACTAAAGAAAATAATTCCTTAAAAATGAGAATTGAGCAAATGGACGTTAATAACTCTATGAGAAATCAAGAAATTATAAAACAAAACCTAAAGAATGAAAAAATAGAAGACAATGTGAAATATCTCATTGGAAAAACAACTGACCTGGAAAGTAGATTCAGGAGAGAGAATAAAAATTATTGGACTACCTGAAAGCCATGATAAAAAAAAAAAAAGAACCTAGACATCATCTCTCAAGAAATTATCAAGGAAAACTACCCTGATATTGTAGAGCCAGAGGGTAAATTAGAAATTTAAAGAATCCACTAATTGCCTCTCGAAACAGATCCCAAAAGGAAAACTCCTAGGAATATTTTGGCAAATTCCAAAGTTCCCAGGTCAAGGAGAAAATATTATAAGCAGCCAGAAAGAAACAATTCAAGTTTTGTGAAAACACAAGGAGAATAACACAAGATTCAGCAGCTTCTACATTAAGGAATCAGAAGGCTTGGAGTATGATATTCTAGTGGTCAAAGGAACTAGAATTAAAACCAAGAATTACCTATCCAGCAAAACTGAGCATAATACTTCAGGAGGTAAATGGACATTTAATGAAATAAAGGACTCTGAAGCATTCTTTGTCTTCTAGTTTTTCATTCTTTTGAATCTGTTTTATAACATCTTGATTTCTCATAAAATCATTAGCTTCCATTTCTTCCATTCTAACTCTGAAGGAATTATTTTCTTCAGTGAGTTTTTGGATCTTCTTTTCCATTTGGCCAAATCTACTTTTTAAGGCATTCTTCTCCTCATTGGCTTTTTGGACCTCTTTTGACATTTAAGGTGTTATTTTCTTCAGTATTTTTTTGGGTCTCCTTTAGCAAGCTGTTGACTCATTTTTCATGATTTTCTTGCAACATTCTCATTTCTCTTCCCAATTTTTCCTCTACTTTTCTTACTTGATTTTCAAAATCCTTCTTGAGCTCCTCCATGGCTTGCAACTAATTCATATTTTTCTTGGAGGCTTTTGATGCAGGAATTTTGACTTTGTTGTCTCCTTTCGGTTTTATGTTTTGATCTTCTTTGTCACCAAAAAACAATTCTATAGTTTGATTTCTCTTCCTCTGTTTGCTCATTTTAACAATCATTTACTTGACATTTGAGCTCTTTGCCACAGTAGAACTCTGCTTCTGAAATGGAGAATGCTATGTCCCAAATTTCTGCAGCTTTTATCAGAGCTACTTCTAGGTAAAATGATTGCATCTGTATAGCCTATATCAGATTGCTTGCCATATTGGGAAGAGGGAAGGATGGAGGGAGGAAGAAAACATTTGTAATTCAAAGTCTTATAAAAGTGAATATTGAGAACTATCTTTACATGTAATTAGAAAAAACAAAATACTATTAAGTAGAAAAAAATAAAGATGATTTAACAAAATCAATTAAAAATGTAAAGGAAAAATATAAATATTAAGCTTAGATAGCATTGAGCAACTCAAGTTCTTGCATTGCTAGAGGATTGTTGGTCTTCAGAGTGTAAGCTTCTTTATACTACTTTCGCTTTTTTTGTTTTTTGTTTCCCATGGCCTTTCCCTTTTCTTATTCTTCTTTCAAAACATGACTGATATGGAAATATGTTTAATATGATTATACATGGATAACCTAGATTGTATTTCTTGTTATTTTGGGGTGGGGGGAGGAAGGAAGAGAAAAAAATTTGGAAGTCAAAATTTTACAAAAATGAATGTTGAAAACTATTTTGACATGTAATTGGAAAAGAATACAACTAAGGGAAAAAAATGTTGTAACCTTCTTGAGGGCAGGGGACTGTCTTTTGCCTCCCTTTTGTATTCCCATCACTTAACACAGTGGCATGGAGTAGTGCTTAATAAATGTTTATTTATTGATCGACCAAAGTGTCTCTTCAGCCACATTTATACTTACCCACAGTGAAATGGGCCACAGCAGCAACACTAAGAGAATTATTTCTATTTTATGTGGACATGTATATGTTTTACATCCCTTCAAGTATGAATTCCTTAGTGTTTCCTTCTTTTTGAATCAGGTTACTAGGTGTTAATCAGCAACGTCTTCTAATTTAATCATTACTGTACCCTAAAAACCCTGCCAACAAATTCCAAAGGGCCTTCAAAGTCCTATAATTGCCTTCTTGGTATGTTTTATATTGTTTAAAACCAATTTCAAGCACTTCAAATAACACACTATTATAATAAAAGACAAGTGTTAATAATATAAAAGGCAGTTTTTGCTGTCATTTTCAACTGTCTTTTGATAATGTGAATTGATTTTTTTTGAAAGAACTCAAACAACAGAGTCTTTGAAACTCCACCTCAAAATAGGTCAGTCATCCCTCCACCATCCTCCTCCCCAGTTGCGTTGTACAGCATGAAAGTCTTTCTGTTTTCTCATGGTTTTGTTCCTCACGGGACCTCCTATGGATCTTTTCTCTTAACAGAAAAGAATCCATTGACTGAGCCTATCCTAAAGCTAACAGACTGAGCTTTTTATGGGGAAACAATGGCAAATTGAGTGTGGATATTGACCAGTCTACTACAGTTAAAAATACAACAAACTGTGCCTTTCCAGATTGATTCCTGTATTACTAGTCATTCTTATCTAATGCCTGCTTTATTTGTTACTTGTTAACCTTCTAGCTGTAAGATACCTATAAAATAAGGTGTCCACTTGTATTCCCTGGACAACAGGTACTAGATGTAAAGTTGGAACACTTGGGTTCTACCACCTTGGCTTGCCTAGGCAAGCAACTCCTCTCTCTGGGAAGGTTTCCTTTTTGATAAAATGAGGGAGGGACTTGGAATATATGACCCCAGGAGTGACTGAATAATTATTTTCAAGTATTTTCAGGGTGTTAATAAAGAAGAGATCTAAGACTTATATACTGCTGGACCCAAGAGGGTGGAAGGAGAAGCAGTGGGTGGGAATTACCTAGGGGCCTGATGGAAGCAAGCAACCTCTTCATCCTTAAAATGAATGATCTTCCTTAAGAGGTAGCCGATCTCCTGGAGGCTATGGCCCCATATGCCAGAGCAAAGGCACTGGACCACCACTTGGTGGGTATGTTGTAGACTAGAGGGGATTCTTTTTTAGGTACAGGATAAACTTGAGAATCTCTGAGGTCCCTTCTAATTTAAACATTCTATAATCCTCTGATTCTATGTGACTTTTAAGGTTCCTTTTAATTTGGAACCTCTGATCCTGTTGCAATTTAAAGTACCAAATACTTTCCTCTCAACAATCTAGTTGAGATAAATAGCTTAACTATGATCTTTACTTTATAGATGAAACAATTGAACTTGAGAGAGGGTTAAGTGACTTTCCTAGGAGCACTCAGCTAGAAAGGGATAGAACTGGGACTTCAATTAAATAATTATTTATTAAGTACCTACTACATGAAGTCAATTTAGGTCAACAAGTGTTTGACTCTTCTCTATCAAGAAGAATGATTTGAAATGACCTCAGTAGCAGTTGGCCATTTCAGAAAGCAGTCAGTGAGCTCCCATCCCAGATTCCAAGGACACCAGCCTTCTTTACATGCTAGGACAGGGCAAACTGCCAGACACAAGTGGCTGAACCTAAATGTGCGAGTTTTCACTTCTCACTTGAACCAGTTATAGCATAGAGGGAAAGAGTATATTAACTTCAAAAGACTAACTCTATTTTGTTTTAAGCCTCTATTTTGTGACTAAGTGACTGGAAGGGGAGGGGAGGGGAATAAGCATTTATATAATGCCTAATATGTGCAAAGCATTGTACTAAGTACTTTATAACTATTATCTAATTTAATCCTTACAATAACCCTAAAAGATGGGTGCTATTATTATTGCCATTTTATTGCTGAGGAAACTGAGGCAAATAGAGGTTACAACTTGCCCAGAGTCATGTAGCTAGTGAGTGTCTGAGGCTGGATTTGAACTCAGATCTTTCTAACTCCAGGTCCAGGGCTGTCTCTACTACAATAGCAGTTGTCTCCAGTTGTTACCTAAGTTGTTTTTCTAATGAGGACTTGAGTTGTATAGTTTGACAATTATTTGTGTGAACCCCTCAAACTGGTAAACAGCTACTGAAGTCAGGAAGACTCATCTTCCGGAGTTCAAATCTGACCTCTGACATTTACTAGCTGAGTGATCTTGGGCAAGTCACTTAAGATTGTTTTCCTAAGTTCCTCACTTGTAAAATAAGCTGGAGAAGGAGATGGCAAACTGCTCCAGTGTCTTTGCCAAGAAACCCCCACAAGGGCTCCCAAGGAGTCAGGCAGGGCTGAAATGCCTGAACAACAAAAATAGCTGATAAACACTTGCAAATGATGTTAAGAAAGAAAAGCTTTGATTGATAATTTTCTTTTATCATAAACAAGTAAAACATCACTGATCAGAACTTAAATGCAATTTGTAAACAGCTTTAGCCAGAGCCATACATAACAGACTCCTGCATTATCCAGACTTTGAAATGTGAGCACACAAGGTTTACTCTAGAGACGTCCTCGTGGACAAGAAATTGCCTGAATGGACCTCAGAGGGGGTCCCATGGCCTGTAAGGAGGCAGGGTAAGCACCTTATGGAGGGAGACAACTTTAGGAGGAATGTTTAGGGATCAGGCTGGTGGTTTGTTCCTAAAGGGTTTGATGTTTAGATTATTGAGAAGTCTGTAAAGATTGATTGTATGTATTGATGAGTGAGTGCATCTTTAGTGCATCTCCAGTTCTAATAAGCATATGTAACAGTAAATTGGTTTTACATGAGCACTATGTGTTATAGTAATTTTTACCTGACAATTAAGTCTATCAAATACAGAAAACATATTCATCTCTCTCTCTCTCTCTCTCTCTCTCTCTCTCTCTCTCTTTCTCTCTCGCGGTTTATCCAGGGGTGTCACTTGCTCCCTGTGACTTCCAGAGACTGTGCCACCTACTGGGGAGTACAAAGAAACAAAGAAAAGGAGTCTTTGCTCCTAAGGGGGAGACAACATGCAAACAACCATGTACAAGCAAAGTGTATACAGGATAAACTAGAGATAATCAACAGAGGGAAGGCACCAGAATCAAGAGGATCAGGATAGGCGTCCTGAAAAAGGTGGGGTTTTAGCTGGGACTTGCAGGAAGTCAGAGAAGCCAGGAGATGTACATGAGGAGGGAGAACATTCCAGGTATGAGGAGCAGCCAATAAAAATGGTTGGTGTCTGGAGATGGTGTATCTTATGGGAGCAACAGCAAGGAAAGCAAACATCACTCAATTACAGAACACGTAGAGGGGAGTAAGGCATTGTTGTTCATCCCTCATTTTCCAAGAGGACCATCGTGGGGTGATGTCTTGCACATGAATCGGATTTAAGTGAGGCAGAATTGCACAATGTTGTCAGCCCCACTCTCTTTTCCAGAGTCCACTGGTAATACAAAAGTCTAGACAATTGGCAATGGACTGGGATGCATTGGGCGACCTTGGCTCTTCCATGTCTGACGAAGTTCTACACCCTCCACAGTGCTTGCTTCAACCTCCTTTATGGTCTTTGGGACAAGTTGTTCTCATCTGCCCATTCTGCTCAGGGAAGTCTTCATATGCTTGAGGTAAACATTCCCCTAACTCGCTGATGGGTTTGAGCCCATCTGCTGTGATGGTTTTACTGAGGTGGGGTCACTGTTCATTTAGAGCCACAGGTGAGAGCTGGGTGACAGGTGGACATCACAAATGGATGAGCCACCCTGAAAAGGGCTCAGCAAGCCCTTATACCAGAGGTGCTTGTCATTATGAATGGACCAGGTTAGAAAGGACTTTGAACACCAAAAAGGGTTTTAAATCTGGTCCTGAAGGTCATAGGTGTTTTTTGCATGGGAAGTTTCTGAGTGGGAAGATAGAGTGACATGAGTCAGTCCTGTGTTTAATGAAGATCAATTTGACAGCTGAGTGGAGGGTAGACTGGAGTGGGAAAAAGATGTGAGAAAGGGAGACCAAACATAAGGGTAGAGCAATAGCCCAGGAAGTGATGAGAGACTGTACCAGGTTGGTAGCAATATCAGAGAAGAGAGGTAGATATTTATAAGAGATATTACAAAACTTGAGTTGACAATACTGAGCAATAGATTGACTATAGGGAGAATGAGAATGAAGACATGAGGATGATGGAATAAGGGAGAACTTGAGGGAAAAACAGTGAGTTCAGTTTTGTTGAATTTAAGAAGTCTACAATGCATGTAGTTTGAGACATCCAAAGAGGCCACCGAAGATAAGGAGAGAAGACAGGGCTGGATAAGTAGATCTAAGAATCATCAATGTAGTTGTCTCAGACAGTATGTTAGGTGCTAAGAATACACAGATAAAACTGAAATAGTCTTTTCCCTCAAGAAGCTGCATTCTATTGGAGAGAAACAGATAAGTAAATACAAAATTGATGCAAAATCAATGCATAGTAATTTGGAAGGGGCACTTACAAGAAGAAGAATTGGAAAAGGCCTTTTTAAGGAGGTACCTTGAACTAATCCTAGAAAGGAGGTGGGGGAGGCGGAGTCAAGATGGCGGCATAGCAGCAGCAACATATCGCAGCTCTCACATAGCCACCCCAAAATACTCATGGAATAGGACTCTAAATCAATCCTAGAACTCCAAAACGCACACAAAGATAGTTCCCACTAAAATCAGCTCGGCTATGAGGAACCATATCAACACTGCAAACCAAAACCAGCCTGGCCTGAAGCCGCTGCTGAGCCCTGAGGGTGGCCAGACGAGAGGAGCGGTGAGCAGATTAGAGGCAGCTGTGAGCAGCGTTCAGAACTAGGTCAGTGGGACTTGCGAAGTTGGGAGAGAGGAGCAGTCTGGCCGAAAGGCCTCCAGAGCAGAAAAGCGAAAGGCAGAGGTTTTGCACCTGCCTCCGCATTGCAGCTTCCAGCCTGTGGTGGGCAGACAGCAGGGGGACTAAGCGATTATTCTGAGGCCAGTGCTCTCGTGTTGAGCGGTCTGGATCTGGATCGCCATCTTGGGCCTCGGTCTTGGAGTCTTTGTTATCCAGCGAGCCAGAAGTAAGTAGGAGGGGTGCCAGCACCTTCCTGAGAGCTACGGCAGCTGGGAGGACCCCAGTGATTTGGGACAGAGCTTTCCCTTCTGCAAGCAGAGCCCCATAGAGATTTAAAAAAAAAAATCACGGACTGACCAACCATGAGTAAGAATAAGCATAAGAAGCAAAGTAAGAACAGCACCCAAACCCTAGATTCCTTCTTTGGGGAAAAGAAAGATCATGGGAGAGAGGGAGGAGGAGAGAGCAGCCAGAGCGCTCCCACCAGGGGCTTCCAGTAAACATGAAGAATGCCTTAAAGCTAGAGATGAGCTGAAGAAGGACTTTGAAAACCAAATAAGGGAAGTAGAAGAAAAATTGGGAAGAGAAATAAGAATGTTGCAGGAAAATCATGAA
>CM053589.1:132227463-132244500 GCA_028646515.1 Pseudochirops corinnae | reverse complement strand
AATTATATATTATATAATAATATATATTATATATAAATATATTATATAATATATAATATATTATATATATATTATATATATATTATATATATATATAATATATTATATATATATATATATATATAATATATTATATATATTATGATATATTAGAAACCTAAGCAATCAGTCTGAGGGCTCCATTTGGCCACAAAAAGGAGGATTCAGGAGCAGTGAGGTAGTGCAGTGGATAGAGTAGTAGGCCTAGAATCAAGAAGACTTGAGTTTAGCTTTGGCCTCAGACACTTCCTAACACTGTGACCTTGGGCAAGTCACTTACCTCTATTTGCCTCAGTTACCTTATCTGTAAAATGAGCTGTAAATCACTCCAGTATTTTTGCCAAGGAAACCCTAAATGGGGTCATGAAGAGTCAGACACAGAAACAACTGAACAGCAACAATAACAAATGAGGATTCTCACCCTAATCCTAGAGCATCTATGAATTCAGCGTTGGTTTTTTCTTGGGGGAAAAAATAACCTGTAGTACTCATGGAATTTCTCTGTCTTCTTTAGTCCTCCCAGTTTCATGTATTTTTATTCATGCTTATTGAGTTGGAGAGAAAGATAAATCATTTTTTTAGACTGAGGAAGTAAAAGCAAATAAATGTCACAAAATCATTATAAATCAGCTACATTTGAGGTTGTATTTTTCAATTTCAAAAATTTACTATCTGACATAGAGACACCTGGAATTCACTATAAAACATATTTGTGAACAAGTGTTCTTCTTTCAGGGGTATATTTAAAAAACAGCAATATTTCCTAATAATAACAGAAGGCAAAAATAATCTGCTGCATATTGCCCTATGGGACTTTTGGCTTTTAAGTTAAACAGATATCAAACTCAAAGGCATTCATTAATATCAGACATTTGTAGACTTTCAGAAATTAAGTCACAAGCATATGAGTCCAGTTCATAAATCAGAAAATCCAATAGAGTAAATAAATGGGGATTGCTTTTCAAAGATCCCACATAGAGCATCCTTTCTCCTTTGCTACTTCTCTCCTGTTATGTCTCCCCTTTTGAAATGGTTTCCTCTTCCATTAAATGTTTAGCAAAAGGAATGTATTAAATTAAGATTTACAGGGGTATCTGACATTTATGGTATTTTTGATGAACAATTTTATTAGACTTGTCAAAATATGATTCATTATTTTAGTTTTTCTTTGTACTTCTCTAAAATGCTGCCATGGTCATTGCATAGATCAGGGCATGTAATAAAAGCCCATACAGTGAGTAGTAGAGCATACTGTCATATAACCATTAAGACTATACTAAGAGCCAAAATGTGGGAACTAAAAGTATTTTTAATGACTTGAAATTGCTCGAAATGCTTTCAGAGTAAAAGGGTGCTGATTTATTTATCCAGTGTACTTACCTAAATTAATTTAGGCAGGAATACTTTGGTCTTAATCCTTTTACACTGAAATTTATATGTTAATACTTTTAAATGGTGCATCATTTTGTCCAAAGAATATGGTATATTGCAGTGACACAAGTCTACAAACTGTCATTAAGGATAGTGCTAAATGAAGCAGTATCTGAAATATGAGCAAAGACTACAGTTTTACATCTATTCCATTTAAGATTTTTAAAGTGACCTTGTAGATGAACCACTTGCTATGTATATCATTTATTTCTTATTGAAAACAAAATTGGTGCCACAGAGCATCTGGAATCTCAGACTAATTTCTGTATTCTCCTAATGAATAGTTTATTTTACTCTCACTGTCTCTTTAGGAAAAGAACCACAGCAACATTAAGGACAGAGTAGTATTTCTTTACATCATTCTGACTCTGCACATCCCTTACTGCCAAATAGATCAGAATAAAATCTACAGCTTTCTCCAGTTCTGTGTTCAATCATCGGAGTTCTTTTCTACATACTTTCCCCATAAATAATAATGATGGTAAAAGACATAAAAAGTGAATTATGCCAAGAATGACATCAGGACAGGTAGATCTTGCATAAAGCATAATCACTTATCTTGAGTCTGAATTTTATACATTGAATAAATGCAACATGGCCTGATCTGATTAGGACCTCTAATGCCTCACTTTGCACAAGTAGGCTTTCATTCATTTCAACAGTTTAATTCAACTAGCAACCTGACAAGTCACTGGGGAAGTTCCAAAGATAAAGACTATATATAATACAGAATACTAGATCTAGACCCAGAACTCTCTGTTTAATCCTTGGTCTGCTGTTTACATTCTGAATGAATGACCTTAGGCAAAGCACTTAACCTCTCTGAAACTCAGGTTCCTCATCTGTAAAATGAAGGGCTTGGACAGAAGGACCTCTAACGTACCTTCCCACAATAAATTTATGATCCTATGGCTGAGACAGTTTCACCATACAGTTTAAAATCTAGCATAGGGAATAGATATGTACCTAAATAAATTTTAAAAAATAATAATAAATAGGATGTGATAAATGCACAAGAAAAGTCCAAAATGAAATGTTATTTGCTATTCAAAGAAAGAAAGATCACTCCCAATTTGGGGAAAAATAGGGGAAGACATGAAAGGAGGACATTGAATTTCTACCCAAATTCCCAATTTTATTTCTTATTTAAAATTTTTTTTTAGTTATCTTATAAAACATTTTGGAGTTTCTTGATGTACTATTTATTCCTGGCATTCAGTGGAATTTGTTGCCTCTCTTTCTCTCATCTGGGGTTTTTAATTGTGTCATAATTACTCATTATTTTATGTTCTTGTCTGGGTCTATCATTCATTTCTCTTCTCTGAATGGGAACCAAGTTTTTATCCAACTTTTGTCTTGTGGTCTCTTTACCACTGACTTCCTCTTCTTTTTCAGTTAGGACCCTCCACTATTGACTTCCACCAGTTTTCTTCTGTTCTGTCAAATGGGGCTGAGCAGCTTCAATTACCTCCTCCCACTCAGAGGTAGGAGGAGCCCTTCTTCATGGCTGCCATGTGAAAACTCCTTGAGCTGCTTTTTCTAGCTGAGTTTATAATTCTGCTTCAGTTGGTGTAAAAGCCACTTCCCCTTTAACTAGATGTGTTTTCCTGGGTCCCTCCTATACAGATTCTTATTTCCTCAGGTTGTAGGAGCCTTAGATATAGGTGCTTCAAAGAAACAATCCTAAAGGAATAGGATAGAAGCCATAACCACCAGAGATTGACAGTGAGTGAGAGAAGTGAAAGCTTCTCACACTATACTCTAAAATCTAGTAAGGCTTTTCATGGGAAATAGGCCCAAGTTTCCCTTCACTGGAAATCACATGATCGACATGGACTCAAAACTCAGAGTAGTCAGGAGTCACCCCTCTCCTCAGTGACACCTCAGCATAAGATATGCCAGATAAGGACAGAAGTGCTTTCTCAAATGTACATTGGGTGGTCCACTGTTTCCTTGTTCTGGTACTTGAGGAAGATTGCCACACTTAGATTGTGCACCTGACTTCTAGCCAATGGAAGAAAAGGGTCAGGAGTGGGGTGGGGGAAAATTCCAGGTTAGGGCTTTATGACTTCGCCACTTCCTTTTGTAAATTGCTTCTCCCCCCTGACCATTTGTCGGGAGGGTGGCCCTTTCTCGAGATCATAATAAAACCTGCTTCCTACCTTGAGAAACCTCTGAGTATTATTTGGGTAAGAATTTCTGTTACACACAGTTTTGTGGTGCACAAGACAGGATGGTCAAACATGGGTTTTGGAGGGAATGGGACATCATACAGTATACCGTTGTTTTCCAGAAGGCTGTGGCCTTTGTGGATGTGTTTCTCTCTTCTCTGCTTGTGATTTTAAATGCATTAACTGTTACATTTCTTGTTTTGAGGATATGAGAGTTACTCTGGGATACCACCTCTCCCTCTGCCATCTTGATCGAAGTATAAGAGGGGCATTTGAATTGAGCCTTAAAGGATGGATAGGATTTTAGTGAAGAGATGGAATCAATGTATGGCATGACATGAGCAATGCCTAAAAAATGGCAAAGTACAGGAAGTATAGTAGGTAGTCTAGTTTGCTTGGAACATAAAGCATTTGGACAGTGGAGGGGATGAGGATTATCTAAACTTGAAAAGTTAGGTCTGCATAAGATTATGGATATCTTGAATTCCAAGACTGCCTGCATTTCTATAAGCTGCCTCTCATCAGAACTGCAGAAGACCAATGTTGATTCAGTGCATGTTATTAGCAGTAGAGATTTCTGTTAAATATTTCTTTGTCAACTGAACAGATGTGGCAAATAGTTTTTTTTTTTCTCCAATAGCTATGTAACTCTAATGGAAGTGAATGAAAATCTAGAACTGCTGCATATTTAGTTATTAGCCAGACTTTTAAGGGATCTGAATAATTTAATGGGGGGCAAGATGGACCTTCCAGAAAGACTGTGGAAAGAATGTAGGAGTGACCAAGTCATCTGAGGTGACTGGGAGGTAACAGAGAAAGACCAGGAAGGGCCAGGTGCCCCAGGGGAATGCCAGGGACCTGTGCCCTGTGGAAGGGGTCTCTAGATGGAATTAAGGAGTGGTGGTCTATGGTGAGGCCAGATGCAGATAATGAGGGCCACAAAGAAAGGCTTATTAACTGGGAAGGGCCAGGTGCCCCCCATAAACACTTCGGACTTTGCTTGTAGGAAAGTTCAGGGGTTTTTCCTTTTTAGGGTCTAGATCCCAAAGACATGATCTTTTCCTTTCAGGGGTTCAGATGCCGTTCCCCTCAGAGTCAGTTAACAAGCCTACTATGTGACAGGCAGTGTTCTAAGCCATGAACTACAAAAAAAAGGTAAAAGATAGTTTCTATAAAAATGAAGAGGGTCACCATAAAATGATGAGGCATAGGATTAGGGGTGCTCAAGATACCAACATGCTGGGTCCTGCTGAATGAATTCGACTCAAGTCTTCTCTCAGCCAAAGAAAAGCAAAGTTTATTAAAAGTTCGCAATAACGGGTAGACTCTTAAGGAGCCTAGGTATCTGAGACGCTTGCATTGGACAAGCTGGCCAGAATCATCCAACACAGAGTGAGTCTGTGCTAGATCATTCTCTGGCCTCCCTCTTGGCGGCAAGATGGGTCTGATATACAGAAAGCTTGTGGGAGGGATCTAGGGGTGGTCTAGAGGAGAAGTTTGGGGAGGGTCTTCAGGAGGAGTCAGATGAGGTCAGACTCCAGTAATGAGTGATTAAAGTTGAGAAGTTGCTGGAGGCTTCCTGGAGACTACAAACTACAGGTGGGCTAGGCCAGTTCAAGGGTGTAAGAGATTTGGGTATAGATATTTTGGGAGGATCAAGGGTTGAAAGTTGTTGGACAAAGGAGGGCTAAGGCAGTAACAAAGATTTGGGCAGAGCCACAATGACAGGCTTATGGCCTCAGGCAAATGCCTCAAGTGGGAAGACTCAAGGAGAGCTCAAGGGGGTTCCCAGAGCCTGCACCTCATCAGTTCCCGTCCTCAAGAAGTTTATAGTTGGAGACAACATGCAAACAACTGTGTATAAATAAGATATATAGGACTACTTGGAGATAAGTAATAAGGGCAGTTAAGTCTAGAATTAAAGAGGATCATGTGAGAGTATATGTGAAGCACTTTGCAAATCTTAAATTTCTATGTCAATTTTAGCTATTAATATTAATAATATTTCAGAAACCAGTTGTTTAGAATTTTGAGTGATTTGTTTTGGGCCAGATTTTACAGTCTCTGTGCAGCAAATCAGTTCTGAAAATAGGTCAAATAAAAAAAGCATAGGACTTGGAGTGTAATAATCTGGGTTCAAATCCCAACATTGTTTGAACAGTCAGAAAAAAAAATATTTGGGCTTTACAAGGTAGGGAAATCACTTGCATGCCTACAATAATGTCGTAGATTGTTTAAGCATTCACTTCCCATGGAGCTGTGATAAATTAATTATTTCTCTCATATTTAATAATTAATTGTTGAATCAGGAACAAGATTTTCTTCCTTTTCTTCTTCCTCATCCAGAAACCAACCAGAGTGGTAAATCTCTCTAATCAGACAGTAAAAGAAA
The DNA here is from genome assembly GCA_028646515.1 of Pseudochirops corinnae. Classification (NCBI taxonomy): domain Eukaryota; kingdom Metazoa; phylum Chordata; class Mammalia; order Diprotodontia; family Pseudocheiridae; genus Pseudochirops; species Pseudochirops corinnae. Next base: position 132,238,467 of record CM053589.1, on the reverse strand, counting down.
TTCTAAGTTTGGGCTAATGAGTATTTTCCTGTTTATTGTGTTTGCTCAGAAAGATCTGGGAAAAGGTTGATTCTCTCCCTTATCAAGACAGATGATATGAAAACTGATGTCTCTTTGAACAAGATTTGAGTGACCTAAATCAGGTACCCCAGGATAACCCACTCCACATTGTGTTAACCAATCAGAGTTGATTAGGCACCACTCAGGAACACCTACTCTTTGAAGAGCATATAAACTAAGAGCCCCCCACCAGGAGGGACCTTTGGTCTAAGAGAGGATGCCAAATGGCCCATCCTTTCCTCGATAACATGTTGGACTTATTAACAGCATGATTTAGTTAACCAGAAATTATGTCTTTCAAACCTTTTTAATCGTCACAGTTATTGCTAGTTCTCATGAAGTTCATTCTGTTGTGTATCTTAATACATGTGGGATTTTGAATAAATATACAAGTTTATATGAATACATTACCGATGTGACCAACAGCTTGCCAAAGTTTTACAGTAAAGATAAATGTATATAGGCTGACCTTCGGCGATATCATAATACATCAACCTTTGAGCTAATTTTTTACAAATATGACTTTTATTAGTCTGTTTTTTTTTTTTAAGTGGGAACACATCAGTGAAGTTATTGTGAAGTCGGTGGGGAGATATGCTTCAATATACAAATAATTCATTTTACACTTTATCAGAGGTGCTCATCAAATGCAAAATCTGGCAACTCTCAATAAGACTTTACCATTCAACCAGTAGGTGGGGTTTATTGTCAACAGTTTCATTAGTCCTTTGCCTATCTCCAAAACAGAAGAAAGCTTTGGAAACTGAAGAGAGGAGGTTCTTGATACTTTATTACTCAGACATCTCATGTTAAAGCAGACTGTTTCTTTTGAGATATTATATTACTAATTTGATGCTTTTGCAAAATGAGGATTCTCGATCCAATGTTTCTCCCTTATTTGTTCAAACTTGTTTTATTCATATAACTATAACAAAAGATAGATGTATAGATAAATAGATATAGCTAGATAGATTATTATTTTTCCTGAGTCTGAAGCAGGTCATAATTGTATTGTGCAATGGGTCATTTAGGCATATTCTGCCATTTAGAAAAATCCAAAGACCAAATGGAAATTTCTTCTTTCTTTCTTTTCTTTTTTCTTCCTTCCTTCCTTCCTTCCTTTCTTCCTTCCTTCCTTTCTTCCTTCCTTCCTTCCTTTTCTTACATTTTTAGGTGAACCAGATTATATATGTAGGCTCATAAATAAATATTTGTAAAGCACTTAGCAGAGTGTTTAGGACAAAGTAGTCACTTAATTCATCCTTATTCTACTCCCCTATTAGTTTAAAATTCACATATATGAATGTATATATACATATATAGTATGTGTTTCTGTATATAGCTACATGTGTTTATATATAATATGTATTGTGTTTGTATATATGGAGAGAGAAAGACTTAAAAGAGAGAGAAAACCCAACTATGAAACAGCAATTAGAGGAATCAAAAATTAGAACTTCTTAGTGATCAGTTGGTGGTAATTTATGATAATGAAGTTATTCTTAATTATGGTGAATTAAGCATTTCTTCCTCCTAAGCATTTTCTGCATATTACCATTGATCAAATGACTGTAATATGCTAAAAGTTATGGATAAATCTCAATTCTATTTTATAAGCATTTATTAAATGATCATTATTTATAAGACCCTATTTCTAGGAGTTTAAGTTCTGTGACAGAAGGAAGGACCATCATATTCAAACAGTAAGAACCACCCAAAAGTCACAAGGTGTTCTTTTTGCTTTCCTTGTGTTAACTTGGCAGTGACTTGGATTCCATAATCCAGGAAATATATATAGGCTTAGACAGAGCAGATCTTTCACCGCCATTTTAAAAAATTGAACAAAATTCTAAGACTCACCTTTATCATAAGTACATATTTAAGAAAACTTTCTAAAAAGAATGAATTTTCCCATCCAGAAACGATGTGCATTTTTCTCACATGTACTTACTTGTGTAATTCTTTACCACAGAAAATAATAAATTATCTAGGGTGATCTAAAGCTATCAGAAACATTTTAAAGTTTTATAGTACAGTATTTTAAAGTTTACTAACCATTATATAAAATTAATAAGATAGTTTATACAGTTTCTTGCTTTATCGATTGTGGGTTAATAACCTGTATCTGGGAATATAGCCGAATGATGTGACTAACAGCCTTTAAAAGAAACTTATTTAAACTTCAACGTAATTTATTTTGGTGCTTCTGAGTCCTTCCACTTAAGAGATCTTACCCAGAAATGGTCAGACGTTAAGTTTCATTTTTTTTCAGAGAAATTCATGGAGAATTTCTCTAAACTAGGATACCAATTTTAATGCATAAATTTTGTAGAATAACTATTGAAGTTGAAATTTCATTTCAAAAACCACTCGGCTTTGTTTAACTCTATATTTTTAGTATCCAGAGTTACTGAACCAGACTTTGCTTAATTAATAACTATAGGATGTGAGGCAGTTCCAGTGCTGCTTTTTCTATTAACTTGCAATTTCCTTGAGGAAATGAATAAAATGGGAAAGGGGGGGAGGAGACTGGGCAGTAAGAATAAATATATGTTACAGTTGCAAGTTGCCAAAATTATTCATTGGAATAAATTAAGCAATGCTGCTTGTTGTTGTTTTGCTTTTTGGATTTTTTTTTTTTTTATGTTGAAGCCTCTTAATTTTTATGGGAATTTTGATAGAGGGGGCACAAGCCTATATTAAAAGGAATTACTTTAATATGATCACAAACAGAATATTAATTAGTTTATTTTGAGGCCTCATATGTGGTCTGTTCAATATTTCAATCAATTGATAAATGTGATGTTAGTTAATTGCATAGTTCTGCAGCTAATGGAGGCCAGTTTTCATAAGACAGATGTAAAATTTCAGTAAAAGTAGTTCCACGGTGGTTCTTTCATTGTGTTTTTCCCAAGATTTGGAATCATTAATTGCCTTGCTTTTTAAGTAAGTCAGAAATATGCAACGGTGTGCTGTGCACACAGACCGATAGGTTTTCTTAACTCCATTAGAATTGCGACCTATCTTCTAAAGGAAAAGTTTTTGGGAATGATGGTTCATTTCAGAAAGAAGATTCTTGGGCCTGAGTTCCCAGAGTTCTCAGCCTAAGTAGTAGAGGATATTCTAGATATAGGGCAAAGAAAGAGTGGAAACCCTCGAAGTGTCTTTGGTGATCCAATGAATCAGACCCAAATAAGTTGCCTGGGAAAAGGAACATTTAATTACAGGAAGTTAGTCACAGGTCCATGCATATAATGGGTGTTGAATAAAAGTCCTTTGAATTGAAACAGAAAGGAAGGAAAATTGAATGTTCTTCCTAAAGCACTTTCTTTTTTTTCTTTTTTCTTTTTTTATTTTTTGAGGGAGGAAGGCAAGGCAATTGGGGTTAAGTGATTTGCCCAAGGTCACATGGCTAGTAAGTGTGTCAAACGCCTGAGGCCAGATTTGAACTCAGGTCCTCCTGACTCCAAGGCCTATTCACTGCAGCACCAAGCTAAATTAGAGATAAAGCACTTTCTGACCATGTTATGACCCTACTCAAGAAAATTCAGTGGCTCACTATTGTCTCTAGAATAAAACACAGATTCCTTGCTTAGCATTTAAAACTTCACTGTCTGGCTCCAGACTCCCTTTCTAGTTCTATTCATCAGTCCCCTTGATGCCCTCTACTTCTAATCAAACTGGCCTACTCAGTGTCCTCCCAACTCAATACTCTCATCTCCTATCCCTGTGCTTTTGCCTAGAGCACACTCCCTCCTAACTTTTGTCTCTTAGAATCTCTTGCTTCCGCCCAGGTTCACTTCAGTTCAGAGGACACTTTTCTTACTTCCTTTAGGTAGTAATGCTCGCTTGCTCTTCCTCTAATTAATGTGTATATAGTTATGTTTTTATACATCGTCTCCTACAAGGTGACTGCGCGCTTCCATAGGGCAAGAACTATTTTTCATTTTATCTTTATTCTCCTAGCACAATGAATTATACATAGTTTGCATATGATTTTTGGGTTATATTAGACTGAATAAGAATGAAAACATTTTTGAAAGTATGGGTTGCCTCTTATTGTGTTTGCTCTTATCTTGGAATCATTATTCTTATTAAAATGTTAATAACTAGATATATAAAAAAGATACTATAGTGACAATCTTATATTGCTTTGAATTGTTTATCATGGTAATGGGACAAAGTAAATTTAGTTATTGTGAATCACGGTTAAATGTTCAGTCATGAATACACCTGAAATGACTTCTTATTCTTGGTTAATGCATACTCGGGTGAATACTCGGTTAATGCTCCTCTGGGTGTATCTTTTTGTGCTGGCTTCCTTATTAAAAAAATCACTTTTTTCATTTTCCAAGTTAGAGGTTTTTCTTACATTCTCGATATTGTGGTGTTAGGCCTACTACCTCTTACATATTCTGTCTTGTAATTTATCTTTGCTGTCACATTATTCAACTATTGCTTTTCATTTAAGTAGTAGTAACGAGTGATTGAAGCAAATGGTATTGTAATGACTAACATACATTTGTTAATGGAATACAAGAGAGGTTATCATATTTTCATGCCAAAAATAGAAAATGAAATTAGCAACATTTAAGAATGAAGTCTTGCTAAGGGATGCTGTGTTGGAGATCACATTTGTTAGAAATTCAATGAGTGCTCCAGAGTACAAAGTAATCTGTCAGTCAGTAAATATTTAAGAAAGCCTACTATGTGTCAGCATGATGCTAAGTGCTGGGAATATAAAGAAAGGCAAAATAAAACAAAAACCCAGTCTATGATCTCAAAGAAGCTCATAGTCTGAGGGAGGAAAAACAAAACACAAAAAAAACCATACACAAACTATAGAGGCTAAATTAGAGATACGATACTGAGACAATATACTAACATTAAGGCAAGGAGTGGGGGATGTTGGAAAACTTTCTAAAAGATGAGATCTTAGCTGAGACTTGAAGGGAGTCAAGGAAACCAAGGGGTAGATACCAGGACAGAGAGGATTCCTGTCATGGCCAGTCACTGAAGATATCTGGAATCAAGAGATGGAGTATTCTTTGAGAGGATTAGGAAGGAAATCAGTGTCACAGGGTCATAGAGAATATGTGTGGTTTAAAGGGTGAGATGACTGGAAAGGGAGAGGCGTGGTAAGGTTTGAAGGGTTTTGGACACCAAAGAGAGGATTTTGTATTTAGTTCTGGAAGTAAAAAGACAATCCTGATCCCTAGTTTTTGCAGAAGCAGAAGCACTTGACTATTTTGCTGAGGACAGAAACCTTTTTTTTTTTTTTTCCTCTTCAATCCTGGGCTAGTTTGAGAAAATCAGATTTGAGGTGAGTCTTGAGTTAGGGCTCTTGTGATGTATTCCAGACAGAGTTGAGCTAGAGGTGTGCTTCTTCAGAAACGGGAAGAAACAGGGCAAAGACTGGCATGAGGGTAGAACAGCTGTGGTCTAGGTCTCACCTTTTCCTATTGTATATGTCTACTACTGGTTGCTCTTCCAGTATGTGCAGGCAAATGGAAGTTTTAGGTGGTAGAGAAGCAAAGAACACAGAATCTCTGATTAATGGTTGTGGGAATGTAAGTCTATCACACTGGAAGAAGTATGGACTTTGGCACTTCTGCCTATATGTATTGTAGTGGCTTCTTTCAAAATTGAAGTGCCTAGAAAGCTGGGGAAAATAGTGAATTTTTCTAGTGGAGTTGCTTGCTTGCTTGATGGTGATTTAATTACTTTTTAACCAACATATTCTTCTAAAATAAAATTATCACTACCTTTTGGGGCAAGTTTTACTCAGATGCTACTTGTAGATATCTTGGACAATGTCTTTCTTTATCTGTATGATTTTCAATGATATTCCATGGATGATGTTGATGTTGAGGTATATGTATTTGAATAAGTAAATACTACCATCCAAGAAGTCTTTTTCTGTTTGGTATGTACAAAAACACTCTCATTTTGATGCTATAGCTACTATTCACAACCTGGTCCTTAAGTTCATGGTCTTATTGATGCCTTTTATTTTTTCAAAGAAGACAACTCACGTCTGAGCTTAGTTTCATAGACAGGTTTTACATTATTTCATGTGCTTCAATAACATATTCCTTGTAATTGCCTTCTTGAGTTTAACTCATCAAGTTGAACTCAAGGAAGTGATAGGTAGTGAAAAATGGGCTAGATTTGGTCTTAGAACACCTGGGCTCAAATCCCAGCAATGTCATCTACCACCTCTATCACTTTTGGTAAGTCATTTGATCTTTCTGGGCTTGAGTTTCCTTATCTGTAAAATGTGGAAATTTGACAAAATCACTTTTAATGCTCCTTCTAGTTCTAAATCTACTGACCCTATGAGATAGCTACTTCCCAAGTATCCTCATGGCATCTTTTCCTCATACATAATCTTCTCAACAGATTAGAAATTAAAAAGGCATTGCTTCATTGCTGGTAAAGAAGTAGGACATCTTTAGATTATTTTTGAATTCATAAGAGAAAGAAAACTAGAGGAAGGAAGGAAGAAGGGAGGGAGGGAAAAAGGAGAAAGAGAGTTGAAAGTAGGCTAGTTTTCATCTCCTCTTCTCATATACAGATATATAGATCAAGGGATTAAATTTACTTTTTTCCATTGAAGAAATTATATGTGTTAGTGTTAGAAGTTGTCTATGAAGGAACAAGGAAAGATTAAATGTAGTTGAAATGCTGTTATTTCCTTTATTAAAGTTATATGTTAATTCCACAAGCCAAAAGTTTGAAATACTATGGCTTTACTATACCTTGGGGGGAGGGGGATAGTATGACTTATTCAAACATTTCTTTTTACATTGAATCATAGCATAATATTTAATAACAATTTCAAAATTATTTATCAAGATTCCCAGTCACATTTCCTTAAAGTGAATACCATAGAGATGGCACCCATTTAGGATATTTAAATAACTGAATAATAGACAGAAACAGACAGTACAATGTGTCGTTTAAAAAATAGCTTTACAAGACAAATTAGAATAGGAGATATTGACTAAAATTTGACTTGTCTATTTATAGAACCAGAACTACAGTGTACATTTTACTGTGTTTCAGGACTATTCTGCTCTCGTTCCCTCTCTTAATTAACTTTACTGAGACATTCTCAGAGCAGCACGTACGTACCAAAATATTCTTTTGACAACCAATGCTCTCTGCAAAGGAGAATCTTTTGAAATACCAGTTATTAATTTCTTCATTTGACCCATAACTGTGAATTTCATTTTCATAAATATAATGATAGGAAGATGTGGTGATGGTTTGCTTTCTGGAAAATAGGAGAAAATGATACACTGTAAGAAGAAGAATAAATTGGGTCAACATACAACTCCCTCACTGAACAGCACATCAGTATCTGATCAAGTACCTGAATGCTCTCAAGTTCAAACTATAAGACACTCAGATGCTTCAATTTAGGAGTCAGGCATGAAAGCATAATTAGTGAGCTGGCTAATAATGTTTTATCCAGTTTAACACAACTACATTGGGCATATTTGGACAAATATAACTATGAGAATCAGTCACCAATCAGCAATATAGCCAGATCTTTAATTTTTCAAATATTTAAAAAATGTCATATTTCATTACCAAAAAAGGATTTTTCAGATTATATTTCTGGCAGAAATTCAAAATCATCATCAAACTACCATAGAATAGAAGACAGACCTGGATTTTCTTTTAAAGAACCAATTAGTTATTTCTTTCCGTGATAATTATCCATACTTAGTAGAACTCAGTAAAACCAGAATGGAAGACTTGACTACTGACAAGAAGTCTCAGTGAAGTAAGGGACCCAGGGCAGCATTCTTTCCTAGGAATATTCCAACTGGCCATCCATGTGTTGGTGAGTTCCACAATTCCCTTCATATTTCAAATAGGTTAACAGTCTGTCATACTGTAGATTGTATGCTGTGTTCCTCTTAATTTAAATAATTCACATTGTTCTTATATCAAAAGCCTAACAACTCTCTTGTTCCTAAATAGCTATTATGTTTAGAATCTGAAGGAACCAACCATGAGGAGGCTAAGCCAAAGCACAGAGCTGAGTCCCTCCTCACCTATTCAGAGGCAACACTGGTATAAACCAAAAGAGGCATATCCTCTGTGTAGGTAGATGTTTAACATCTCCCTTATTCAGAATTCTTCTTAATATATTTGGCAAGACTGGGGGACAAGTGAAGATGTACCATCCTACATATGAGTACATTGAAAATTCTTTCATTGAGTCAGTGGTGTAATAATAATCATATCCCTACTATGGTAACAATGATGGGCATGGGCGGGGGGAGGGGGTCTCCCAGCTTGTAGCCCAGTCATTCAGAGTTGATTGTGTTTCATATTCAATCAATCAACTGAAAAGCTCAGGAACTCAGACTAATCGAATAGATCCTCTTTCTGAATTTATTATTAGTGGAATATAGAAAAATATAGTTATATCATCTGAATTGAGATTTGAAGCCCATAATTGAGCCCCTATAGTCTGTTCCACCACCATGGACTCAGATGCCCAATGAGTTGCTCAGTATGCATAGGATATAGTATAATCTGAATTCTTTTTTTACTATATTTTTCTGCATCATGTCCAGTGTGACCATAAAGTCTTGCTAACCAGATCCCAAAATATAAATTCCTTTTCAGACAAATGTTAGCAGGTTATCTTCCAGCTACTTTGTCTTCTTTGGACAGACTGTCTTTTGCTTTCTTTTACAACAGAGACTTGAGGAAATGAAAACCTGTCTGTGCCAACTAAATGAAGCAAAAAGAATAAAACAAAGCTGAGTCTGCAGTAACATTGTCTAGACACAACTGTTTCAGGAAGGAACATGTCTCTTGAATAGTGCACATTTTGCCTTCTAGAAATATTTCTCCCTTATTTTTTCTGAGAAAGCTAGGGAAAGGAAGAAATAGAAAAAAGAGTCAGTGTTTTTGCACTGATGGCAGGGACCCATGTGGTCATTCAGAGTGGGGCAAATTATATTCAGAATAAACACTGTCTGGATATGGGTTCCCATTAGTAGTGTATTAGGGACCAACTGAAACAATTAGGGCCCAAAACATAAAGAAACCTTTCTTAACCTGTTCGGAAATATCTATGGGGAATAAGAAACATCCAGAAGATTGTTAACTGTCAGCCAGTGAAGAGTTGAACACCTCTGTGTTCAGCCATACCTGCCAAGTAACTCAGATGCTTTGTTAATGTGGTCACACAACATGACCTTCCAGTTTCAGTTTTTTCAAAATCTACAGCTTGGTTTCTGTGGAACTACATTATGCTGCTATTTCTGTGTGTCTGTTGTTCTATATGAGGGAAGCAGAGCTACAGGAAATTGAGTTGGCCATAGTAGTAGTCAGGTACTTAAAAGCATATGTTCAGTAGGAGGTGTGTGTGTGGGGGGGGGTGTTTGTCTTTGTGTCTGTACATTACTATTATTTCAAAAAAATATGTTTTCCAGAACTCGAATACAAATTTGACCATAAAATTTTGTAGGAGAAGGTACTGGAAGTCTTTAAAATTTCAAGATTACTTATACTAGCAAGAAGAATATGAGACAGTCAAAAGGGCTCTGGATTTGAGGAATCAGAAGACCTGAGTTCAAATACTGTCTATGTCATTTCAACTTGTGTGACCTTGGTCAGGTCATTTAACTTCTGTGGGCTTGGACTTCCTATCTGTAAAATAAAGGGGTAGGAGTAGACAGGCCTCTGGTATCCCAATTCTAAGTCTAAATCTCCTATCTCACTCTATGCTTTTAGGAACCAAGGAAGATAAGGGGAAAAAAAATCACTGAGTAGTTAACTATGCAATAAATAATAATAATAATAATAATAACTCAACGATATGGTTCAAACTCCTATCACATCAATGTATTTGTAGACTTGAACTGAGGGTGGAGAAAGAGAGGAGACATATTCTGTAATGAGGTCAGTGGGAAAAGAAGGGAGGTCTGAACTTGGGGAAATGTACATGCCTCCTTGCTTCATGCCCAGTTTTACCCTCAAGGTTGGAACATAAAATGCACCAGTGATTGTGCAATCTTTGTCAAATTTGCTGGTATGTCTTGATCATTTGCCAGCATGCAAACAAGGGTGGGGAGGAAGGATTATACCTGTGAATAGACAGACAGGAAGGCAGATAGAATGGGCAAATAAATGTAGAGGCTATAAGTGCTTGGAGCCTTCAAACATTTTTTAAAATTAAATTTGTGTTTATTTTTAGTTTACACCATTCGTTTCCACAAGATTTTGAATTACAAATTTTCTCCCCATCTTTCCCCTACCCATCATCCCAAAAGAGCGACCTCACTGTATACCTCCCTCCCTCAATCTGCTCTTTCTTTATCCTCCCTCAAACCCCCTCCAACTCTCCGGTAGATGGATCTCCATACCACAGTGCCTGTATATCTTATTTCCAAGTTGCATGTAAATAATAATAATAATCATAATAACAATATATTTTTTAAACATTTCATTTTAAAACTTTGAATTCCAGATTCTTTCCCTTCCTCCCTCATCACCCATCCCTACTGGGAAGATAAGCAATTCTATATAGGTACTTGCATCATACATACATGTGTACATGTGTTGTACATGTATAGTTACGCAAAACATTTCCATAGTAGATATATTGTGAAAGACTGACTATATTTCCCTCCATCCTATCCCACCCCCCCCCCCATTTGATCTGTTTTCTACTTTGACCCTGTCCCTTTTAGTGTATGCTTCTAAATACCCTCTCCCTCAAACTGCCCTCCCCTCTGGCATCCTCCCTCTCATCCCCTTCTCCCCTACTCTCCTGTAGGGCAAGACACCCAAGTTAGTGTATATGTCCTTCCCTCCCTAAGCCAAATTCAATGAGAGTGAGGTTGACCCATTCCCTTTTGCCTTCCTGTTCTTCCCCTCCATTGTAGCAGTTTTCCCTTGCCCATTCTATAT
>CM053589.1:132205584-132226963 GCA_028646515.1 Pseudochirops corinnae | reverse complement strand
AAAGGGGTATTCAACAGGCTTGCTATATTGGGGTGGGAGTGGGAGAAAGATGGGGAGAAAATTTGTAACTCAAAATCTTGTGGAAATGAATGCTGAAAACTTCAAATAAATAAAAGAAAAGAAAAAAGAAGAAACTGCTAAAATTTTCACATATAATTTAAAATATTTAATGAAATAAATAAAAATAGTTTTAAAATAAAGTAGTGTAGGTATTCAGAATTCATTCCACAATTAATTTCAGTAAACATTAAGTCTATACCTTTTATTCAGTGCTCCATATTAGATAAATAGTTTCTAATTACCTCAAGAGCTTAATATGTACTATATTTAATAAGATTGGCACACAAATAACTAGAATGCAAAGCAGAATGTAGTAAGTGCATAGCAGATTTTCCAGAAAAGAGTGCATGAGAAACCTAAGGATGAAGAAGTCACTCATGACTCGAAGCATTGGGGAAACTTTTATGGAGGAGATGCCACCTGACTTGAGACTTTTTTTGAAGAGATTTCACTAGAGATATGGGGACAGAGGCATCATGATATGGGAAAGTAACTTCTGAGCACAGAGTAATGAGAGACTGTATTTGACTATCACCCCAATCAATTAATCTGTCAACAAGGCACCTGTGATGTGCCAAGCACTATGATAAGTGCTGGGGATTAAAAGACAAAAATGAATCATTCCCTCCCCTCTATAAATTCACATTCTAACCAGGGAGACCAACATACCTACATAACACATTCACACACAAACATATACCTATACATATTTTATGTACATGTACAAAATAGATATTAGGTATTGGAAGTGTGGACTAGAACTTGGGCAAATTAGGAAACAGCTTGTTCAGAAGATGATGCTTGAACTTAGTGAACTGAAAAGTAATAGGGGAATACATTCTATGCATGAGGAAAGGGTAAAGAGTACAAAGGTGTAAAGATAGAAAATGAAATTAAATGTATGAAGAACAGTAATGATACCAGAATGACTAGTCTATAAAGTATAATAAGGTTGGAAAGATAATTTGGGGCCAGAAAGTAAAGGATTTTGAATGCCAAACAGACAAGTTTAATATTTGTTCTAACTGAGTCAGACCTGAATTTTAGGAAAATAACTTTGATAACTATGTGGAAGATGATTTCAAGTAGGTAAAGATGAACCAGGTACAGCAATTAGAAGGCTTTTCCAATAACCTAGCAAAGAGGTAAAAGCACTTGAACTCTCAAGGTAGTTATATGAGATAAGAAAAGGGGATGAATGAGAGGTAGCATGGAGGTAGGGAATAACCCTAGGCAGTTCCCTTAACACAACTTGGCAATTGATTTGGATATATGAAGTCAAAGAGAATGAGGAGTTGAGGATGATGCAGAAGATGAGAGCCTGGGGGACAATAATTGGGAATGTGGAAAGCTTAGTAGGTTTTAAGAGAGAATGATAGTTGTGTTTTGGGTATGTTGAGTTTGAAGGATCTATATGGTATCTAGTTCAAAATGTATAGTTGAGAGTTGTGATAAAAAGGTGGATCTCAAGAGGGAGACATGTTGGAAATACACATCTGAAAATTAGCTATAGGGATATGGCAATTGCCATAGATGGGAATTGAATAGGTCACCAAGGGAGAAGAAGGCCCAGGAAAAAGACTAGGGTATGATAATCCAACAAAGGACACCAGGGGAAAGTGGTCAGATAGGAAGAAAAAAAGCTGAGAGAGTTTTATGAAAATTTGGAGAGGAGAGCATATCTAGAACAGTGGTTCTCAACCTGTGGGTCACAACCTCTTTGGGGGTCGGACAACCCTTTCACAGGGGTCACAGGAGTCACCTAAGACCATCAGAAAGCACATATTTCCGATGGTCTTAGGAACTGAGACACCGCTCCTCTATCTGTCTCCAGACAGGTCCACCTACATGCAGATACATCCACATACAAGTATTAAAGAGTCCCGGCATTAGGAAGGTTGAGAACCACTGATCTTGAAGGATAGAGAGTGATCAGTATCAAATGCTTCCTAGAGGCCTAGAGGAATGGGTACCGATTAACATCTATCATACTTGGCAATTAAGAGTAGTGTGACCACTATTTCTATTAAGTGAAGATAATCACATCTGTAACACCTAACTTACAGGGCTGTTAAAAAGTTTAAGGGAAATATATTAAGTGTTTTGTAACTGACACCTCCTGTAAAATTTTGCTATTACCTGGTGTTTCAAAACATATTGAGGAGGTAGAACTGGCAGTACTTGGCAAATGATTAGAATAAGGAGAGGAGGAAGCAAGAGGGAGAAAAAAGGAAGACTCAAAGGCACCTCTAAGATTTCAAGCCAAGGAAGGAAAGTATATCTGGAATCACAATTTATATTCACAAAGTTATTGTGTTAAGTTCAGGAGAATGAGGACTGGAGGGAAAAAAGATCATTGGACTTAACAATAAGGAAGTCATTAAACATCTTGGAGAGATCAATTTGAAAAGAGTAGTTGGAAAATAAGCCAGTTGGCATAGAGCTCTTGGAATGCAAAACTGTACAATATCAAGTCTATCTCTCATAATTCTCAAATCTTATAAGCATGTGTATTTTGATACAATTTAATTTCAGAGTTCTTAAAGGCAACTATCCTTTGTCTGAAACAACATGGATAATCTATTAATGAAATGGCCAAGTGCATTTTATTCATTTGCTAAATGTAATATATACTATGATACTACATCTCTCATTTATATAACCCTGATCAGTCACATAACCTGGCTTCCTTCAAGTCTCAGCTAAAATCCTACCTTCTGCCTCAAACTTTTCCTAAATCCCATATAATTCTAGTGCCCTATCTCTATTGATCATTTATAATTTTTCCTCTATATATTGTGTTCATATGTGGTTGCTTATATGCTGTCTACCATATTAGAGTATAAACTCCTCAAGAAAAAGTCCTCTTTTGTTTTTCTTTATATCCCAAGTTTACAGTGCCTGGCACATAACAGGTACATGATAAAATTTTTTGACTGACTTTTTCTTGTATAATGTACTTTGTCTCACACTCATAAAGCTTTCATATGACTTTTGTTAGCAGCCTATTTTTGTAGAAGACATGATCAGTGAATGGAGCAATAGGTAGATCAATGGATGTCTGTAGCATTATATCTAATAGATTTCAAAAGACAATTTAGAGTGCAATTTGGTTTTATATATTAAGGCTCTTTATTTCCATGCATACCTAATGAAGTCACTTATTTGGTCCTGAATCCTAGTTCTGACTTTGCCACTTTGTACGACTTTAGGCAAGGCAAACAATCTTTTCTCTACCTTGGTTGCTTCATCTATACATTGAAGGGATTTTAAGATTTCTTTTAGCCCTAAAACTCTAAGAGTCTATGCTAATAATAAACTGTCTTTTGTTGAATATTTAAGTTACCCCATGTTAGACATTTTGAAATGACATCATCAGTTGAATTAGGAAATACACACTTTATTATTTTAAATTGTGCATATTTATGTATCTTGTGTTTATTTTTCTTTTTGTATAGTATCTTCTTTGGCAGAATTCTGAATCCTTGAATAGAGGTAAAGATCTGAACATTTTTGTGGGGAAATTCAAATGCCAACACTGATAATCAGTCCATCTTATCAAAAGATGGAGTCATTTATAACATGCTAAGCAAAATTTTCCAGTTGATTCTTTTCTCCATTCATAAGGAATGTTTTGAGAAACTATTTGACTTTCTTGAATTGAGCTTTGAATTTTGAAAATCTTTACTTTATTAACAAAATGAGACTTATGCTGTTTCTATACATTATGCCCTGAAATGAGAAAAGATTTATTTTCATTGTGTTTCAGGTGTTGAGTCCAAGCCCCAGTTGCTGTGATTGACTGTATACTGAAATGTGTTGAGTGACCATATTTGACACTTCACAAAACATTGTTGGGGTTTTCAGATACATTTTTCATACAGATATTCCCTTTAATTGAGAGGCAGAAGTTCAGATAGCATCAACACAGATCAAGCTTTGCATATTTGAATCTAGGGAGGTAAATTTCCAGCATGGTGCTCACAGAATTAAATGCACAGCTGCCAAAATTGTTAATGGGAACTGCGAGCTTAATTTAGTGCTATACTGAAAATGTACCCTTTCTCTCTCAATATATTTTATCAAAACATCCTCCTTAAAAGAATTCCTAACCTGCTTTTAATTTTCAAGGTATAGCACAAGAATATAATAATCCATTTAAAATAAATATTTAAGTAACAAATTTCAGAAATAAAATATTGACTTTTAGGAGTACTTAGTAAAAAAAAAGCTTAATTTATGACAAGGAAAACTCTTGGAATATTATTGTAGCATTTCAAGCTTTATTTTGTGTATGCAATTATTATGCAAATATTATTGCTACCACAAATGACCTTTGTCATGAATTGTTTTATAATGGAGCAAGGTTATTGAACACTGTGGGTTTTTTAATAGAAGTTTCTATGACAGTGCTATGCATAAGACCTGAAGATAAATTGCTAATAGTAAAAGCCTAGGCAATTATCTCTGGTATTTTCCTTTGTATTAAAATAGTAAAATTAAAGATATTTAATCAAGTATTTTAGATCTTTTTTTTTCTGAGACAAAACTGATTTGGACAGAGCCATGTCTTTTCTGGTAAATAAGAGGAAAATGATCGTGTCCAGCTTTTCCTTTCCAGCTGTCACTAAGAGAGTGTCATAATGTTTAGACATTCACTCTTTACCTGTCAGAGTTGGTTTCAGTTCAGTGATGCATGATGAAGTGTGAGGGACATAGTCTTCCTGCACTGCTAACAGGATAAATGTAGTGATGATGCTTCACAATGACTTCTTCTTCAAGGTCAGGATAATGTAATTCAGCTATCAGTTTCAACAATTCATTTATTAATCGGCATATTTTTAATCTTAGATCTGGGTTCCTTAAAATGCTGATTTAAGTTTCTGAAGAATTCCTGAACATTGAGGAAATGCATTTTACAACTGAAAGGAATAATTCATTCTTTGCTATGTTTATCTATAAATTGTTTTATATTGTCTGGTCTCTTGGCTCAGTCTTTTAAAATAAATTGAATAGCAGTAAAGCATTGGTCTTGTTCTTGTTAAGTGTATATCTGAAACATCTCTAACTTGTTCTGATAATGTTTAAGTATCTGAATCTGACATATACAAATGTGTAAATTATTTCATGAACCATATTAGAGGATATATTTTCACATCATCTCCTCTTAATGGTTCATCAATAAGTACTTGCAATTAATTTGACTCTATATACTCTGTTTATCAATTTATATTTATGGAGAATCTAAAGGCCATGTATCACTAATGTAAGCATTACATTAGGTAATCTGTCAAGACAGACAGCTTAATCAGATTGAATCATAGCAAGCCAATTAGATATATAAAAATGATATGCATAAGTATAGTGCTAGCACAGTAGAACAATGCTAAGCTGAGTAGATCTTGAATACACAATTTATCAATTTATTGACATGTATATATTCTGGCCTACTTTGGGATTGGTACTTTACTTGCAAAGAGGTAGAAGTGATGTGCCCAAATATTCCTTAATTTATTGATTCAGAAAACAATTTTTAAATGTCTTCTGCTGAGCAGAATAAAGAAAATACATAAAAGTGACAGTCTCAGCTGTAGAAATCTACCTATAACTGTATTACTTCTTCCTATATTCTGCTTTTTTCCTAGTGTGTGGTAAATGCTTTTTCACTGTCTATTTTATAAAATCTAATTGGTAAATATTGCCCATTTATTGACCCATTTCCCAACTATTTGTATATCTATACTTTTAAAAAATATTTTTATTTATTTTATTAAATATTTCCCAATTGGATATAAAATATTTTAACATCATTTTAAAAAAATTTTAATTCCAAATGTTGTTCCTCTATCTAGCCCCTTCCCATCTCTTAGAGAAGAAAAGCAATAGAATATTAATTTATGCAGGTGAAGTCATGTAAAACATATTTCCGTATTAGTCACAGTTGTGAAAAAAAGAAACAGATCTGGGGAGGAAAGAAAAAGAAAGGAAAAAAAATCATGAAAAAGAATAAAGTAAGTGAAATTATATTCTTTGATCAGCATTCAGAATCCTTTATGTGGATGTGAATAGCATTTTCCTTTGTGAGTCTGCTGTACTTGTCTTGGATCATTGTGCTACTGAGAAAAACTGGGTCCTTCATAGTTGATCATCACACAATGTCCTGATACTGTGTATAATGTTTTCCTGGTTCTGCTCATTTCTCTTTGCATCAGTTCATACAAATCTTTCCACATTTTTCTGAAATCTGCCTGTTCATCATTTCTTATTACACAATTGTACTTCATTAAATATACCACATCTTGTACAGTCATTTCCCAAATGATAGGCATCCCCTCATTGCCACCACAAAAAGGGATGCTATAAATATTTTCACACATGTAGGTCCTTTTCCCTTTTTCATGATCACTTTGGGATACAGATGCATTAGAGGTATTGCTAAATCAAAAGGTATGCACAGTTTGGACATATTTCCAAATTGTTCTCCAGAATGGTCGGATCAGTTCACAACTCCATGAAGAATGCATTAGTGTCCCAATTTTCCCACATCCTCATTATCATTTTCCTTTTTTTTTTTTGTCATATTAGCCAATCTGATAGATATGAGGTGGTGCCTCAGAATTGCTTTGATTTGTATTTTTCTAATTAACAGTGATTTAGGCCACCTATTCATGTGCCTATAAATAACTTTGAATTTTTCATCTGAAACTGCCTGTTCATATGCTTTGATCATTTATCAATTAGAGAATTGCTTGTATTCTTATAAATTTGATATACTTATCTATATAGTTGAGAAATGAGGCTTTTATCAGAGACACTATAATGACTCTCTCAGTTTTTTACTGTCTTTCTAGTCTTGGTTGAATTGGTTTTGTTTGTGCAAAAGTTTTTTTTTTTTAATTTAAAATAGTTAAAATTGTCCATTTTATATTTTAATGCTCTCTATCTCTTGTTTGGTCATGACTTCTTCCCCTCCCCACAGGCCTGACAGGTAAACTATTCCTTGCTCTTTGAAACTGCTTATGCTGTCAACCCTTATGTCTAAATCATGCACTCATTTTGAGCTTATCTTGGTATACAATGTGAGATGTTCTCCAGTTTTCCCAGCACTTTTTGTCAAATAGTGTGTTCTTATTCCTAAAGTTGGGGTCTTTGGGTTTATCGAATACTAGGATACTATGTGCCTTGAATATTTTGTCTTCTGTACCTAATCTGTTCCACCATTCTGTTTCTTAGCCAGTACCAGGTAATTTTGATGATTACTGTTTTATCCCATAGTTTGAGATTAGGGCATTGCTAGGCCACCTTCCTTTGTATTTTTTTGTTTTGCCAGATGAATGTTGTTGTTTTTTCTAGCTCTATTAAATACATTTTGGCAGTTTGATTGGTTGGCGCTGAGCAAGTAAATTATATTAGGCAGGATTGTTATTTTTATTATATTGGTTTGGCCTACCCATGAGCAAATGATATTTTCCCAATTGTTTATATCTGATTTTATTTGTGTAAAAAGTGTTTTGTAATTGTGCTCATATAGTTTGTGGATTTGTCTTGGTAGGTAGACTCACAAGTATTTTATATTGTCCACAGTTATTTTAAATGGAATTTCTTCCTATCTTTTGCTGTTGAGCTTTGTTGGTCATTAAAGAAATGCTGATAATTTATATAGGTTTATCTTATATCTTGCAACTTTGCCAGTGTTGTTAATTTTTTCAAAGTTGTTTTTTAGTTTATTCTCTATAGTTCTCTGAGTATAGCATTATATCATCTACAAAGAGTGTTTTTGTTTCCTTATTGCTGATTCTAATTTCTTTGATTTCTTTTTCTTCTCTTATTGCTATAGCTAAAATTTCTAGTGATACATTGAATAATAGTGGTGATAATAGGCATCTTTACTTAATCCTTGACTTCTAGCTTATCCCATTACAGATAATGATAAGCAGTGCCTATCTAAAACCATCAGTAAGCATTCCTGTATTCCCATAATATCTAAATGTTTTTTTAATAGGAATGAGTGCTGTATTTTGTCAAAAGCTTTTTCAGCATCTATTGAGATAATCATATGATTTCTGTTGGCTTTGTTATTGATATGGTCAGTTATGTTGATAGTTTTCCTAATATTGAGTAAATCCTGCATTCCTGGTATAAATTCCACCCCAACTTTAGGAATAAGAACACACTATTTGACAAAAAGTGCTGGGAAAACTGGAGAACATCTCACATTGTATACCAAGATAAGCTCAAAATGAGTGCATGATTTAGACATAAGGGTTGACAGCATAAGCAGTTTCAAAGAGCAAGGAATAGTTTACCTGTCAGGCCTGTGGGGAGGGGAATTATGTTCATAGCACATAATCCTTGTGTTATATTGCTGTAAACATCTTGGTAGTATTTTTTTCGAAATTTTTGCATCAATACTCATTAGGGAAATTCATCTATAATTTTCTTTCTCTGTTTTATCTCTTCCTGGTTTAGGTATCAGTACCATATTTGTGTCATAAAAGCAGTTTGGTAGGACTACACCTATTTTTTCTAATAGTATATGTATATGTATATGCATATGTATATATGTATGTATAGTATTGGAATCAATAGTTCTTTACATGTGTGGTAGAATTAACTTGTGAATCCATCTGGCCCTGGTGATTTTTTCCTAGAGACTTCATTAATGGCTTGTTCAATTTCCTTTTTTAAAGATGAGGTTACTTAGGCATTCCATTTCCTGATCTATTAATCTAAGTACTTTACATATAGTTGGACAAAATATTTCCTAATTATTGTTTTAATTTCTTCTTCATTAGTGGTGATTTCACCCTTTTCATTTTTGATACTGGATATTTTCTTTTCTTCTTTTATTAATCAAATTAACCAATGCTTTTTTTTTCATAAAGTGAGCTCCTAGACTTATTTATTAGCTCAATGGTTTTTTGTTTGTTTTCTTATTTTCTATCTTATTACTCTCTTCTTTGATTTTCAGTATTTCAATTAGTGTTCAGTTGGGAATTTTTGATTTTTTTCTGTTTTTTTTTTTTTTAGTGGCATGCCCAATTCATTGACCAACTGCTGTCTTGTCATTTTGTTGATGTAAGAATTTAGAGAAATAAATTTTACCATATGTACAGCTTTGACTGCATCCCATAAATTTTGGTACATTGTCTTATTGTTGTCATTTTCTTTAATGAAATTATTGATTGCTTCTATTTGTTCTTTGACCCACTAATTCTTTAGGATTAGATTTTTTAGTTTCAAATTTATTTTTAATCTGTCTTTCTACTGTCCTTTATCATATGTAATTTTTATTGTGAGATCTGAAAAGAATGCATTTAATATTGCTGCCTTTTTATATTTGTTTTTGAGTTTTCCATGCCCAATTACATGATCAGTTTTTGTGTAGGTGTCATATGCTACTGAGAAAAAGGTGTATTCCTTTCTGGTACCATTCCATTTTCTCCAAAGACCAATATACCTAACTTTTCTAATATTCTATTTACCTCCTAATTTTCTTGTTTATTTTTTGGTTGGTTTGATCAAGTTCTGAGACAGGAAAGTTGAGGTCCCCCACTAGTATAGTTTTGCTATCTATTTCTTCCTGTAACTCACTTAACTTCTTTTTTAAGAATTGAGATGCTATACAACTTGGTGCATTCATGTTTAGTATTAATATTGTTTTATGGTCTATGCTGCCTTTTAGCAAGTTATAGTTTCCGTCCTTATCTCTTTGACTCTGTTTTTGCTTTTACTTTATCTGAGATCAGGACTGCTACCCCTTCTTTTTTTTTTTTTAACTTCCTCTGAAGTAAAACAGATTCTGCTCCAGCCCCTCACTTTTAGTCTGTGTGTGTCTTCCTGCTTCAAGTGTGTTTCTGTAAACAACATATTTTAGGGCTTTGGTTTTTGATCCACTTTGCTATCCACTTCCATTTTATGGGAGAGTTCATCCTATTCATGTTCATAGTTATGATTATTATATGTGTATTTCCCTCAATCCTATTCTTCCTCCTGTTTGTCTTCTCTTGTTTTATCCTTTCCCTCTCTTCTTCTATCTACCACTTCCCCTGATCTGCCCACCCTTCTGCCAGTTTCCACTTACCCCCTCTATTAAATCTCCTCCCCTTCCACTTCCTTGTCAGATAAGTAGATTTCTATATTTAATTGATTGTGTATTTTATTTCTGCTTTGAGCCAATACTGATGAGAGTAAAAATCAAGCAATGCCAATTGCCCACCTTCCCATCTTCCCCTTCACTGTAAGAGGTCTTGCTCACCTCTTTGTGTGAGATAATTTACCCCATTCTAGCTCTCTTTTCCTTCTGTACCCTATGTAATCCTCTTTCTTATCACATTATTTTTTGTCATTCCCTCAAATTCACCTTATACCCATACTCTCTATGTATATTCCTTCTAGCTGTACTATTAGTGATACAAATTTTTAAAAATTACAAGTATTTTTTCCATGTAGAGATGTAAACAGTTTAGCTATACTGAATCCCTTATCTTTTCTTTTCCTTTTTTATCTCTTTGTGCTTCTTTTGACTTTTGATCCTGGAGATCAAATTTTTGGCTTAGTCTGATCATTTCCTTGTGAGGGCTTGAAATCCTTCCATTTCATTGAATTACCATTTTCCTCTTGATGTATTATGCTGAATTTTGCCAGGTAAGTGATTCTTAGTTGTAGTCCTAGCTCCTTTGCCCTCCACCTCTGATCTTTTAATGTTGCAGCTGCCAAGTTGTATGTAATCCTGATTGTAGCTCCCTGTTACTTGAATTGTTTCTTTCTCGTCACTTAGGGTATTTTTTCTTAACCTGAGAGTTCTCAAATTTGGCTATAATATTCCTTGAAGTTTTCTTTTTGAAATCTTTTTCTTGTGGTGATCTGTGGATTTTTTTTTTTAATGTCTATTTTTCCCCCTTGTTCCAACACATCAGGGTAGCTTTCCTTGATAATTTCTTGAAAGATGCCATACATGTCCTCATTTTTATTATGACTTTTTGGTAGTCCAATGATTCTAACATTGTCTCTCCTGGATCTATTTTCCAGGTCAGTTGTTTTAGCCATGTATTTTGTATTTTTTTTTTTCATTCTTTTCAATTTATTTGATTCTTAATGTCTCATAGAGTCATTAGCTTCCAGTTGCCCAATTCTAACTTTTAAGGAGTAGTTTTCCTCGAATAACCTTTGTACTTTCTTTTCCATTTGATCAATTGTATTCTTTTAAAAAAAATAGTTCTGGGGGTGGAGTCAAGATGGTGGCTTAGAAGCAGTAGAACTCCATAGCTCCCCCCATAACCACCTCAAATACCTATAAAATATGACTCTAAAGAAATTTTAGAGCTCCAGAACCCACAAAAGTAAAGAAAAACAAAGCTGCCACTGAAGGCAGCCCAGCAGGCAGGATGGGAAGGGCTCATCATAGTGTGCTGGGAGCCCAGACCAATAGAACCTGTAACCCCAGGGTGGCCAGGACAAGCTGCAGCTGGAGCATTTGGGAGAGCGGATCACCAGCAGCTGTGGCAGTTTCCAGAATTATCAACCCATAAAAACCAAGTACAAAGTGAAAGGTCAGTGGAACTTGGCTAAATTTGGAGGAGAAAAGCAGGTCTGGCCATCTGCCGGACAAGAAAGCAGCAGAAGCAGCGGCCCTGTAGCCACCTCCACATGGCTCCTTCAGAGGTCCTGGCCTGCAGATTGCAGGGGAGCAATCATTTGGAGGCTAAATGCTCTTGCCTTAAGCTGTCTGGTTGGAGATTGTGGTCTTGGGTGGTGGTCCTAAGGTGTGTGACCAGTGAGCCAAAGCTGGTGGGGGCTGGAGAGACAGCAGCCTCCTAATAGCTCCAGCAGCTGTGAAAACCCCAGTGATTTGGGACAGAGCTCTCCCTCTGGAAGCAGAGTTCCACAGAGCTAAAAAGTCAAATAATTGACTGGTGACATGAACAGGCAAAGGAAGCAAAGTAAACACAACAATCCAACTTTAGATTCCTTTTTGGGGACAAAAAGCATCAAAGCATGGATCAGGAGGAAGACAACACATTCAGAACTCCTCCACCAAAAGCTTCCAAGAAAAATGTAAACTGGTTACAAGCCATAGAGGGGCTTAAGAAGGATTTTGAAAACCAAACAAGAGAAGTGGAGGAAAAATTGGGAAGAGAAATGAGAATGATGCAAGAAAATCATGAAAAGAGAGTCAACAACCTGACCGAAGAAAATAACACCTTGAAAAATAGACTAACTCAAATGACAAAAGAGGCCCAAAAAGCCAACGAGGAGAAGAATGCCTTAAAAAGGTGAATTTGCCAGATGGAAAAAAGAATCTCAAAACTCTCTGTCCCTGGGAACAGAGGCTGACCACAGTCTTCTCTCACCCAGATCCAACAAAATTCCCCTGCTGGCATTTTATTTTCTTTTTGGTGTTTATGAGTTATCTGGATACCACCACAGATGCCCTTGATTCACTCTTCTCAAGTCTACTCTGGCCAGTTTGTGCAGCAGGTCTGTGCTGGGGTGGCCCATGCAGGATTGCACTATGCTCCCAGCCCAGTGCAATAGAACCTTCCTGTTGGCCTGCCAGGCTGCCTTCAGTGGGAGATTTTTCTTTCTGTCACTCTGTGCATTCTGTAGCTCTAAAATTTGTTTAGAGTCATTTTTTACAGTTGTTGGAGGTAGTTGGAGCAGGAGCTTTTACTTGGCCATCTTGGTTCTGCCTCAATAAAAATTGGTTAATTAACTTCCATGTGTGCAAGGCAATGGGCTATTGATATACAGTGTGGGTAAAATATGAAAATGAAACAAACTCTGTTCTCAAGGTACTTAAGTTCTACTAGAAAAATATGCCATGTACACATGTGAGTCAATATATAACATATAAAAATAAAGTGATTTCAAGAGAGAAAGAGTACCAACAATAACTGAAAGGATGGGAAAAGGCCTAAAGAAAGTGTTAAAGATCATAAAATCATGAAATTTATTGTTATAAATGACTTTAGACATCTAGTCTAACTTACTCTTTCACAGCTCACAAAACTGAAAACTGGACAGAGAAAATGATTGTAGGGATCTAGGGATCCAAGCTGGATTCTTACCACATCATCCAGAACTTTTTCCACTATTCTCTCTATTAAATCTGTCAGATCCCATTACCTTTGTTAATTCTTTCCTTAGACTACCATGTGACATCATAAAGAAGGTCCCATCATTTTCAAAAGAAAACCATTACCCTTACCAAAACATCTTATTTATTTTTTAAAAAAAATTTTTGTCTTTTTGGTGGGGGAAGGCAGGGCAATTGTGGTTAAGTGACTTGCCCAAGGTCACACAGCTAGTAAGTGTTAAGTGTCTAAAACTCAGGTCCTTCTGACTCCAGGGCCTGTGCTCTATTAACTGCATCACCTAGCTCCCTCATCTTAATTATTTATTATTTGAAGCTATAAATTCCTCTGTGTCCAGTTTTATCTTTAATATTTTCTAACAGATTAATGCTACATTATTTTTATAGTTTCCAAAACATGCAGATATACATTTGAGATATAAATTAACCTAAGAAGGAATTTCACATTTATCAAGTCATTTATCAAGTATTAATGGCAAATTATCAAGAGGAGTGAAGGTATTAATGTGCTATGTGATTTTTGAATCATAGTTTGAAGACTTAGGATTCTCTTTAAAATTTTCAACAATTTAGTTTTCATGGGACACAAATTCTAAAATTCTGTAAGGAAAAGAGATAGAAACATTAATGTGTAAGCTTATATAACTGAGAGAATGGCTGTGCAGTTGATCAAAATGACTTACACTATCTTCCTTTGAGAAGTTTTACCATGTCTTTAGTTATATTGCTATCTGTGACATATATGACAAGGCATGTTCTGTTAATTTGCAAACTGATATGTCTACATATGGCAAAGTGATTTTCTTTTAGATTAATCTGTAGGCCATTAAAATATTCTTACTAAATATGTATAAGTATGTATATGTATAAGTATGTATAAGTGAATGATTTTAACCCAGCTTAATCTGTGAAATTGGCTCACGTGTAAAATTATTTTAACATAAGTAAAACCTGTTGTGTAACAAATTCCGTGCATTTACCCGTAAATGGAATATTTTCCCATAAATAAGATCAAGCCTCAGCAAGCATCAAAACCCCTTTGTTGTTGCTGTTCAATAGTTCTTCAGGCTTGTCTGATTCATGGCTCCATGTTGGGTTTTCTTGGCAAAGATACTGGAATGGTTTTCCATATCCTACTCAAGCTCATTTTACAGATAAGGAAACCAAGTCAAATAGGGTTGAGTGATTTGTCCAGGATCATGTAGCTAGTAAGTGCCTGAAGCCAGATTTGAAATCAGGAAAGTTAGTCTTCCTAATTCCAGACCTAATACTGTATCCACAGTGACAACTAACTATTCCTTATTTTGTCCCTTACATATAGCCATTCTCCAAGGTTTAGTCCTGGATTTTCTTCTCTTCCCTCTCCATACTTTCTCACTTTGTGACCTCATCTCTTTCTATTGATTAATATATCAGCTTTCTGCAGAAAACCGCCAGATTCTCTGTATTGCCTTAAAAACCTGGTAAACATCTCTGTCCAAATGTTCTATCAGCATAATAAACTCATACAAAGCAAACTAATCTTCTTCCCTTCTAAGTCTTCTTCTCTCCTAAATTTGCATATTTCAAAGGAAAGCACTATCAGTCATCTGCCCAATTAATCAAGTTCACAATCCCACCTTATCTTTAACTCTTCCCTCTTTCTCATCCCCTATATCTACTCCATTTCTAAGTCATGGGCATTTTACTATCATATCTTTTATTTCTCTCCCCTTTTTTCTGCTTGTATGGGCAACCTTACGTAGTAGAAAGAGAGCTGGCCTTAATGATTGACAGGACTGAGCTGATATCCTGTTTCTGAAGCATACTGACTGTGTGGCCCTGGGGAGTCCTGTAAGCTCTCAGTACTCTGAAAGAAGTAGCTCTCTAAGCATGTAAATTCCAGAGAAGAGACTGACTTGCATTGGCCTAATGGGTTTCTTCACTCAGGAGCTTTCCTTACCAATGAAATTACAGATCTAGCCCTATCCCTGTTCTAGCTCTCTACTCATATTTACACCACCCTGATTTAGGTGCTTGTTACTATTTGCTCAGACTATTAAGTCCTCTTCTTGGTTTCCCAGTTCCTCTCTTCTCCTATCTATCCTTCATATAGCTACTAAAATATTAGTTATTCTTTAAGGCGTTTGTCTAACCATGTTATTCCCCTGAACAAAAACCTTTAGAGACTCCCAAATGCCTTTAGGATAAAATCACAAACTTACTCTGGTATTTAATAAATTTAATAAAGCATTCAGTGTTCTCCACATTTTGATTCCTAAGTTCCTTTGCAGCCTCATTTTACACTATTATCTTTCCCCAACCAAATGATACTTTAGACTGTTCCTTGAATTATCTGACATTCCAACTCCATTCTCCACACATTTAGACAAACTAACCTCCATGCTAAGAATACCCCCCCTCCTCAGCACCATCTTTTAGGTTCTTTCTCTTCTTCTAAAACTTTCCTCCCTGCCATCAGCTTTTTATGCCCTGCCCCTTCTCAGAGTCTTATAACCCTTTTTTTCTGTTGGATCCCTTGTTTCATCCTTCTCTTACCTTGTGTCATACTTATTTATTGCTGTTGTTATTTAGTTGTTTTTCAGTTGCATCTGACTCTTCATGACCCCATTTGGAGTTTTCTTGGCAAAGATACTATAGTAGACTGCTATTTCCTCCACCAGCTTGTTTTATAGATGAGGAACTGAGGCAAACAGAGTAAAGTGACTTTCCCATGGTCATACAGCTAATAAGGGTCTGAGTCAAGATTTGTACTCAGAAAGATGTGTCTTCTTGACTCCAGACCTGGCAAGCAGGCTGTTAATAGGCTACAGGTATTATTATTTCCATTTGCAAAATGAATGAATTGAGCTCCAGAGGTTATTTTTTTTTTTTTGCTCATGGTCATAAAGTCAATGACAGAGTTAAGATTTGCACCCATGTAGTGTCTCCTGAAACTCTGTACTAAGACATCAGGATCCAATTTTTAAAAAGTGAAGATGGCTCTTGCCCTCAAGGACTTTATATTCTAATAATAGTCTAACAGTGGTGTTCAGGTAGGAATATTTTGGCTTGGATAGTTGCAGAGATGGTATAGTAGGGGAGTATGCTGACTCATAAGAAAGCAAATTGAATATAAAAAAGTTATTGCATGAAAGATGAGAGAGAGAATCTTTTCTAGTTGTAGTAGGCTTTTGGATATGATGTTTATATTAACTGACAATAAGAAGTTAGAAGAGACTCTAATTTCTCTATATGAGAGACATAGATCTGACTGTCATGATCATTCAGACTATAGAGAGGAGTCTCATTGCACACAATACATAAGAGGAGAGGCTAGGAGTTTGACCTATAAGCTTTTTTTTTTCAAAAAGTACGTGCAACTTTTTAGAAAATATTCACTATAGTGGTAAGACGGCTTTATGTTTATAGTTTAGCTTGCAAAATGTGGGTGACATCTTCAACTTCATTGTATATCAGTCTTTTGCTTGGCATCTTGTATCCCTCTTAATATATGAAGACAGATGAGATTCATTTTTACATTAAATAGTTACAATCCAAAGAGCTTCTACAATGCCCTGAAGGCTATTTATTGGCCAAAGACCTTTGATGCATCTCAACTACTCAGTGCTACTGGTGCCACGCTGATCAGTGGAAAGGACATGATGCTAAAGAGAAGGGCTGACTACTTTCATAGTGTTCTCGACAGACCATCATAAACCAATGGCTGAAGCCATTGACAGTATACCTCCGGTTGAAGTCAGTCCCTCTCTAACTGAACTTCCAACTGCAAAAGAGGTTTTAAATGCCATTAGGCTCTTCGTGTGTGGCAAAGAGCCATTTCATTCCAGTAGAGATCTACAAGACAGGGGGTCCACTGTCCACAGACTGAAATCTTCTGAGTTATATGACAAGAGGAGGTCATCCTACAGGAGACCAAGGATGTCTCCATTGACTATCTCTATAAAGGATAGGTTGTCTTGTGATAGTCATAGGGGTGTGTCTCACTTTTTCACTGATTGCAAAATTTTTTCCACAGTCCTCCTAAATTGACTGATTCTTCACCTGGAAGGTATTCGTTTACCTGAGAATGTGGCTTCAG
Organism: Pseudochirops corinnae; assembly: GCA_028646515.1. NCBI lineage: Eukaryota > Metazoa > Chordata > Mammalia > Diprotodontia > Pseudocheiridae > Pseudochirops > Pseudochirops corinnae. Next base: position 132,209,726 of record CM053589.1, on the reverse strand, counting down.
AAAGGGCTGAGTAATAGTCAACATGGTGTTTATTGCCTGACAACACCAAGAGAAATGTCAGGAGTAGAACAGAGGTCTGTACACAACATTTATTTACCTGAACAAAGCCTTTGGTACTGTCAGTCATGAGGACTCAGGGAAGATCAGGGTTAAATTTGGTTGCCTGGAGCAGTTCTTCAGTATTGCACACCAGTTTCATGATGACATGCTTACACAGATTCTGGTTAATGGATGATGTTCTCAAGCTTTCCTAGTGACCAGTGGAGAAGCAGGGCTCTGAATGTGCTCTGATCTTTAGCCTGATCTTTTCAGGATTTTGTCAGACACTTTTAAAAAGGTCCAAAAAGGCATTAAGGTCAGCTACCACACTGATGGTAAATAATTTTGCTTGAAAAGACTACTAGCTAAAGTGGAGGGAAAATTGGTGTGTGGCTTTTTCTTCACCAATCATTGTGAATTCAGTGCACCCTCTGAGGTTGATTCTCTGCCACTTGTGCTAATTTTGCCCTGACAGTTAACATCAAGAAAACAAAAATTCTCTACCAGACTACACCACTCCATCCATATGAAGAACCATCAGTTACAGCAAATGGAGAAATTTTGAATGCTGTGGATGTTTACTTACCTTGACAGTATACTTTCCAGAAATGTAGACACCAACATTGAGGTTGCCACCTTCATTGCCAGAGCTACATTAGCATTTGGGAGTTTCTGAAAGAAAGTGTGTGTGGGAGAAGTATTAGGCTGTTTGACAAGCTGAAGGTCTGCAGAGCCATTGTGCTTACCTCATCATTGTATGCTTGTGAAACCTGAACATTCTGTTGATGCCATGCCAGAAAATTGAATCACTTCCGTTTGAATTAGAATATTCTGGAGATCACCTGCCAAGACAAGGTACTAGATCCTGAGGTCCTTTCCTGAGCTGAATTGCCAAGCATTCTAACTTTACTGCAAATAGTGCAGCTTCAAAGGGCTGGCCACATCATTCAAATGGCAAATATGCATTTGCCTAAAAGACTATTTTATGGAGAGCTCATATAAAGTAAGCACTCACTCAGTTATACAAGGACATTCCAAAGTCTCTCTGAAGAATTTTGGTATCAGTTGTGAGATATGGGAGACACTGGCATAGGATCATTCAGTATGGCATGCCCACATCAAATAAAGTACTATGTTCTACAAGCAAAGCATAATTGCAGTAGCTCAAAAGAAACATGGGATGTGCAAATTTAGAGACATATTCACCCCAAATGTTCCTACAGACTATTTGTGCATAACCTATGATAGAGCCTTCTCAACTCATATTGGTCAGATCAGTCACAGTCAAAAACACTATACATTGACCCCAACATCATGATGTCATTTTGGTCCTTTCCAAGTATTAAGAATGACAAATGAACAAATGAAAGCACTTAAATGGAGTTAAATTGAACTGATGGAGTTTGCCTCTATCTCTGGTCATAAATACAAACTTAAATTCTAGATACTAATAGTGCTACAATATGAGACATGCTGCTTGGCTCAGATAAGATGCCAAATGATATTCTGTTCCCACTCCTTCTTCATATACTCATAATTGCCACTATTTGAGATGATGGAGATTTACTCAGATGAAAAACAGAAGTGCTCAGTCATAGACTTTCATTTACTTTAGCTGATCCTACTTCTTTAATTGAAGTACATATTGACTTGCAAGGATTTGTGTCCAATATTTTCATTTTCATGGCTATGCCATGAAAGCCAGCTGTGACAGTTATGGTCACCTATATGTCATCAGATGTTCTTTAGTTTTAAATAGTATTTGGTAACAGCTTAGGCCTTTCATGCACTCAGAGATTTATCTCCTGAAATTATACTAGCAAATTAAAAACAGACATTACAAAACTTAAAAAAAAAAACCCTTTGTTGATAGCAGTGTCACATGTAGCAATTAACTGGCATTACCAATAGCTGCCTTTCCCAATTAAAAACATTTAAAAATGGAACTCATAATCAGGAGATCGCAATTCAGCTGTCAAACTAGAGGTGAAAAAACAATATCAGTCCAAGTATTCCCAAGGGATAATTTGAAAGCAGATATGAACTGTGAACTCATGTGTCAGAATTTTGATTATAAAAGATCTCTGTAGGTCAGACAACAAGGATAATGAGAAGTATAGAGTTTATTATGTTTGTATGATTGTACATTATAGTATGATTGTTTATTACGATTGTACATTATAATAGCTCAAACATGTCACATTAGATTCATGATTATAACTTAAAATGATTTAAATGTTTGTAATCACTTAAAATATATGTATATAATTTCATTTATTATCATTTAAACATTTATGTTGTACAAAAAAAAAAAAAGACATGACCTGTTACTGATATATGCTACTGTCACAAAATTCTAGAATTTTGTCCATTGGCAATTTGGAGGTTACTTTGCTGCAGCGTATGATGGCAAAGATAAGTCTCAGCATGAATGGTAGCAAACACAGACCATCTTTATTCTGTCCTGGCTTTCATGTTGAGAGAAATGTGATCTGAACTTGGGTTCAGAAATTTTGTCCTCAATGAAAATTTGTAATATGAATTTGCTAGTAGTGTAGATGGTATAGCTTCACAGCACGCAGGGTCATCATAGATCATAAGAGGAAGACGTATCTTGTAGATCATCTAATCCATTTGTAGTTCTGGTAGAAGTTAAACTAGATGGCCTCTGATGTCTCACTCCATCATAAGAACTTAAAATAGGAAGGGACCTCAGAGGTCATCCATCTAAGTAAGCCTCTGCTAGAATCATGAATTCACTGAAAATATGTCATCTGTCCTCTGCTTGATGCCCTCCAGAACCAAGAACTAAGCACTTCCCAAATCAACCTCGTCCATTGAAAAATATTTCTGATCATTAGGAAGTTTTTGTTTGTTACAATTCTCTCACTTTATCAATAGGGAAATGTAAGTCCAGAGAATCTAAATATTGCCATCCAAATAGTCTAGAATCCATTCAACTGTGTTATTCTCTAGTCTACATTTGTCTATTTTCTCCAGAGTAAAGAGCAAGCTCCTTGAGCATAGAGACTACGCTTTTTGCACCTAGCAATAGTGCCTCACACATTTAGTAGACATTTAGTAAATGTTTGTCAAATTGAATTCAATTAAGTTCAATTAATCCAGAGCAGTTCAATTAAGTGCTTGAATTATAATAATATAGTTTATATGGGATTAAATAAGCTGTTTACTCCTCAAGAATTCACTGTCATTGTATCTGCCAGAGATTTCATGGCTCCTTCTTAGGCTATGTCTATGTTAAAATTATAAAGTTGCTGCTGGAGCAACTCTACCTCCCCCTCAGGCAAACTTATAGCTACATAAAGTTTCTGGGAGGGAAAAAAGTGGAAATGAAAGTTATGTAGCTATTGATTTTCTCAGAGTTGAAGACATCATTTATTCAACAAGCACATTAAATGATGTATTCTATATGCCAAGCACCATACAAGGTGTTGGGAATATAAAGACAAAAAACAAGTATTTGTAGTAAATTAAAATTTTGTACTAGATTAAAATCCTGAGATATCTAGGAACTATTTTTTTTTATTAATGACTAAACAAATATACATATTACATACTATTAAACTAATTATGATGGCATAACTCATATTTCAGTGTGTATTTCTTACATAAATTGTAGACAAATCTCTGGGATCAGTTTCTTCATCTGTAAAGCAGCGACAATATTTTACTTACTTCACTCTATGATTATAAATAGGGAACTTTGAACATCATGGGGTGGAGATGAGGTGTCAGGGAAAGAGTACAAATCAGTCATTTCGTTATGGTAGGGAACTCCTGGTAATGATATTTAAATTTTTAGCATAGATTTACAAATCATAATCTTATTGAATTGCTGACACAGTAAGATATTAAGTGACTAGAGACACACAACCACTGCCGTTCACAGATAGGACTTGAACCTATGTCTTACCAATGCCAAAGTTTATTCTCTCTTGATTTCATGATGCCACTCATAAATCTTTCTTTTGTTTTTTAAATTCATTTATTTATTTTCTTGTTTACATCATTCATATCCATTAGATTTTGAGTTACAAATTTTCTCCCTATCTTTCCCCCACCTACCACCCCAAAACAGCCAT
>CM053589.1:132189764-132205084 GCA_028646515.1 Pseudochirops corinnae | reverse complement strand
GTGTGTGTGTGTGTGTGTGTGTGTGTGTGTGTGTGTGTGTGTGTGTGTAATGGTAGCCATCTCTAGGCTAAGGGGAGGGGGAGAAAAAGGGGGGAAAAGAAATTTACATGATAATCTTACTATGTATTTAAATGGAATAGCAAATTGTACATAATAGAATTGCAGTTTCATGTGCAATCAGCTTTTTAAAAATTATACTATGTTATGGAAATACTTGTTTCATTACATAAATTAAAAATTAAATAAATTTTACAAAGGTCATAAGATACAGAAATTAAGAGAGAACCATATCAAGTTATTTTTTACATTTATGACTAGGGAAGCATTTCTTAACTAAACAAAAGATAGAAGCAATCACAAAACATGAAACAATAATTTTGATCACATTAAGTTAAAAAAAAAAAACAACACCTATGCCACTACCAAATCAAGGAAACTAGGATAAGAAGGGAAACTATAGATTGAAGAGTATTGGGAAAAATGTTGCATCAGATATCTCTGATAATTTACTGATATACAAGATATATAGACAACTAAAATAAAAATATAAGACCAAAATAAAATAAAAATATAAGACCAAAGTCATTCCCTGGTGGATAAGTGATCAAAGGATGCTAAAAAAAAAAAAAATACTCCAGATCACTAGTAATTAGAGAAATGCAAATTAAAGAAATTGTGATATTCTGCCTCACACTCATCAGAATGGCAGTGACAAAAGTTAGAGGGGTGCTGGGAAAACAGGCCTGTTGGTATATTATTGGTACACCAGTGATTGAACCAGAAGTATAACTAAAAGTTTGATGGAGTTAACTGAAATTGGCTCTTGAGAGATGATTGTTTAATTTGCAGTATAAGCATTTATACCTCAGAAACAAGAAATAAAAATCAAACTACAAATCAGGATTTGATTTATTATTTTGTTTATCATTTGATTTTAAATAAGCATAGGGGAAATGTTAATAGTGCAGATAAATGATAAAAATATGTTTTGTGGACTTTTTTTCTCAGAGTTCTGAGTGCTAAACATTTAGCAACATAAAGAAAGTTGAATTACCCACAAAAAGTTACTATGCAGTGCATAGTACCTTTTGACCTAGCTGTAATATTGTTAGGCCTATACCCAAAAAAGATCAAAGAAACGGGGAAAAAAAGATCCCTTTAATACAAATATTTTTGTAATAGTGCTTCAGCACTTAGCAGGAAATTGCAGGGATGCCCATCAATTGAGGAATGATCAAAGAAGTTGTAGTATATGATTTTGATGGAATACTCCTGTGATAGGAGAAATGATGAGTGCGATGATCATAGAAGAACATAAATGCATCTGCACAAAGTAATGAGGACTGAAATGAGCAGAACCGAGAACTTTGTATATAGTAACTTCCTGGCTCTTAGTAGGAGTTTTTTTTTTTCTTTTTGGAGGGCAATTGGGGTGAAGTGACTTGCCCAAGGTCACACAACTAGTTTGTGTGTGTGTGTGTGTGTGTGTGTGTGTGTGTGTGTGTGTGTGTGTGTTGTGTCTGAGGCCAGATTTGAACTCAGGTCCTCCTGACTCCAGGGCCCGTGCTCTATTTACTGCACCACCTAGCCACCCCCTGTTAGTAGGAGTTTAATAAACATTGATTGGCTGATGATTTAATTACTTGATTTTGTGGTGGCAAAAAAAAAAAAAAGAAAACTACCTGGGAATTAAGAGTTGTTGTATATGACTGTGATGGAGTACTATTGTGCTGTAAGGAATGAGGAAATAGATTACTAAAAAGATATGGAAAGACTTATAGGAACTGATGAAGTAAGCAGAACCAGGACAGAAGTTTATACTTTAACATCAATATTAAGTGAATGAACAATTTTAAGGACTTTTATAAACTGATAAAGAATGAAATTATCAGAACCAGAAACAGTTGTATAATAACAATAATGTGAAAACAAACAGCTTTGAAACTGTAAGAATAATAATTGAGAAAATGATTATTCATTATCCAGAGGACTAAAGATGAAACATGATCTGTGACATAGTCATGACAAATTTAAGGTACAGAATGAGACACAAATATTTTTGTATACCACCTATATTTGTATACCGCTTTTTGATTGACTATACGCATTTGTTACAAGAAATTTGTTGGGGGGAGTTTCTGGGAATTGTGGGGGTAGGAGGGAGAGAAAATAGATTTTTTTTTTTTAAATAGAGAGGTGGGTAGATGCTACAGGTATGACATGTTGCATGCAGTTTCAGATGTGGTCATTATTATTTGAGTTTGCCAGTAAGTTTGTTTTTATTAAAGAAGAAAATGCATTTATTTGTCATTGATCTTCTATTTTAAACTCTAACTCTTTGACAGGACCTGATAGGAACTATATCAAATGACCCCATTCTCAAAAGATTAACCTTTAATTTTTAGTTATAAAATGATTTTTAAAAGTCAAATGAAATTTCTCCTTTCAAACAATCCACAAGAGTTGATCAACTCCCTACTCTGGGCCAAGCACTATGCTAAGTTCTGGAGATAAAAGTTATGTTCTGTTTGTTTAAAAGAATATGTTCTGTAGCGATAAAATAAGTAGCTATAAAATATTCACAAATTTTAGTTTTTAAGAAACCTCCTCTACCAATATGAGCTATGAATGACTGCTTGGTAGCAAACTGCTTAGGAGCCATGATAATTTCAGATATGGAATTAACACCTCTTGATCATTTTTATTTTAACTTTCTGTGACATACTTTGGTCTGAAATAAATTTATCTAGGACATAAGTTAGGACAAAAAAAATGCTTTAACAAGTATATGGAAATGAGTATTGACCAAATTGGAGACTATGAGTCTCTCAACCAGAAGGTCAAAAGTTCAATCAACAGTTGTATGATCATCTGACCATTTCAGACAGCAGACCATCTTAACTACTATTTTTAATTGTTTTCTTTTGTGAGAGAAAGTGAAATATGGCTAACCCAGCTTTGTGTGTTAGCTCTCTATCAGAAATCTTTAACACAACAACTTATCCCAGGATTGTGAAATTTACAGTATAGGACATACTGTGGCAAAATAAATGAATTCAATTTGTGCCTTGTTAAATTGGAAGCATTGAATCTATGAGCATTCAGAACAAATCTGAATTGTAAAGAGTCTGATTGTTAAATGATTATAATCCTTTACTGCCATAGGCTATAAAAATTAAAAAGGTCTAAATGCTTCTTTCAGACAGAGATGCAGAGACTAATTTTACATGAATGCATATCCTAACAAGATTAGCTAGCTTATTCAGGCGTATGAATTGCACTTTTGTTCTTCATGTTGAACAAGCTTGTACCATCAGAGTCACTCTATGCTTATCATAGTCATAATCAGTTCCTTCCTTTCACAGGGTATTTTCCTTCTGCAGCTCTCTTTTGATATCAAACCACAGGTTTTTTTTTTTTTTCCTTTTCTTTGGTCATGTTTAGTGTATTTATTCCCTTACCTTTGATTTCCATTTCACTGGGTTTTAAACCTATTGCTTATCTAAAAGATACGAATCAACAATGACCATTTATCTTCTATGAGGCAGCTAAAAGTTAGATGATAGAAAAGATCAATTCCTGATTGTCATTTTCATTGTTTAAAAAAAATGTTCAATGTTTTGCCATGAAAACAATCTCTGTTCATTTAGTAGTCTTCTGGGGAGCAAAGAACTCTTTTTCCGTCATAGACTTCAAGATATATCTTAAATGTGGCTAATCTTTTGTTGGTAAAATGTTGACTCTGTCTCACTAACAAGAAATTCAAAAAAATTAGTTCTTTTGACTTTTTTTTTATCTCATGAGATCAAACGCAGTCTGCTTTTTATGTTTTATAAAGCAGTTTTCTGATATCCATTAGAAAGCATTAGGCCTTTTGTTCAGTTTAGATAATTATACATTTTTTAATATACTCCCATCTTTCTGTTTCAGCAAGCGAATGGTTTCATTTGGGGACAAGTAATTGATATGAATTTCTTTTTTTTCCAGAAGGCCTTTTCAGAAAATCAAGAGTACATTAAAACTTGCATTATAACACACCACTAACAGGTTTATTTTAATGGTACATCTGTGCTACGGTAGTAAACCATGTATCTGTGCTCCAATTTTAGACATTTATTTTTAATGTCAGAAGTTTATAACTATCTCTAAAATCCACTTTGGGCAAAAACTTGGCATGCAGGGCTTCTAACCAACCCTCATGATCTTCTTTAAATGGAAATTTATTTCCTTAAAAAGAAAGCCCTTCACATTGTGCACACATTTATTATTATAGCCTCGTTTTTTAATGATGATTTGATTGGTCATCGAGTCTTTTCCACAGTCAGTGTTCAGCAAATATACTAATGCTTTGTGTAATATGTAGTTTAACCACCCAAGAGAGTTAGATTTCTATTATTTGCTAGGAAGACTTCTGAAAGCTAACATTTGGGCAGTGTTATTAACTGATCTTTCAAGAGAAAATTTCCAGATTTTGCCTTCTTTACATTAGTTTTATTTACCTTCTCTATTATACTACATATATTTTTTTACTTTACTTTTTTCCTAGAAGGAATAAAATATATATTTACTTGTTTCCATGATTCATGGCATAGATATTTTCTCTTTTATTGGAAAGATTCAAGAAAGATATGTTACTTAACCTTGGATTTACCTTAAAATGTGAAAAGGGAGATGCCTCAGGATTTTAGACCCTCACATTCTTGCCATCTGTAAAGAAAAAAAAAACAAAGAGCTACCTTTGGCAATAGGTTTGTTTTTTTTTTGTAATAAATCTCCGAAAGGTTTGATAAGACAGGCATCTGATATTAAGGCTACCTTTTAGCATTCTCTGGGAAGCTTATACTCATATATTTTTAAGTTAACCCAAGGTTTTTCAGTCTATGATTTAGAAATTGTCATATATCAGTGACCAAGTCATTTTTTTTTATTAAGGACAAGTAACCTGTGGTACTTGGCCATTCATGAGCAAATTTAATTATGATAATATTTTATTTAAAAAAAGCTTTCAGATTTGAGATCATAAGTGTGGCATTAGTCAGTATTTTTACTTATGATTCAACTTTTAAAAATTAATTGATTCATTCTTCGAAATGTTGCAAAACGTTAATTGATCTTATGTTGGAAAGGTTAGAATTAATCATCTCTAAACACTTTAGTGATGAGCCGCTAATTGACATAATTAAAGCCTGACATTCCAAAGGTCAGTATATTTGTTATGAAGCAGCTTGGTAGTCTAAGATTTGACTATACTGTTAGTCAGATAGGGTATATGTCTACACAACTAAACTACTAAGATCATTCTTAAAGTGAAGATCTCATTTTTTCCCTTTCAGCTGTCTGAGTAGCAAACAGAAACATATTATAGGACTGTCAGTTATGGATGTCATTTTAAAAGATATAAGTTTCCTGATTCCTTTTATCTAATGAGTAAATATAACATTCACAGTTTTAATAAAAGAAATAAGGAACAACAACAAAAAGGTGTTGGACTTATTTGCCTGTCATCAATTTCCACTTACATTTCTGATAAAAGAAATGGCATATGAAAACGAATGGAAGTATTCTATATTCACTTTAAAAACATTAAGGACCTACTATGTGTGCAGGGTATTGTGCTATATCCTGATGATCTGACAGTAATTGTCAGATGTTGTATCTAAGTGTTCCAGATTCATTCAAGAAACATTGAGGGCCTACAATGTGCAAGATACTGTGTTATGTGCTGAAGTTCTGAAGGAACTCATCATCTGTCTTGCATAACTCTCAGCATATAGCACAGAGCCCTCTTCTTCACCTATACTACTTTATTTGGTGATCTCATCAGCTCCCATGGAATTAATGATCATTTCTGTGCTAATGATTCTCAAATCTACCTATTCTGTCTCAGTCTCTGACCTCCAATCTTACATCTCCAAACACCTTTTAGACGTCAAACTGGATGTTCAGTAGACATCTTAAACTCAACATGTCTAAAACAGAACTCATTGTCTTTTCCCCTAATCTTGTATTCCTCACTATCTCTCACCCTCTAAATCTAACCTTTGCCAAGGTCTATTGATTTCACCTTTGTGCCATCTGTTGCTGTGCATTAATTAGACCTTCTCTATGCCTTTTGCATGTGACCCCTTCTTTATTCTTATTCTATACCCACCCTAGTCAAGGTTGCATTCACCTTTTACCTGGGCTATTATAGTAGCTTCCTAATTTGTCTCACATAATCCATTCTCTACTCTTTCAAGTCCATCCTTCACACAGCTGCAAAATAAATATAAACCAAGTTCCAAAGCCAGTTGATGTAGGACTCTCTCCTTATTAGTGGAGATTCACATACCTGCACGAGGGACAAGACCGAGGTAGTGAGAGAGTGAAAGAGGAAAGCTTTAACCTCTTTGGACTTTGTTTGACTCACTTCAAGTGTTTTGAGTATCTTCGGTTCTCTTCTGGATTCCAGTTTCTCTAGAGATGATAGGTGATGCCTATTCACGTTGCTGAAAATGAGAATAAGATCCTGGGAAGAAACTAACATAAGAGCTAGCAGTCTTCATCATCTACTTATCCACAGGTTGCTACATTAGACTTCAGGGAATTTTGCCTTGAGTAAGATCTGGCACTTCCTCTCTTGGTTGAGCTGAGTTACCTCGCTTCCATTGGGAGAGCTCCTTACTCTATATTGCCTGGTATATATTCATCTACTTATACTTTCTCTGATTTCATCTTTACTATTGACTTGGATAAATGGATTGTTTTGTTGCTCAATGTGGCTCATTATGGAACTGGTATTTGGTGGGAAGTCAAATGGTCCTCCTTTCCCAATAATAAACAGAGCTCAGAAGTTTAGCTTAAACCTGAAAACAGCATCTCTAAACTAACAATATTTAAAGGAGCAGACAGATACAACTCTAGCCCAGTACCCCCTCTCTCTTTGGGGAACAGAAGGATCAAACTTCTGGTCCCAACCTCCTGTTTCTTCTCTGGGCAGGATACAAAGTCTCTCTCAAAGAAGAATAGGGAGAGATGAGAACAGAAATGTCTATTCTGTTTCCCTTCAAACTCCACAATGACATCCTTATGTTACATATGTTACACGTTATATGTTTATGCTTCATAAACATTCCTAAAGCATATCTCTGGCCATGTCACTCATCTGTTTAAGAAGTTTTAGCAGACTTTACATTTACCTAATAACTTTCCTATCTGGCATTTAAAGGCTTTCACAATCTGGGTCTAGTCTATCTTTCAACACTGATTACATATCTTTCCCTCTTACACACTCTACACTCCTGCCAAAATGCCCTGCTTCCTGTTCTCTGTACATGACATTCCATCTGCCTCTGTTCCATTGCCCAGGATCTCTCCCATGCCTGGAGTGTGTTCCCTCTTAGCATTTGTTGAGTCAACTCTTTTCAAGTCTCATTTCAAAAGCAACTTCTTTTGAGAGTTCATTCTTAGTTCCTTAGTTTTTTGAAACCTACCTCCCCCCACAATCACTCTGTCTACAGAGTGAATACAGGGTGTCCCAAAAGTGTTCATTCAATTTTAAACTTTAATAGCTTAAAGCTACACAAAGGAGGATATGAAAATATATCCCATATTAAAGAAAAAATCTAGGAACATATTTCATGCACCTAATAGAATATAACCTTCTTGAGGTGTAAGACTATCTTTTTATCTCCATGCCTAGCACTGCCTGATACATAATCAGTACTTTAAAAATACTTGTTAATTAATCAGTAGTATGATTGATTAATATATGTTAGATATAATAAGAATAGCATAGGTTTACATAGTGCTTTATCATTTATAAAAGATTTCCACTGAACACTATAAAGTAGCTACTGTAAATATTCTGCCTATTTTTAAATGATGAAATTGAGGCTTAAAGAGGGAAATTGAAATACCTATTATCATATAGCTAGTATGTTACAGAGAGAGAACTCCAATCTTCTACCTCCAGCTCCAGGACTTTTTTCACTCATTGTATCATGCTGCCTTTAAAAATGAAGGCGGTCCTTTTGCCCATTTTTCTTACTTAGAAATGAACTGAGAATGCTGCCAAAATCAGAGTAAGATTAGTATTGCTTACTTTTTAGATCATGATTGTCAAAATAACATCATATTTATATATTTTCTAACATTAATTTCATTTTATGTTACAAAAAGTTTTTGCAAGATTGAATTTATTTCTTCTTTTTTCTAGTTGGTTGACTACAATATTGTACCCAAAAAAGTATGCATGTATGTGTGTGGGGTAATATCTCCTTGACAGTTGCATTAACTTTTATTTCTCATAATAGCTCACCACTAACAAAAGAATTCACTTCTTAGGTTTAAACCTACATCGGAAGCTTTGTGTTAAGATATATTAATTACACTTAGTTTTGAACAAAGGCCATTAAATTATTTTAAGAGTAAGATAACTTTGGGGAGGGTTTATGGTTTTGGGGGGTTACTTTATTGTTGTGGTTCAAAAAGGGTACACTTTTATATCAAGTTTTGTGGGACATAGATTAGATAAACTCTAGAATTCATATCTGTAGTATAATTTACACGGAGACTGGGCTGTCTGAATAGTTATTATCCTTCTTGGTGCTAGAATTATTGTACCTGAAATTGAGAAATCAAAGAATACTTATTAGATACCTACTAATAATGATAGTACAGCTCTAATAGTGTATCTTTTAGAAAAATTTAAGTGTACAGTGATGTGACTATTAAGTATTGTAATTATACACTTTAGATAGAATTTTCTAGCTCTTCAGGAAAAATAATTTTCATTATTTAATTAGACATACCACAAAAGCAATATTCTTATAGTTCATTGAATTTTGGGGAAAACCTTGTGTTCTTTTTTAAAAAATGTATTTATTTACTTTTCGTTTACAATATTCAGTTCCACAATCCCTTGAGTTTCAAATTTTCAAACCTTGTGTTCTTGAAGACAGTATATGTGTAACATAAGCTCTGACAGGTCCTATTAAGGTGGAAAAGACCCAACAATGAACTTGGTTAGCTCTAAAAGAACTGGAGAGGTAAGGTATGGGGGGCTCATGTCTAGAAGGCTGCCCAGTATCAGAAGAAAATTTTTGGAGGTACAGCAAACCTTCAAAGGAATAAAAAATATAAAGTGACCATCAGAACTCTGTAACTCCCAAGAAAGAAACAGAGGATGCTAAGGATCATGCAGTTCTAAGACCATCAATAAACATGATTTTTACTGTTAGTATCCCTGAATATGTGATAATTGTCCAATGATTCACAAATTGATCCAATGCGATAAGAACTGAACGACATGCAAACTGAAAATCGATCCATGAATTTTACTTAGCGGCCACTCTGTGCCATGTAATGTGCAAGACATTAGGGGATGCAAAGACAAAAAGAAAACAATCCTGGCCTGTCTGGAGCTTCATTCTATCCCAGAAAAAAAATGCACATACACAAATAAATTCAAAACACCCTCATAGGATCAAATTTCTTAATTTTTAAAGTCATGATATTAAAGCAAGTAAAATATGTGTTTCAGAAACATAGATTTATGTCCTTTTATGGATTTCAAAGTTTTTTAATTTTGGAGGAAAAAATGGGAAGTACGTTCTCAAATCCCTGGTCTTAGATATATTTTTGAACATTTTACACCATATATGTTCCTTGATGATAAGATCCAACTTTTTGGTTAGGGGGTTAGACATTTATGTATGACAGTAAACTCAGGAAATTAATCATTTGAAGTATAGGCCTTTGTTTTTTTTTTTTTTTTTTTTTTTACTACTTTATCCTTTTAACATGATAAAAATCTGTCATCTCATAGTCTATATTTTGATTATAAAAACTAAAAATAAATTGGTTAGGTTGGAGGAAGTACAAGAAAAATTGGCTCAATAATCTCCCCCTAATATTGGGCCCACCCTCACCACCCGTTTCTTTATTAGTTGAGCATGCTGCACATCTGAAATTGAAGATGAGATTTTATGACAAAGGGAAAACATTTTTCAACATTTTCAGTTTTTAAAAATGAATATGAAAACTGAGGGTGGAGTTGTGAGGCAATAGGCTTCTTTGTAATATCATGCTAAATTGGAACTAGCTTTATTAGCCTCCTCTCAAATACTGCAGATGGACAATGAACTGTCCCCATAATTGAATAGGAGGAGGAGAACAGGCTGGCTTACATTTGTGAAATTTTGCAATGCCTTTAATGATTCCAATCTTCTCTGTGAAACAAAGCCCTATCTTTTTAAGTCAGATATTCTTACTGTGGTGCTATAGGAATGAGTGAAAAAAGCTATGTGTGAAACACTGTGCTAAACTGGGAATACAAAAGTTTTAAAAAAGTGTCTGTTTTCAAGGAGCTTCCATTGCTAAAAAAGCAAATATATGTGTTCATGTATGTATACATATGAATGGGGTGTAGTTATGGGTATATGTGTGTATATATATGTATGATACATAAATACATGGACATGCATATATATTAGAAGGATGGCTACAGAGACATGTTTTGTTTTTGAAAAATAAAAGTACTTCAGATTAAATAAAATACTTGGGAGTCTACCTACCAAGATAGACACAGGACATTAATGAAAACAAATACAAAATACACTTTACAGAATATACGCCTTAAAAATTGAAGAAATATTAATTGCTCAAGAATAGGGCAATAGATGTAATAAATGCCAATTAATTTACTTATTCAGTGCCATACCAAACTAAAAAAATATTGCTTTATAGAACTAGAAAGATAAAAACAAAATACATCTGAAAAAATAAAAGGTCAAGAATTTCCAGCTAAATAATGAAAAAGAATAGGAAAAGGGGATCTGAGAATCTAAAATTATACTACAAAGCATTAATTATCAAAGAATATACTCAAGGCACTAGATACATTCCTTGAGTTCTTTTCATGTTATAAGAATATCCATGCCCTACTATGGTAGTATGTTTGTTATTCTTCACTCTTACAATATGATCAGTCCATCTTTTTTTTGTTTTTTCAGGAAGGCATGTTCTTGATAATGTATCCTTCATAGTCACAAGCCCATATGGGAAATATGTCATAATCTATTAAAGTCTGCAATTCTTCTTGGAACTGTTTAAAAAAAAAAGTTGATTTATGGAAAGCATTAGGTATGGAGCATCTAAAAGCAAACAAAAATGGCATATGCTTGAAAAACCCAAATACCCCAACTACTAGGATAAAGATTCACTATTTGACAACAGTATCTGGAAAATGCTTAAAAATCATCTGGCAGAAACTAGGCATAGACTAGATAAACTCCAAAAGGATATGTGACTTAAATATAAAGGGTGGCATCTTGACCACATTAGAGAAGAAAGGAAAAATTGACTTTTCAAATCTCTGAATAAGTACTATTCCATGACCAAATAGAGGTTAAAATAGAGAATGTTGAGAGGGAAAAAAATCTTGGCAGCAAACTTCTCTGATACGGCTCTGCTCCTCACTTGATAAATAGTCAAAAAGCGGTTCCCTAGGGAAGAAATCCAAGCTATCAATGAACATATTAAAAAGATTTTAAATCACTAAAATTAGGCGAATGAGAAATAAAGCAATTATGATATTCCATCTCCTAGCAATCAAGTTAGAAAAGTTGACAAAATAAAAAATAACACAAGTTTGAGGTGCTACCAGAAAATAGAGCATTAATGTACTGTTGATAGAACTGTTCATTGATTCATACTGAAAATTTGGAAACAGCCCCAAATATTACTAAACTGTGCCACATTTAGGCCTACAAACCAAAGATGTCAAAGACAGAGGTAAAGAATCCATCCATACAAAAATATTTATAGCAGCCTTTTTGGTAAGAGCAAAGAACAAAGTGGGTAACCATCAAGTGAGGAATGACTGAACAAATATTGATATATGAATGCAATATAGTACAACTCTATTTTGAGAAACAGTGAAAAGAAAAGTTTTGAAGAAACCTGGGAATATTTGTATGAAGTGATATAGAGTGAAATGAGCAGAACCAGAAGGAAAATTCAATTATAAAAGCAATACTATAAAAAGAAACAACTTTTAAAACTTAAGAACTCTGGTTGATCAGTGCAATGACCAACCAGGATTCCAGAGAATCAGTGCTGAAGCATGCTTAAGGTGTAACTGAATGAGCAGAATGAAATACATATTTTTAGTGCATGACTAACATGGCAATTTGCTTTGTATGAATATATATATGTATATACATATGTATGTATGCATGTGTATATATGTATATACATACATATATATATATATATATGTTGTCTTTTCTTTCTTTTTAATGAGGAGGAAAGGTTGAAGAAATTAAAAATAAAATCTTAATTGAAAAATAAAATTTAATTTAAAAAATAAAGGTAAAGATAGTGAATGGATCTATAAGGGATTAGACTGATACACTCTTTCCAGGAGGGCTAGCATTGTTGACTATATTCTGCTTTCAAAACTGGAAATTCATGCCAGAGATGGGTATTCCCAGTCATAAGGCTCTTAGAAGATGGCCAAAGATTAGGGATCAAAGTGAAATGTGACTAGGGGCCATATGAAATAGTAGTCCAGGTGAGGCATGGAATACTATAATCCTCAAAGAATTAAGGTTGCAAGTCTTCCAAAGGACAATGAAGAGACTCATGGTGAGTATGAATAGACTAAGGCTTATTAATGCGTGATCAGCTGTACCAGAGAAGTAGCATAAAAACTATTAGGGGCACATGTAACTAGTAAGGGAGGGGAGGGACTTGATCAAGTAGTAAGAGTGAGAGATTACCAATGGACAATCATATGTTTCACTGGTAACAAAACAATGTCAAGAAAACTAGAGGAAGAACCCTAGCATATTGAGTAAATTATATGTGAACACTCTACAGGACACAGGCAAGGGATAATGGAATGAAAAGGTTTGGATGGAATGTATTCATTCTCATTGAAAGGATTGCCCAAATTAATGAGATTTTTAAAAAGCATTTTAAGTGTTCCCTCATTTCCATCCTTTGCCTTCTTGGAGGCAAAGAGTGTTTAAGGGTATAGGATCTTTCTCATGAATTTATTCACTAATTTTGTTCTTTTCCTTTTTCAAATATATTTTCTGTCATTTGCAGAAGCAGTCTTTTTTTTTTTCTGAATACACGTATACATATGCATATACGTATGTGGGTACATAATATACATTTATATACATATATGTGCATCATAAATGCACACCCATATGTACATATTCTTTAAAAACTTTAACTTTAATTGATTCAATTTAACTCTACATTAGTGAATTACTGTTGTGTCAGAGGATGAAACTCAGCATCAGATGGAATGAAGAAGGCCAATGGATAAGGGAGATTGTCTTTACAATGGAGGGAGGATGCTGAATTTTAGGACAAGTTTGTAAGTTGGAGCCAAGTTTAGGTACTGAGGGGCTCTATAGGCCTATAATTGATTAGCCTATGCAATAGCAGTTTGTCCCTTTTTTGTATTAGCAAGTTGCTTTGCAAATCCAATTGAATAAACATTAAGTAAACTTCTGCTGTATATAAACATGGCATACCAAGTATATGTTGTAGTTATATCCATGAATTGATAAGCTACTGATAATGACTCATCTAAAGTAATGGAGGGAGGTGGAGCCAAGATGGCACAGTAGAGAGGTACTCAACAGAGTTCTCTCAAAATTCTCCAAGCATCTTTAAAATAACTCATTTTGATTTCTGGAGTCGCAGAGGCAACAAAACATAAGATGAGATTTTCTTCTGGGATAAGATAACATGGGAGGTGAGAAAGAGATCAGGGACATGGGGAAGGGGGATAGATTGGAGCCCATATGGAAGAAACACCAGTGGTGGGACTAAGGGGTGGTTCAACCGAGAGACAGAAGGGGAAACTGACAACTGATCAGAAAGAGATTATGGGATATCCCTGTGCTATTACTGGACACAGCACCAGATACTGTTTGGCAATACCATTGCCTATAACCATATATACCCACAGTTCAGTGGAAGAAAGGAGCACTTTTGGGTAAGAGGGATCAGAAGCATAAGACGCAGTATCACTTTCAGCCCAGAGGGATCAGGATGCTGAGAAACAGTATAATTTCTGGTCTCAAAGGGAGAAGGGTGCTGAGGAATAGTTATCAATTGCAATCCCAAGGGTTCAGGGGCCTTTGCTGGGTAAGGAACAGAGTGTAGACCAAGAGAGTATTGAGTACACTTCTCCCAAGGTCACATGACCTTGGAAGCACTGAAAAAATCCCAAACCCCAAGAATTATCTCTGAAAATGGTAAGGTAAAAAAGCCTGAAGCTTGAGGCAAAGTCCCACCTCTCCCCTACTTGCCCCTGCCATACCAGGAACAGAGCACATTACCACTCTATGATGGTAACACAGAAGATTAAGGCAGAAACTCAGAAGAAGGAAGACAATGAAGGAACTCAAAACTGCTATAAGCAAAGCCTCAAAAATAAATTCCTAGAGCAACTAAAAATAATTTTCAAAATCAAAGAAGAGTGGTAGGGGAAAAATTCAGCTGAGAAATGAAAGAAAAGGAAGAAAATTATGAAAAGACAATTAAAAGACAATTTAAAAAATATATGAAAATACTGAAGAAAATAACTTTAAAAACAGAATTAGTCAAAGAGAAAAAGAGAAACAAAAATTCACTGATGAATATAACTCCTTAAAAAGCAGAATTGGTGAAATGGAAAAAGAGGTACAAATGTTCACTGAAGAAAATAATCCCTTAAAAGTTGGAATGAGAAAGTAGAAGCTGATGACTGCATGAGACTATAAGAAACAATTTCTTAGGATGGCGGCGTAGGAGCAGCAACATATCGCAGCTCTCACATAGCCACCCCAAAATACCCATAAAATATGACTCTAAACTAATCCTAGAACTCCAAAACGCACACAAATATACTTTTCACTAAAGTCAGCTTGGCTACGAGGAACCATATCAGTACTGCAAACCGAAACCAGCCTGGCCTGAAGCCCTGGCTGAGCCCCGGGGGCAGCAGGATGGGAGGAGCCTTGGATTAGCGGCAGCTGCGAGCAGCGTTCAGAACTAGGTCAGTGGACCTTGCGAAATCGGGGGAGAAAAGCGGTCTGGCTGAAAGGCCTCCAGGGCTGGAAAGCGAAAGGCAGAGGTTTTGCACCCGCCTCTGCATTGCAGCTTCTGCGCCCGCGGCCTTCAGACAGCAGGGGGACTAAGCAATTGTTCAGAGGCCAAGTGCTCTCACGTTGAGCGCCCTGGATCCGGATGGTGGTCTTGGGCCTCGGTCCAGGAGTCTTCATTATCCAGTCAGCCAGAAGTAAGTAGGAAAGGGACCCAGCACCTTCCTG
>CM053589.1:132157768-132189264 GCA_028646515.1 Pseudochirops corinnae | reverse complement strand
CTTCCCATTTCTTATAGCACAATAGTATTCCATTACATTCATATACCATAGCTTGTTCAGCCATTCCCCAATTGATGGGCATCCCCTATATTTCCAGTTTTTTGCAACCACAAAGAGAGCTGCAATAAATATTTTTGCACATATGGGACCTTTTCCCACTTCTGTAATCTCTTTGGGATATAATCCCAACAGTGGTATTCCAGCTCATTTTTAGAGGTGAGGAACTGAGGGAAATAGAAATAAGTGACTTGCCCAGGATCATACAGCTAGAAAGTTTCTGAGATTAGATTTGAATTCTTAAAGATGGGTCTTCCTGAAGTCAAGCCTATTGCCCTATTGATTGTGCCACCTATCTACCCTTACAAATTTATTTTTAAAAAGAAGGATTTAAATGACTTTCTTTTCCTACCACCACATACTTAGTGGTTTGTCATCCTGTGATCAAAATTAATATGCAAAGCTCCTCCCAGAGTGAAATAATCTCATTTTCAAGTCATTTAGTTAATAACTAGCTATTTAATTTTGTTCTATAAATTTGGGAAAGACTCCAAATGATTTCAATATGCCAGCAATTTTTAAAAAATACATTTCTTATTCATATCCTAATTATGTTTTAATACACTTATCAGCAGCCACATTTCTTATGTTGGGTTTAACCTGCTATTAAGGTCTAACATATTACTATAAAGGAATATGATATTTTATACCTATGATTTTATCTTGGAGATGATGATACATCATATTATTTCTAAACTCTTAATTACATTACATTAGAAGGCAAACAGAAAGCCTCAAAGGTATTCTAAGTGGAAGCATTTCAAACTATTTGTAATATCTGCTGATTTGAAAGGGATAAGTTATACCAAACATAAGACAATGAATCTCTCATAATTCAATTCAGAGGAATTCCTTTGAAAACGTCTCTACAATGAGATATCTTTGGGATTTTCCTTTCTGTGTAACAAATCCCTTAAATATTGTCATCTTAGACTATCTGAAAATGTTCCTGCTGAAAAAAGATTTGATCAGTTTTAACTATAATACCCCTCTCCATTTAGTCTATCAATCCATTCATTTCATTTCAGGCACACCTCCTCAAATCTTAACTGCAACATTCAGTATGTCATATATTGGAAGACAGAGGCTGTTAGTGAAAATGGCCAATTAGATTGACAAGATGATGGAAAGGGAGCATTTCAGGTGAGTTAATTTTTTTTTTTTATTTTCAATAGCTGATTTTTTTTTTTAAACAAAAAATATCCCTAAGTCCAGGGAAAGGAAACTATGCTCTGTCCCATCTTAACTTTCTGCATTGAAAAGAAGCATCTCCTTATATTGTGAACATTTGCGCAACATTTTAATACTTCTTTCCTGTTATTGTGTTACAAAAAAAAATTAATGGATTGTCCAGAATTTCATTAAACTATATTATCTGCAAAGTGTCTTCATGAAGATATCATTAAGTTAAGGAGATGAGGCTCATGAATTCATGTTTGACATTGGGGATTCCATAATCTTTTCCTTTGTGTAGAAGAGAGACCTTTAAAACCACACTAGAGAGAGCACATGTTTTTAGTTATTTTTCAAGTAGTAGGGATAAATTTCATCTATCAACCCAAAATGTCTCACCCACATCTTTTTGTAATCAAATGGCATATGTTTGGAAGACAGCTGTCCAGTGTTAAAGACAAAGTCTCTGCCAGGAACAAAAAGAAGCTACTGATCCAGGCATGACTAATACCCTCTCAATATTGCACCATATATACTACAGTACGTGCCAGAAAACACTGAAATCTCTTTTAATTCTTTTGAATGAAAACATACACACACACACACACACACACACACTCACTTGAATAATTAACTATATCTATGACACTGAAATGAAGTAATTTTGAATAATTTTGAAATTTTGAAAAAAAAATTAGATTTGTCTAATAAAAAAGTCCACAACTTTTGTAGAGCTTTCTCCATACTAACAAGCTCTGCTCCTTTCAAAGTACTGCATTGCAGGCTATTCTTCTTCCCATTAAAGGCTGACAGAGGTATTACAAATTGCTACAATGGCTTTGCCCATTCTCTTGTGCTTAACAATTATGAAGTTGCAAACTTTTAAAATGAAAGACATTAATAAAATAAATACAAAAATAAAATAAAAACTAAAATGCAGTAAATAGACATCAAAATCTTTAAAATGGTTAATAAATTACTATATGGAAATCTGATTATACCTAGTTTTTATTTTGGAAAAACTTGCAGCTTTATTTTTCTTAAGAATTACCACAAAAGTGCTTATTGAAGTGGTGAGAAATGGGAAGCCATTAGTGAAATTTAGAGCCTACATTTCTATGTATCCTAAATGATGCTTACAATATTAATAAAGAAATAACATAATTTATTTCTTTTTTCCTTAGAGAAAAGAAAACAGTATATATTAGGGACAAGACACAACAAAATGAATTCATATAGAAATTGTCTTCATTGATTCAAAAACATTACCTGAGCATTTAATTGGCATACATTTGGCTATGAAAAGGAGAAGAGTGAGAATAATATAAAAAGAGACAGGGGACAGCCAAGTTTCTATAAAAGAGTTATATGCACTCACGACCATTACTTGAATCACTTCTTTCTCATATCTGCCATATCCTCAAAAGAACCTCACTTGATCCCTCCAAATATTTCTCTTCTTTTTAGTAGCTAACCTTGAAAATGCCTTTTATGATGGGTACCTCCAAATCCTTTCCTTTCACTCTCTTCTTAAGTTTCATCCTGGTTTCTGACCTCATTATTCAACTGAAACTGCTCTCTTCAAAGTTGCCAGTGATCTCTTAATCACCAGATCTCAGTCTTCTTTCAGTCTTTAATCTTCTTGACTTTTGTAATCTCTGGCATTGTTACTGAACTTCTTCTCCTTGATACCTTTTTCTAGAGGTTCTTGTAAAGCTGCTCTGTACTGCTTCTCTTACCTGTCTGACTGTTTCTTCTTGTTTTCCTTTGCTGGTTTATCATCAAAATCATGTCCATCCAGTTACCATGGGTGTTCACCAAGGCTCTGTCCTGGGCCCTGTTTTCTTCTTCCCAGAGATTTCATCTTTTCCCATGGATTCAATTTTTATTTCTATGACACTGATTGTCAGTTCTACTTATCTGTACCTTAACCTTTCTCCTGACACTCAGCCTCCCATCTCCAATTGCCTATTCAATATCTGAAATTGTACATCCTATGGACGTGTTAAACTTAACATGTCCAAAACTCAATATATCCTATTTCCACTCAAACCCTACCTTCTTCCAAATCCTCATATGATTATTGAGGCCATCATAAGCCTTCCATTCACTGGGGCTTGAAATGTAGGTTGTCCTTTTTGAAATCAAAATACATGTAAAGTTAATGATTTATGTCCTAAAGTAAAAAAAAAAACAATTTTTGATCTACTTTTCCCCTTCAAAATGGCCTTCAAATCACAGCAGTGTTCCCAGGCTCTTTTCTTTCCATGCAAACTAACAGATTTCTGAATCAATGTCTTCCCCCAAGTGTCTTCCTCATTAATAAATCAAATTCATTTTTAATTCATTGTTTAAATAGAGCAAACTATTTATTCTCTATAAATAGAATCAATCTGTTCAAAACTGGATAGTAATGCAGAAAAACCAGTTACTTTTGTAGCTTGCTTCTCTTAGTGTTGAAGATCTAACCTATTCCTGCCTGATTCACTACTTTCACAAGGTGACTCTTTACTCACTCCTGGCAAATGGGGCAAAGCACAGGACTTGTATTTTGGAAATGCTTTACATGATTTAATTTTCGTCTATCTGTCTACCTTTTCAAAATTGAAAACACTTTAGACATTATCTTTCTCCAAAATATTATTCTATACTGGTGTACCAGGTACAGGCCACATCTCTCACTACAGACAGACAAACTGTTAATCTATAAATATTATCAAGGCTTACAAAATATGTTTTTAACTATTCCTTTTTTGAGAGAATAACTAATAACTTTGATCCTCATGTCATAGCATGAGTGAATCTTGAGGCCAAACCAAGCAATAAGTTGCAGAGTTAAAGATCTCCTAAACTTTAAAGGGACTCAGTCTCTTCCCCTCTCTCCCTTTATCTGACATGTCAGCTCCCTTGCTATGCCCTGTTGATTCCATCTTTGCAATATCTCTCATATATGCCCCATTCTTTTCTCTGACACAGCTATCATTCATTACTTCATGCCTAGGCTGACAGTCTTCTAGTAGATCTTCCTGCCTTAAGTCTTTGCCCACAACACTCTATCCTCCACTCAGCAACCAAAGTGTTCTTCTTAAAACGCAATTCCACCATAACACACCTCTATTCAATAAACTCCAGTGACTCTCTAACACCTCTAGGATCAAATATAAAACCTTCTATTTGGCTTTCAAAGCTTTTTATAATTTGGCCACTTTCTAACTTTTCAGTCTTCTTATAACTTACTTCACGTATTCTACTATCCAGTGACAACTCTACAAACACACATCCCTTCTTTCTCAACTTTATAAAATCATTATAAGAAGGGAAGCAGGATTGAAAGGGATATGTTCATAAACTGTATTATCAGAAAAGGATATGAGCAAATCATAGTGATAGAGGAATCACAAATGGACGCCTAATACAATATTACTGCACCAGACTTCCACATAACTACAGTTGTAATCTGGATTTGAGCAAGGTCAGTTTGCATACCATGAAGCTTCCTGAGTCCCCAACAAAATAGGTCGGGTTAACCTCCTTGATTGACTGTTTCTTTAAAAATAGTATTCCCTCTGGGTGGCTAGGTGACACAGTGAATAGAGCACTGGCCCTGGAGTAAGGAGGACCTGGGTTCAAATATGGCCTCAGACACTTAACACTTACTAGCCTTATGACCTTGGGCAAGTTGCTTAACCCCAATCGCCCACCAAAAAGCAAAAAAAAAAGTAATGTTCCCAAGCTGCTCTCTCTCTCTTTCCATCATGTTTTTGTCTGTGCTCCTAGCTGATGCACACAGCAGGGACATCATAAGCTGAACCAATAGGAAGAGAGGGACTTGCTTCTACCCCAGTTCTATGGAATGGAAATGGGGAGGTGAAGTGTGTGTGTGAGGGGGTGTTCATTTCTGTTCTGTGTTGTTTGTACTCAGTTGGGCAGTGCTAGAGGTGATCCCCACTGGACTGGAAATTCAAGTCATGATGACTTCAAAGCCAAGACTGCCCTGTATAGCCAAACAGACCAGCCCAGAAGCCCTAAGAAGCCAGGGCTCCTGGGACTTGAACCTAGCTGAGTTTTCGACCTGGATTTGGGACTGTGCTCTAAGGGAACAGAGCTAATCTATGAACCTAATCTCCCTCCTTTCCCCAGAGACTGGAGAGGTGCAGGGAGAATATGGATTATATCTCTCATATGGTGTTGGCATATTTGTAATTATTTTTGAAATAAATATTTAAATTTATAAAATCTCCTTTGTGTTAGCCATAACGTGAGAGAACATGGACAAAGCTGCACAGGAGAAGATGTAGTTTAGCTGCAATCTGTAATAATAAGGGAACAGGCACATTAATAACATCACAGATCTACTGAAGTACTGAATATTGAAATATTGAAATGTCAAGTGCAAGACAGATTTCTACTATTTACTTGGACCTACTGACATTAAAGTTGTAAAATACACTATTCTGTATTATAGATTCTATGATGTATACAATTTATAGCTCTATAGAAGACTTGCAAAAACATAATGACCCAACCAAATAAGCAATATTCAATTATGCATCTTGATCTTTGGACTTCATAATTCAGAGCTTAACTGAACCCAAGATCTCATTGAGATCACTGAGACTAGAGAAGGGTCTCCCTCTGCCCATACTGATCATAACTCATTTAAATCTTTTTCCTCTACTAGGATGTGTCTCCATATGCTCTTATCTATTCTCCAGAGAACTACCTAATAGGTAGGATGCTTTATTTGATGGGTTTTGTTTTTTTTTTTTTACCTTTCCAGTACCCAAGCTCTCCATCTGTTTTTTCTTTCTTTCTATGAGTTCAGACCATTTCCTTTTTATCTATACATTTCCTAGATAATGTCCCCTTGTGAGGAAGCATAACCAGTCAAATACAGCACTGGTCCTGGAGTCAGGAGACCTGGGTTCAAATCCAATCATGTATCCTAACTTGCTACATGATTATGGGCACATGATTTTCTCAGAACTCCAGTTGCCAAATTTCTAAAGTTGGGATAATGATACATGTGTTACCTAACTTAACAGGGTTGTTGTTAAAAAATCATTTTGTAAACCATATCCAAATGTGAGTTGTTAGCATTATTATAATAGTTATGTAAATAGATCTTTGCTTTATGTGTGCTGTAGACTTTTTTTATTCACCATGCATGTCTCCAGTGAACTTTGTGTGACTCAATTATAATTCCTTAGAGATTATATAGTGTTTCATGATTTGTAATCATGCAACATCACTTGGAGAATACTGGTATTAAAAATTGAGTTATTGTGGTGGAAAGCAGCTTGAAATTGTAAAACACATGGCAAAACTTTCCAAATAAAATCCAGCCTGCTCTTTCTTTGCCCATTCAATTCTGGGCTCAATTCATTGTGCATCTGCAGGGCCTGTCCTAGCTAAAGCTGATATACTAAACTTGCTGCTCTCAGGATCAAAGAAAAGAACATATGTGAAAATACTTTTAAAATTACAAATATTATTTTACACATGTAAAATATTACTTGGGATATGAGATTTTGTCTCTGTGGGTACTCCTTCCTTTAACACAGATCCCAACTCCTTGTTGCATTAGTAGATGACATCTGTTGGTTGCTGAAGTTGAAAGCAATCACTAGACTGTGACCTGATTCTAGAATAGAGGAAAAGAGTTCCTGGTCAACCCGAGAGGAAATTCTTTCCCACCAGCAGGACCTGCCAGAGTTTGTGCTCTGCCACAGTCTTCAGAAAGTCAGAATCATCTCCATGTCCTAATGGATTTTTAGTGTAACTGATCAGTGAAAGATGAGTATCATTATGAATTCTGGAATTTGGCAGAGGTATATTGGGAACTATGAGACAGCCATGAGGCACAATGAATTCTGGAGTCAGGATTACATGATTTCAAATCCAGTCTCAGACAGATACTAGCTGTAGGAACTTGGGCAAGTCAGTTAACCTCTATTTGTTTCCATTTCCTCAATTATAAAATAGGGATGGGGGCGGCTAGGAGGCTCAGTAAATAGAGCACTGGCCCTGGAGTCAGGAGGACCTGAGTTCAAATTTGGCCTCAGACACTTAACACAAAAACTAGCTGTGGGACCTCGGGCAAGTCACTTAACCCCAATTGCCCTACCTTTTCTCTCCAAAAAGAAAAAAAGAATAGGGATAGTAATTGCATCTACCTCTCAGGGTTGTTATGAAAATTAAATGACATAATATTTGCTAAGTATTTTGTACAGTGCTTGGCACATAGTAGAAGATATATAAATGCCTATCCTTTTCCTTTGAGAGCAGCAGACAAGGCTATAGAGGATGTACAGATCCAAAATGATTCGCTCTGCTCCCAGAACTAGGGACTTTGTATAAACAGGCAGGGAAGGTATAGCCCAGGCTGAAGGCCCAGGAGATTTATGATTTGATTTGGATCAAGGTTCCAAGTGACTCATAGTCTATGCACCAGTAGTTTTGCCCTCCTTTAACACTATGGTGGCTAGACCCACCAAAAGACATGGGTCTCCTGAAGCTAGGTATTTTTGCTGTCCTAATTCCAATAGACACCTCTCCCCATTTTTGTTGTTTCTCTACCATATAATAGGAGGAAGAGGAGAAAAATTTGGGATGATTCTGGGATCAGGAGCCTGAGTATCCAGGAGCATCATGGCTCTCAGAAGTTGGGGGGAGGTACAGACCTAAAAAGGAATGACCTTGCCATACCTTCAGCATCCTGGTGACATCACCACACTGGAAGGACAGGATGGCCTTTGATCTAGGTATTATCTCATCTAGCCAGCCGCCCAGACTCTTAAAAGTACATCCCACACATGTCCTTGGGACTTTCCTTTTTATATTCTGCATTAGGCTGATTGAATCATTCCTCACTGGCAGATCTATAGCTGAGCATTCATCTCTCATCCCAAGCCTTACCATTTATTAAATGTGCAACATGAAAAAAAGGAGGTCAGTACCATCAATGATCATTGAAAAAATATAACGTTATATTCAGTAGGCTACAGAAACCAAGTGGGTACAGACAAGTTCCCTTTCTTGATGAGACTACTTTTTAGAACAGACAATACACAAGTGTGTGTGTGTGTGTGTGTGTGTGTGTGTGTGTGTATAGGCATAAGGGTTGAGAGAAGCAATTTGTTGTCCAGCAGTGTCTGACTCTTCATGATCCCATTTGGAGTTTTCTTGGCAAAGATACTGGAGTGATTTGTCCTATCCTTCTCTAGCTCATTTTACAGATGAGGAAACTGAGGCAAACAGGGTTAAGTGACTTGCCCAGGGTCACACAGTTAGTAAGTATCTGACACTGAACTTGAACTGAGAAAGATGTGTCTTCCTGATTCCAAGCCCAGGACTCTATCTACTGTGATACCCAGTTGCCCAAGAGAGCTTCTAGTAAGCTACCATCAGATTATGAGCTCTTTGAGAGCAAGTATTATCTTTTGCCTTTCTTTGTATCCCAGGCAATTAGCTGAGGTCCTGGCATATAGTAGGTGCTTACTAAATGTTTATTCGCTGCCTATCTGGTTTCTACAATGCACAAATTTAGACGCTATGCTAATTGTGGCATAGGGGTGTTGTGATCAAGGTAAAGCTCATCCTAAGAATTGAGAGGCTTCCACAAGCTGGGGTAGTTGCAAGCAGATAATTGTTCCTGTGCTCCAAAGACAGAGAGTAGTCTGGACGTGACTACAGGAGGGAGGCAATAAAGATAGGAAAAGGAGAAAGATCCCATGTTGGAGGAAAGGGTATAATAATGTCTCTAAATGAACAAATATAGGGTCAGGAAGTAGAGATGACTGACAGAAAAAGTAAACTGACACAAAAGGGGCTTCTGGGTCGGGAAAGGGGAGATGCTTGAAAATGTGAGGGTTGAGAATGAAGGAAGAAGGTAGATGGAAACTTGGAGATAGGAAGGAAAGGAAATCCTAGTAAAAGTGAGGACTAAGGGAGAAAGACCCAGTTCATGGAGATAAGGGTTGAGGCAGGAACATTCAAAGGGGAGAAGTAGGGGCCAGTATCTGGGACCCAGACTGCCAATGCCAGTAGGAGTTGGGAGAGGTGTTACACCGCTTGTTTTATATAAACATTTTCATTATTTCATTATTTTTTCATCTTCCCCCTTGAGACACAAAAATTTTATTTATATATAACATGATGAGATATGCTGATATATTAAATAATATAATTAATAGCGAACATATTTCTGAAACAGATGCATTTAGATTTTGCTTGCAGATTACAAGCCCCACATTTTGACTGAAATTGCATCCTTAGTCCTTAGTCTAGCCTCAGAGAACCTTCTAAGAGTTGACTCTATATTACCTTCAGGATTTAAATTCCAACAAGGCAATATGACGAAAAGCCAGCTCTTATGGGCATTTGGATGCTTGTGCATTGTGGATCAATACTTACTGAAAATTATAATACCAAAGTGATGTTGCTGGCATTTAAAATCTTTAATAAAACAAAAGGCTGGAACATGACTTTTGAAATTGAATAGTCCATCTTCAGAGGTCATACTTTATTGCTTTCAATGTTCTTATATCTAGAATATTCAATTCTCTTTCGAGATTTAATTTTCTGTATTAAAAAAAAATAACTGAAGTTAAACTAGACTTTCTTCCTTTACTAGTGTACTTTTATGTTTGTAAAGGGATTAGTAAAATATCCCCTTTTCTCTTGCTAAAATAAAGATACTACTAGAGTTCAACAACCTGTGCTAAGTATGCTGGCTGCATACTACACATAACAATAACCTCCTCAGCTAGCCACTATTACAGGGACAGATTCTCATAAAAGTTGCTTCACTGTTATCATTAACAGGCAGCCTTTCAGCATCAAAGGCACCTTCATTTGAGATCCAACAAACATTTATCTTGAGAAAAAAGAGCTTGAAGCACAATAATGAGGAACATTATATATGCACAACAGCAAAAATGGAAATGAGGTTACCATAGATGGAGCTTCAGAGATAGGCCACTGAAAATAACATTGGGACTGCTACCAAATATTTCAATCATTAGCTAGGAAAACCGTAAGGCATTTTAAAGGTAAAAAAACAAATAACAAGCCTCTAAGAATAGTAGTTATATTAACTCTTTTGTACTATTTCCCTTTCCAACATTTTCCGGAGAATTTTTAAAAGTTGTTACCCTCCTAATTAAACTAAATGCTCTCAGACCATATCCTAGTTGTCCACTAATATGCAAATAATTTACTAATTAGGAAATTAAAAATCAGCTTCTTTAAGGATCTAAAGTTAAGTATCTAAGAAATGTGATTTAGTATCTAATTAATTTTTCAATTGGTAGCAGCAGAAATATAATACTTTATACCCACTCAAATGTTATAGCAGAGGCAGGGAAACATTAAGGCACCTCTACTAAGTCTTATGTACTATGGAAAGGTCTTGGCTTTCTTCTGCATTTGGACATTTTTACCCTTCTATTAGCATGGATGTATGAAAGTAAAAAGTGTTTTTCACATGAAATCTTAGAAAACATAACCCCTTCCTTAATAAATGACTGGATCTTAGGTTCAGAGCTGAAAGGAACAGTAGAGGTCATCTAATCCAAATTCCTAACTTTATAGATGAAGAAATAACTTTAATAAAACCAAGTTTTTTGCCCAAGATCAAAGAGGTGGAAGATGACATGGCTCAGATTTGAATCTTGCTAGGTCCTTTTATTCCAAATCCCATGTTCATTCCATTCTAAAGAAGCAAAGTTAAATTTAACAAATCCTATTTTCCTATTGATTGTGATATAAAATAAATGTTCCCTTAAAAAATAATTGGTCATTGGAAAAATGTGATTACAATTTGTTTTAATGATATGGGGGGGGGCATCAAATACAGATAAAATTATGAAACATTTCCATATAGATATTTTACTGTAAGCACCTCTGTTATGGTTAAAACCTAATGAAATGGAAACTTTTGCTTTATATCAAAGGAAAGGAAAATTTTGCAAAACATTACAAAAGAAGTGATAAAGATAATATTTTGGGGGTATTTTATTGTTGTTGCTGCTGTTTTGGCTTTATACTCTTACTAGTTGATGTAAATTAATGATATAATGATATAAATATCTTTATAACTCATTTAAGGTGACTTCATTTTCATTTCATATGTGCTCAATAACAGATTAAAATCTGTTAAACAAGTCAACAAACACAAAGTAAGTTCCCATGATGTGCCAGATACATACTTATCCAAATTACACATTTCATAATTTTGTTAAATAGAAAAATGCACCAAAAACTCTTTAAATACAGCTATTTTTATGTAATGCAATATCTAATTAACAATATTTTTCTAAATTTACACAAGAACAAAAGTCTCTCCCTACATTCCTCCAAAAAAAATTCCCTAAATGTTCACTTCAGCTTTAGTTTTGCTAATTACTTTGTTTTGACTGATGGGTAAAATGGTTTAATGTAATCTACACAGATTATAATTTAGTACCATGTCATGCTGCATTCATTCTGAGAAATTTAAAACGCTATACCTTGTCATTTTTTCACAAATTATCTGAGCATTTCAGTGTGATAGCAGGGAACACAAATAATAGACTTTTCAAATATTCATATTATTTTCAATGGCATCATTCAACAGCCCAACTGTCCTAAAGTAAAAGACCATTTATTTAATTAGATTTTGCATTTCAAAGCACTTTTTTAATACAGAATATGATTTTATGAGACTTATATCAATAGTCTAAGATAAAAGAATAGCCAAAGGTTATATGTAAATTACTAATTATCTAAAGGAAGTAAAACTGAGTTATTGCTTAATTTATGTTAGCTCATCTGTTAGGCAAATAACTATTCTGAGAGCAATAATAAATTCTCAGTCTTCCTTTAAGAAAAACGATGTTTCATATAAGATGATAAAATACAAAAATAATCTCTGAAGATAAAGTTTAAAAAAATTTTTTTTTTATTAGAAAACAATCCTGCAGAGTTTGGAAAGATCTACCTATTTATCTATCTGTGTATCTGTCTGCCTGTCTATCTGTCTATCTATCTATCTATCTATCTATGCTTAAGGATGGTTCCTAGATGGATAGAGTCAACAATACCTATTCTTCAAGCTATATCTAAAAAGCTGTTATAGGCTTATTTTTTTTTAAAAGAAATATTGAAGACAGGGTTTTCTTGGTTCTATCAAAACATACACATTCAAACCACTATGATTGTCACAACTTGGAGTGAATATTTTCAGAATATTTTTTTCCAAAAAAGAAAATAAATTATAATGCATGTGAAAGGAAGCACTGTCTTAAGCTAATAGTCTATCATAAGAAAGTCTTCTGAAACCTCTAGTTAATTTTCCAGTTAGTTAACTGTAAGGTTAGATATTTTTGTTTCAAAAATAATCAGATTTTAAAGCTAAATGTTATAGTGCACAAAATTATTTGTATTGTGGTGGCATTTATAGTAAGGTTTGCAAAATCACTTACACTTTTTATATCCTTTGATCCTTACAACAATCCTGTGAGACACCTCCCTACTTTACAGATGAAGAAACTGAGGCTAAGAATGTTTAAGAGACTTTCCCAGGGTCCCATAGCCTCTAAGTGTCTGAAGCAGGATTTGACCTTGTTTTCCTGATTCCAGCACTCCATACACTGTGCCACCTAGCTTCCTGTTTAGAATAATAAATAAAATAAACACTTGAACCTCAAAGATAAATGAGCTCAAATGAGCCATAACATCTACTAAAAATAGATTTGAAATAGTACTGCATCTCAGTGCCCTAGGTAGATTAGTGGAATAATGCCTCACAATCTTTCTTCATTCATTTAACTATACCTTCTCCAAAAAGCTGAAACTTGGCATATTTACCCATGTGATGGGATAAATCTGTGAGAATGTAAACCAGGAGGGTCTAATTCAAATAGAGAGGGGGTCACTAAACACATAAGGATCCCTGTGGACTTCATATTAAGTTAGAAAACCATATGTGAGTATTATCTATGTTCTACTGTATTTTTATTTATTTGGATAAATATTTCCCAATTACATTTTAATATGGTTCCACTGGGGCATATTTAGGCAGACTATTATCATGTTGAGGCCATTAACTAAAAATCTACTTAAAAGTCTTTAAATAATAGCTACTTATTGATAATACTGAAACTAAAGACAAAGTTTTTCTAAATTTATGTAGCAGAAAAAAATAGTGTGGGCTGTAGTTTTGTTACTTATACATATTTCAGTTGATATGAAAAATAATCTGAAATGATTTACTGAGATTATAATTTACCTCCCTGTCATTCCAAGAAATTCTAACAAAAATACTCAGTCATTAGACTTAAGTGACTCGTGTAAAATTGAACAGGAGGGATAAAAATAAAGATCCCTTTCAAATATTCATGATATTCCCCCAAAGTATTTTGCTTCTGTATGAGCACTTAAAATAACAGTGCATTCATTTTAATTATATTTTGCATTTCAAAGCATTTCCCCCACATGGCATGATTTTATATGACTTATGTCAATATTTGAAGATGAAAGAAAAGCCAAAGGTTATATGTAAATTTTTATCTGAGGAAAATAAAATGAAACTTAGTATATATTAGCTCACGTTAACCCTCGGCTGTTGTACAAGCACTGGAATGATAATGACTACAAAAGATCCCAGGAAGATAAGGTGTCAAAGAACTGGGATAATAGAACAAAAGCACTCAGAGACATTTTTGGGCAGCTCAGCACCACAGGGAATCGACAATACACCAAAACAACTCACCAAACATCCAGCAATTCTGGATGTAAAATCAGTTCTGTCAGTTTAGTGTCACAGAGCTAAATGAATTAACCAATAGTACTTCTTACCTTTCTAATAGTTATTTTTTTTTCCATCGAGTCCAATTTAAAAAAAAAAATAGCTAACCCAAGCCATTTCTACAATAGCAAACTCTTTTTGAAACTATTACCATACAAAACAACCATAAAAATAGCCTTCGTTCTAGTGATTGGCATTCCAATTTTCACAAACGCTCTCATTGCTATTTAGGGAGAAAATACATAGCAATTGTTTTCTGTTCTTGCCAGAAACTGAGGGTCTTCCCCTCCCAAACAGCTATTTTAGTGATGGTAAATTGGGTCATATTTAGTCTCAATTCTTACCTACCCTTTAGTTATTGCCTCTAGACAAACTAAGACTTGGGGAAGACTTTAATTTAGAAAGGCCAAGGTCACCCACTGCATCCTGGGCCATTGCCAGTCATCTCGACTTTTGTCTTGCCACTGGACTTTGATGACTCTGGAGAAGAGAGCGAAGCTGACAACTTTGCAAAGCTCTGCTTCACTGGAATCTAATTCACAGTCAGATCAGGACATCACCCTTGTGATGCTGTGGATCCTCTTCAAGAATGAAGGATGAACAACAATTTTTGGTCACATATATTTTGTAAAATATATTGGTGTTTAGGGACTTACATTAAGGTTTTTTTTTTTAATTATTTATTTATTAAAAAAGCTAAGCCAATTTAGTTTTGTCCTATGCAGTTTTAAGTAGAGCTCTGAAAAAACAAACAGGCTTCTAAAAAGCCCATTGTGTTGCAACCATTTGAAACTACCACAGTTTTTAAAACCAAATCATTCTGGCTTTCCTTGTATAGCCAATAATAGCCCCAGACTAATCAATTGTGTATTGTTTAGATTCTGATGGCTTAGAATAAGTGTAAATAGCAATTATTTTCTGTTCTGACTAGAAACTCTGAGGGCCTTCCCCTCCTAGATTGAGTTGTTTTTTTAATGGCAAATTGAACCATTTTTTTTGTCTCAATTCTTACCTAACACTTAGTCATATAAAGAGCATAAACTCAGACAAACTGAGACCTGGAAAAGACTTTAATTTAGAAAGCCCAAGGTCACTGACTGCACCCTGGGCCATCACTAGTCATCTTAAATTTGTCTTGCCACTGGACTACATGAAAATGATTATTAATAACCAATATCTTTGAGATTCTGGGCTTTTCCTCTTTCCTCCCTCCCCTTCAAATTTAGTTTTTCTTCAGGAGGACATTACTGATAATGAGACTGCCCAGACTCTCCTTATCTTGGTCAGTCCCACCCAAGCTCAGAAGTAAGGTAGGGAAGCCCATTGTGTTTTACTCTAGTTTGCATGGAGACACATTCTTTTGTCTAGATAGCCCAAATGGTGTAGGGTGAGTGAGTGATCTGATAAAAGAGGAATTTCCTCTGTCTTGAGATGAAATGATGATGGGGTGACATCAGCCCCTACTGAAAGGATACATAAACTGTGCACCCTAACCCCAAAATGAACCCAGTTCTAGACTGGCTTTCATGCATGCATGCCACCTGCCTTAAGAGAAATAAACATGGATACAACTTTATCCTGTTTTTCTTTTTTAGACGTAGCTCTGGCGGTTGACAACTTCAATGACTGAAGGAGAGAGTGAAGTTGATTTTGCACAGTTCTGCCTCACTCAAATCCAATTCACTCACAAGTCAAGACATTCCCCTTGTGATGTCATTGGTTCTCTTCAAGAATGTAGGACAAAGAGCAACAACATTGAGGGAGGGAAGAAGAGTTTCACCTCTATTTCAGCTGTCAACATTAACTCCAAAACGGGTTCAATTATTTTTTCTTCTCTAATAGAAGGTAGTTTTCTCTTCTTTGGGACCACAAAGTCTACTCATTCCTTAAGAGTCCTACTTTCCCTGAAACAATCTCAATTTTATATTAAAAAAATGAGTTAGCACATTCCTAAACGGAGACCTTCAGAATCCTGTTTCCATTATTTTGTTGACTTAGAAAAGGTGTACCAATGAGAAAATAGGGTTTTTTTTTGAGTCACTTCCAGAAACCTGCTTCTTTAACTGACAATGTTTTAAATATCATCATCTATGTCATGAAATATCAGTGAAGACTTTAAAATGCAAAATGAAATTTCAGCCAATGTGTTTTTCATTAACAATCAGCCAGTAGGCACAATTAACTCTTTTTGTTTTGAAGGGGTGAAGGCAGGGCAATTGGGGTTAAGTGGCTTGAATAAGGCCACCTGGCCATTAAATGTTAAGTGTTTGAGGTCGGATTTGAACTCAGGTCCTCCTAACTCCAGGGCCCATGCTCTGTTCACTGTGCCATGTAGCCACCCCCACCCAATTAACTCTTAACAGAGGCATTTACTAAATTAATATAATTAGGACAGTAGGTAAAAAAAAATTCTCTCATACATTTGGGGCAACCTCTTCTACAATACATATATAATCCATTGGAAGAGAAGTCTCAAACTTAGAATAGTACAAATGTATGGTATACATGTGGTCAAAGGAACTCACAACTTTAATCCTATATCCTAATTGATGTGATAACCATAAAATGAAGAGGTATAGGCCCCAAAATACCAACATGCTGGGTCCTGCTGAATGAATTCGGCTCAAGTCTTCTCTCAGACAAAGAAAAGCAAAGTTAACTAAAAGTTAATTAAAAGTTCACCATATTGAGTAGACTCTTAAGGAGCCTAGGTATCTGTGATGCTTGCATTGTGCAAGCAGGGCAGAGTAAGTCTGTGCTAGAAGGGGCAAAGGTTGTGGGAGGAATCTAGGGGTGGTCTGGAGGAGGAGTTTGGGGAGGTTCTCCAGGAGGAGTCAGATGAGGTCAGACTCCAGTAATGAGTGACTAAGGGTGGGAAGTTGCTGGAGGTTACCTGGAGGTGACAGACAATAGTGGGCCAGGCCAGTTCAAGGGTGGCACTGGAGGATCAAGGGTGGAAAATTGCTGAACAAAAGAAGACTGAAGACTGGAGCACAGACACAACTTAAGTGGGAAGATTCAAGGAGAGCTTAAGGGGGTTCCCAGAGCCTGCACCTCATCACCAATGTCCTTTCACTTTTACGGAGTACACCCCAAATCATCCTTGAGTATGGAGTCTCTGCTGGGCCTGTCATTCATCTGAGTTCTCTGAGACTGATCCTCTTCACAGGTTTATTTTAAATTTTCATAGCTTTCTCAAGTCCATATAGGGCTCTCTTCTCTGATGCAACAGTTTTCAACACTACTGATAGGGTATAGCTCTGGGAAATTCCTTGAGGTCTGATTGAATCTTTCCACTTAATGAAGCATTTGCCTGAGGCCTAAGCCTTTCATTATAGCTAGGCCCAAATCTCTTACTCTTAACCTAGCCTAGCCCTCCATTGTCCAGCTGCTTCCCACCTTTGATCCTATCAAAATATTTATACCCAAATCTGTTACCCTTAAAGTAGCCTAGCCCTCCATTGTCTGTCATCTCCAAGTAGCCTTCAGCTATTTCCCACCTTCAATCCCATTACTGAAGTCTGACCTCAGTTCCATCAAAGATCCTCCTTAGACTCCTCCTCAAGACCTCCCCAAACTCCTCCTCTAGAGCACCCCCAAATTCTCCCACAATATTTCTGCATATAAGATTCATCTTGTCTCCATGATTTGACTGAGAATTCAATGTAGCACAGACTCATTCAGTGTCAAAATATTCTGTCCCATTTGTCCAATACAAGCATCATAGATAACTAGGCTCCTACCCGTTATGGTGAATCTTTAATAAACTTTTGACTGAGAGAAGACTTGAGTCAAATTCACTCAGTAGGACCCAAAGTGTTGGTATTTTGGGGTCTTGAACACCCCTAAATTCTAAACCTCAACACATTGGTGTTTCTGCCCTGGTGGTCTAGTGGTTAGGATTCAGTGCTCTCATGGCCGCAGCCGGGGTTCAATTCCTAGTCAGGGAACCATATGTTCTTATATACAGAAATCACAGAGAATGTAAACATCAGTAGGACAGTCCATAGGGGAGACTATAATAGCATTTAAAGGTCTCTTCTAGTTGTACTTGGAAATGTTATGAGATTATTTCCTAAGGAAAATCAACAATGATGTAATTCTATGAAAGAACTCCCCAATAAATACCACATCAGAGAGGGAAAGGCTCAGGAACTGAAGAAAAAAGCAAAATGTTTTTTAGTGTAGTTGAGTATGTATTAGGTGGTTCTGAAGTGAGTGTGGGAAAATTGGGACACTAATGTATTGTTGATGGAGTTGTGAATTAATCCAACCATTCTGGAGAATAATTTGGAGATATGCCCAAAGGGCTATAAAACTATTTACCCCATAAAATCATTACTAGATCTATATCCCAAAGAAATCAGAGAAAAAGGAAAAGGACCTATATGTACAAAAATATCAATAGTAGCTGTTTTTGCAGTAGCAAAAACCAGAAATTACAGGGATGCCCATCAACTGGGTAATGAACAAGTTGTTATATGCTACATGTAGAATACTATTGTGATAAAGATGAGCAGAATGGTTTCAGAAAAACCTAGGAAGACTTATATGAATTCATGGAAAGTAAAGTGAACAGAATCAGAACATCATACACAGTAGCAGCAATATCGTAAAGATAATCAACTGTGAAAGACATACATACTCTGATCAAGATGATGACCCAAGACAATTCCAAATGAACCATGATGAAAAATGCTATCCATCTTCAGAGAGAGAACCAATGAACTCTGACTGCAGATTGAAGTATACTTAAAAAAAAACAAACCTATATTTGTATTTTCTTTGTGTTTTCTATAGAAATGTGGCTAATCTGGAAACATGTTTTGCATAACTTCACATGTATAATTAATATCAAATTGTTTGTCTTCTCCAGGATGGGTGAGGGGCTGGAGGGAAGGAGTAAATTAGAAACTCAAAATTTCAAACAGTGATTGTTAAAAATATTTTTACATGGGAAATATTTAATGAAATGAATAAAAATAATAAGAAAGACATGGAAATACTTGGATGAACTGGTACAGAATGAAGGAAGCAGAACAAAAATAACAATTTATATGCAATACCAATATTATTAAATGAACAGTTTTGAAGACTTTTATAAATGAAGATTGAATTGAGCAGAACCAGGACAATTTATTTTAAGAACAATAAAATTTGAAAGCTATAAGAACCAAGACAAATATAACCATCCTTCATGAATCCAGAGGAACAGTGATTGATTGTCATCAATCTATCCATGATATCCATGATAGAGAGGTCATCAAACTTTTTATATATAAGCATGCATTTATGTATACACACACACACATGTACAGATATACACACGCATATTTTCATATATGTATAAAGCCATTGAAAGAATGTATTTTAATGATTATACTGACATAACTCAGCTGTGAATACTAAATATTCTTCCAGTATTTAGTATCTTCCATTTATTTTTTTTTATTTCTTTAAGGATTGATTTGTAATTAAATTTATATAAGCACTGAGTGTGTTTTGATAAATTGATTCCTATATGTTTTGTCCATTTTATAGATATTTTGAGAGGAATTATCCTTACTTTTGTTGCCTCCTGGATTTTGCATAATATACTCCACCTCCTAACTTTGTACTTTTTTCACTGGGTATCCCTCATTCATAGATTGCTCTGTCTTTACTTTTGCTTCTTGCCTTGCTTGACTTCCTTTAAATTTTAGCTAACATCCCACCTTCTGTGAGAACTCTCTGTTAATGCTAACCTCTGAGATTACCTTTAATTTACCTGTACCCATGTAGCTTGTCCTACTTGCCTCCCTCATTGTATTGTATGCTACTTGAGGTCAGAGATGGTTTTTTGCCTTTCTATCCCTAGCTATTAGCACATTGCCTAACAAATAGTGTTTAATAAATGCTTGTTGACTTGACTTTGTTGTTATTATAGAAATATTATTGACCTTTCTGAGTTTATTTTGTGGGCTGAAATTTTGCTGAAGTTATTGTCTACTTTCTCTATTGATTTCCAGAAATTTTCTAACTCATCTAGTCATCAATAAATAAGAGTGACTTTATTCTCCCCATTGCCAATTTTTAATTTTTTTCTTGTCCTATTGCTATTATTAACATTTTGAGAAAATTACCAAACAACAATGGAAGAGTGGGCATTCTTGATTTACTCCTTTATTTACTGGGAAAATTTCCAGTATATTGAGATTGTATAAGATGCTTGCTTTGAGCTTTAGATAATTTTTATGATGTTAAACCCCTCTATGCTTATATTTTTAGAGGGTTTTTTTTTTGCATAAATGGATGCTATACTTTGTCAGTGGTATTATTTCTGCATTTATTAAGAAAATATTATGATTTTGTATATAATCTCAGAGGAAAACATATCAGGAGTTATTGGAGCTGGGAAAAAGTTTATAGAACGTAGCATTTGAGATGAATGTAAAAAGTAGTCAGAGAATCTAAGATGTAATTGAAGGGGAAGAATTTGTCGGGGTAGCTAATGTCAATTTGCAGAAATGAAAGATGGAATGTTGTGTCTGAGAAACTGCAAGCAGTTCACTATAGCTCAATCGTAGAGTATGTAAAAGGGATTATGGTGAAAGAAAGCTCAAAAGGTAGAAGAGGGCCAGACTATGAAGATCTTTACAGGCCAAAACAATGACTTTATATTTCATTTTGGAGTTAAATAGGAGATACTGATCAGACCTATGCTTTTATTAAAATCATGCTGGCAGCTGAATGAAGGAAGAATTGTAGTAGTAGAGAGACTTGAGGCAGATAGACTACTGAGTAGTAGTTCACACAAGAGGTAATGAGAGCCTGTTGTGGCTTTGTGAATAGAGACAAGGGGCAGTATGCTAAATATATTGTGAAGGTAAAAATGGATAGATTTGACAATGAAATATATATGAGTGGTGAGTAAAAGTGAGGGGTCAAGGTTGACACTAAGATTATGAGCCTGAGTATTTGGAAGAAGGTAGTACCTTTAAGAGTAATAGGAAAATGGAACAGTCTGGAAGTGATGGAAGGTAAGGATAGTAAGTTCTGCTTAAGACATGCATTTGAGGTACCTATGGGACATCCTGCAAAAAATTTCTATGTTGTATTTAGAAATATATATATGACTGTGTCTTAGATGACAGACTAAGGACACACATATACACACATATATCTAGACACGTGTGTATACATACATAAGAAAATATTCCAAGTTATACATATAAACACACAAATATAAATACATATATGTGTCTCTGTGTGTTTTTATGCCATATATCTATAGATATATGTATATGGGTTTGATGATCACCTTTACCATGTTGTTCATATGAATCATCTACATATAAATGATATTTGAATCAATGAAAGCTGGTGAGATCACCAAGTAAGTGGGCACAGAGAAAAAAGAGAAGGCCCAGGAAAAGCCTTAGGGCATACTCATAATTAGTGGGTGTGACCTGAATTGTAGACACCTCAAAAAAGATATTGAAAAACAATGAGAAGATACATCAAGGAGAGAACAGTGATAATAAAATTTAGGGAGCAGAGAGGATATAGAAGGAGATAGTGACTTTCAGTTTCAGCTCCTACAGAGAGGTCAAGGAGGATCATAACTGAGAAAAGGTCATTATATTTGCCAATTAAGAAAGGTGTATTAATTTTGGAAAGAGGAGTAGACTTTGTGCAGGATCAGACAGAACACTTTCGGAATACTAAAAGATTGCACGTGCCAACCTGAGCTGTCTGATAACCTGGAAAAGCATAACACTGAATATTCCAGGAAAGCAGCCACAGAAATTAAGATAATGAATCAGCCAAAACCTTCCCTGCAGAAGGACACAGAGCCTACTCCAAAGTCAAGAAAAAG
This sequence comes from Pseudochirops corinnae, assembly GCA_028646515.1. Classification (NCBI taxonomy): domain Eukaryota; kingdom Metazoa; phylum Chordata; class Mammalia; order Diprotodontia; family Pseudocheiridae; genus Pseudochirops; species Pseudochirops corinnae. The sequence continues at coordinate 132,167,386 of CM053589.1, read as the reverse complement.
GTGGGAAGAATGTGCAAACAACAACAGCAACACTATAAAAAATTATATGGTGTCAGGGACATTAAAGATACAACTAGAAGAAGGAAATTATTGCAAAATATCTACAAGAAAAAACTCTAAGAAAAAAATGGGCACAAGCTGTAATGGAATTTCTAGAAGAGATGAAGTGAGAGTTTAAAAAAAAAGAGTTAATATGCTTTTATAAATGAAATGAGAGTGCTAAAGGAAAAAGAAAAAAATGAGAGCTATGGAAACAAGAATTAAAAAGGGAATTAATAGTTTAGCACAAGAGGCACAAAACTTTGCTCACATAGGAAACTCTGAAAATTAGAATGGGAATAAGACATAAATGATTCTACAATGCAACAATAAATTTTAAATCAAAAGTAAGACTAAAAAAAATAGAAGAAAATATAAGGAATCACATGGTCAAAAACAATTGACCTGAAAAGATCAAGGAGAGATAATTTAAGAATCACTGAACTCCCTTAAAGCCATGGCCAGTAAAAAGAGCATGAGCATCATATTTTAAAAATCATAAAACTGTCTAAATCTCTCATAACCAGAGGACAAAGAGGAAATAGAAAGAATCCACCAATCACTTCTTGAAAGAAAACCATAAATGAATACATAGGAGTATCATACAAAATATTTAGAGCTGTTATGTCAAAGGAAAAAAAAATACTTCAAGAAGCCAGGAAGAATTCAAATTCTAAGGAGTCAGAGGCACGTAAGATTTGGCATTCACAATTTTAAAGGAGAGAGAGCTTGGAATATGATATTTCAGAAGTCAAAAGACAGAGACATAATCAAGAATAACTCACCCACAAGGCAACTCAAGAATAACTCACTAACAAGATAGCAAGAGGATCTTAAATGAAATAGAGGACTTCCAAGTATTATTGAAGAAAAAGAAGAACAGAGCCATGTAGAAACTCTGAAATACAAATATGGGAATTTAGAGAAAGATAAAAAAGGTAAACATGATTGAGTAATTATAAGAGACTAAACAAGGATAAATTGTTTACTCTGTGATATGTAGAGATGATAAATGTCTCCCCTCAGAACTCTACATTCAGGGATCATAAAAGGAATTTAATTGGATAGCTAGGTGACATGGTAGATAAAGACCAGATCTAGAGTCAGGAAGACTCATCTTCCTATATTCAAATCTGAGCTTAGATACTTATTAGCTGTGTTATCCTGGGCAAATCACTTAATCCTGTTTTACTTCAGTTTCCTCATCTGTAAAATGAGCTGAAGAAGGAAATGGCAAAGAAAATCCTAAATAGAGTCATGAAGAATTGGTCATGACTGAAAAGACTAAAATTCAACAAACTGGACAGAAGATATGGATGTCATTATGCTATATTTTGATGATCTTACAAGAAGAATAGAAATGGAAGGGAAGATGAATATACAATGTAGGGGTGGCTGAAGGATTAGGAAAATCATTTCATACAATTGGGGTGTGCAAGTCAATGTCTATAAAAGCCAAGATGAAAGGACATAGGTACTAAATGACCCCTGGACCTCACTCTCATCTGAGCTAGTTAAAGGAGAAAAAATCACACATAATTAAATCTAGGCATGCATTTCACTCAACAGAAAAGCAGGTAAAAAAGGGGAGAATGAAAGGGGGGATAAGAAAGAACAGATTAAGGGAAGGTTTCGTCCTAAGCAAAACAAACTTAAAGGAAGGTAGATTTTTAAGATAAACTTAAAAGAAAAAATGGAAAAGAACTAGTAATTGAGGTCTGGGTGAGGGAAGGAAACTGAGGGGCAGAGTAGAAGAATTCTGAATAACACGATAACCAATCTGCAATTCCAGATCCTCCTGATAGATGACATACTCAGAATGTAGACTGATGCACACTTTTTGGGGGCAGATAGACAATAAGGCCATTTTTGTTGATTATAAATGTTAGAACCACAGAGTTTTTTTTTTTTCTTTCTTAATGGAGGATACGGAGGCATGAGTGGCAGATGGGAAGGAGAAAAGGCAGATTTTGATTGATTGAAAAAATACTTCTTAAAAAAGCAGCAGCAACTATTATATGCGGCTTCATGTATTAATATGCTTATATAAAGAAATGAATGTATTACTATAGTTATACTGAGATAATAAACCAAATGAAGTGATAACAATCTTAAAATCTATCAAGATATGATATACTAAAATACATTTATTTAATTTCAAAATGTATGCCAAAGAATAAAGACAATATATATTAAGATACATATTTAATAGTCTTTTATTATATCATGATCCAGATTTTTGATTTTTCAGACTTTTTATTTTCTATATCTTAAGAAGGTTGAGAAAAATCAATTCTTAAGGAAACTTATCATTATAAAGTATTTTGCACAAAACTCTCTAATGTGTCTGAAAATGATTAATATTTTACCCAAAACATAATGCTTCAAAATAAAGCCACTTAAATGTATATAAAGTACAGATTTCAATGTGTCTTATTAAGTGACAAATTTTGATTTCACAAATTTAAAAAATGTTCAATTTAGAACCACATTATTCATTTGGAAGCATTTTTTCCTAAAGAAAAGTAGGATACTTTCAAAAAGCTCAAAAACTAAGAAATTTTAATTTATTAAAACCCTATGTACCACTCTGCTCTACTGAAAATTAGATTGTGATAGATTGCTCATATAACTAAAATCCCACAAATATCTCATGTAATTTTTATGAGTGATTCAAACAAGTTCAAAATCACTAACTAATGCTCCAAAACAAATTTCCATGCATCCCACGGATAATCATTATGTATATTTAGCGAACAGTTTATTAAAGATAAAGTTGCTAATGTAATGGTACTAAACAAAACTAACCATAACTAGAACTAGTATTTACATAATACTTTAAGATTTGCAAACAGCTTTATGGTTGTAATCTTATTTGATCCTCACAACTGTGAGTGGTAAGTGCCCCGTTTTATGGATGAGGAAACTGAGGCAGGCTGAGGTGATTTTCCCAGAGTCACACATCTTATAAATAAGAGGCCAAATTTGAATTCAAGACTTCCTTCCACCTACAGATCCAGAGCTCATGCCACTGAACCTGAGCATACTCACTAGACTTCAATGTGTCTACTTTACTGTATCTCAGTATTATGCCATTTATGTCCTTCATCTAATACATTTATGCATCAACAATGACTATACTCAATTGCTCTGAAAAATCACTCCAGATAACAAAATTTTTTTTTGTTTTATTTAGCAAATTTTTAGATGCCAGAGCCACAACTGATCCCTAATAATCTACAAGATGAATAGAAGGTTAAAAAAAATATTTCCCTCCTATTCTTCTTTAGGCTTTTTGTTATGCTGACCTACATAAAAGATTGTGAGGGAAAAATTGTTGTCGGACTTCAAAGGGATAAAATATAATTAACTTGCTTTGTTGAACTTTCCCAATTAATGTTTTATGTATATAACATCAATAAAATAAAGTGACTAGTTAAAAACTAAAAACAACACCAAACAAAACTATTCTGTTTTACCTATGTACCTCAGATCGGTTTGACTTATTCACAGAGATGATTATAATTACCTTTGGATGTTTCATGTAACTCAGGAACTATATAGTTGAGAGGACAGAATTCAGTGGGAAATAGGAAAGTAATAACTTTGGGATTCACATCATGTTCAAACCATCTCTTCACCATGTCCTCACTGGATTCCAGCACTTCTAATATGTATTGTCCTCCCCAAAAGAATTTAAGCTCCTTTAGGGTACAGCCTTTGTATTTCTATCTTTAGAGTTTAACATACTGTTGGACATACAATAAGTACCTAATAATCCTTCTCTCTCTCTCTCTCTCTCTCTCTCTCTTTCTCTCTCTCTCTCTCTCTCTCTCTCTCTCTCTCTCTCTCTCTCTCTCTCCCCCCTTAGGATAGGGTAAAAATCAAATAGACATTTGAGGTACAAAATCTAAATTCTATCTTAAGGAAGAAATTTACAACAATAATATTTTGGGATATGTGAATGTGGGAAGCTATGTAAACAGCATATTGTACTATATTTTATTAGCATTTAGTTTACTATGGTATATAGATATTAGTAGTGTTTGAGAGTAACAGTGCTTTCCTTTTATTAAAGTTTCATTTCTATGCCCTGAGAAATAATGTCTATCAGGCTTCCTTTCTGATCCACATACTATTACCAATATATAACATGAATCAGATCCATTTTTAACAAGCAACAGTCATTGCTGAAGTTCAGGCCTCCATTATTAAGAACTCATTAGTAATTTGGTGGGTGGGAGTGGAGTGGCAAAGATAACTCTTACCTGGGTCTAGATTCTCAGCTTATGTTTTTGCTATTTTACCTTTAAGCTTTAAAATAAGATAAACTCTTTTAAGGTCTTCTCAATAGGACCATTCATTCCTCCCCCTGTCCCTCTTGCCTCCTCTGATGTTATTTTGAACTCTGAATTGAAGACTGTATTGCTAGTCTATCACCTACTAAAGAGTCATGCTTATTTTTATTGTCTCAGGGCTACATAAATAAATACTTACTGTATTATTGTAAGTAAAATTACTGTAAATAAAATTAATATAAAAATAATTGTTTGGGTTTGTTTTCAATGCATATTTATCGAACTAAGCTGGACCTGTGTCTTTAAATGCCTGGCAACTACAATGAATTAGACTATGACATGACTATGTAGGGTGTAATTTACTATTAATCCATCTTTGTTTAAGTCTTTTTTATTTCCTCTATTTCACAACTTTCTTTTCCCTTTGTACATATATTAGATGGATCAAATTACATTTGATTAATCAAACTGTGAAAACCTTGAGGGCAGAAAAAACATTGATTGTCATTTTGTTTAGCTAGCACAACAGGGACTCAAAATGTAAATTGAAGAAAAGTAATAAAAGACTTTAAAATAAGCACTTAAAAACAAATTAAAATACCCTCTACATTTTCACCACTATATTAATTCATAGAAAACAGGTATAATGCAAATCAGTGCAATAACTTATACTTTATTTTCACCCTTTCTAACAAACATTAAGTCAGATGGGATAGATTTATAGCAATATTGAACTCAGACAGCCTACTTTGAAATTCTGTGTCATGCTAATCACTGATTAATCAAAGAGGCATTCTTTTATGGGTAGAGTATAATGAGCACTTGACTTAGACTCAGAAGATCTAGGTTCTAGTCAAAAATCCAACACTCGGGTGTTAAGTAATCATTGTTGAATCACTTAATCATTATAAACCTCAGTTTCCTCACATAAAAAATGGGTATACTATCATATGCAACCTATGTCTTATAGGATTGTTGAAAAAGAAAACAGAATAGTAAAAATCTAAAAATTAATAATATCTCTGAAAGCAAATAGCAAAACATATCTCTCTCTTCTTGGCAGAGAGAGCACCAGGGGCTATGAGAGCAGAACTTTCATACAATGTCAGATATAGCCACTGTGTTGTTGCTTTTCTTAACTATTTCTATTTCATACAAGGGAAAGGTATAATCTCATAGGTGGGAAGTTGGTTCATTTGTGTCTGTGGCAGGGGAAGAGTATGGCATCTAGGAATGACTATGTTGTCAATAATAATGATAATGATAATAAATACTGTTAAGGTCCTATATAAATGTGTTGGTAGTGGTGACAGTAGTAATAATAATGATTGTTACAGTCTTATTTGTAGTCACAGTCAGAGTAGAATAGCTGTAGTATTGGTAGAATACATAGGGAACACTTAGTCCTCCTTCAATATTTTATCATCATGTGGAAGTGACCCCAGTGACTCGACAGCTATACATGCAGACCATTTGTAAGGTCCAAAACCAAGCTTTAAAAGCTTTTATCATGGACCTATACATGGATGTCACTCCTGTTGTCTAAATATCACCTTAGAGACATTTAAAGAGGCTCATCCTCAAAGTCTGGCTACTAGGGGATGAATTTTTTTTCTGGTTAGATTAATGAAACCACTGACTTAAATCCAGTTTGGTTGTAATAGCACGTATGGAGGAAATCTCATGCTGATGATGTAATGGATCCTTGAAGATGTAAAAATAATAGTAGTAGTTATTGCTTTATTCATAGTATCATTTAAGAATATACCTACCTAAATTTTCTTAGTTCATTTTCAGGCTATTTTAAGTATGTACTTTATATTAATTCTCTAAGTACAGGAACATAATAATTATGTAGGAACTTTCAATAATTTCATTGTAAAAATTAGCCATTATATTTTTCATTTGGGAAACTCAAAAGAAAGATGATAAGTTCTAGGCACTCATGCAAAAGAGAGAAGATTTTAACAGGTCTAACATTTTTGTATCAGAGTTAAGACTATAAATATTTGATATGCATAACTGTTTTATAATCTTTTTGTAATGGGGGTCTAGTGTATTATAAACCACATTGGCTAGTTAGGAGATGCTACTTTGGGTGAATTGCAATGATATATGAGGGAAATGTGTGGGTGGACATGTTGTAACTGACCTACAATATGGTCGGGTGATCAGAAGGAAACTTTTCTCATTGATTATATAGATGGAATAGCCAAATCTTTTTAAAAGAGACCAAGACAGCACTGGCTGACTCTCTTTGCAGCACTAACATCTGGGAGATGAACTAACTTCTTCACCTATGCTATATAATAAGGAGGTCAAGGTCTTAGGATTTCTTTCTTCCCCTAAGTCCCACCAAAGCTATAAGGTCCCTAAGGAATTGGGATTTCTTGGCCTCTTGATCTGTTTTTTTCTGTCTTAGATGCAAGGAGTTGATTCTCTGACCTTAGGAATTTCAAAATCCAGGAGATGAGTCGGAGGAGTCAGGAAATCTATACAAATCTAGATCAGATGTTGGAGTCAGGATGGCATCGAGGTCTTGAAGAACATGGAGTTAATTTTTGGAATAACCTTCTAGACTCCACCCCAGCAGAATCTAGCAGCAATCTAGTACTTGTGCAAAGCCAGGATTCTGGTTTTCTTTTGATATAAAGTTGGTAGGACCCATGCAATGTAAGAAATGAGCTAAGCAGTGAACCTAATTCCCAACAGAAACTGATGAGCTTTAGGGCGAATTATGGTCCCAAGATTTTGAAGAAAATATGTTTTCATTTTAGCTTCCTTCGTAAAATCTACCTGATATAAAGTGGTTAAATGGGACTGGGGTGATAACTACTAGCCCCTTAAAATAGAGGGAAACACAAATGGTGAGAGCTCAAGTTAACTGGAGAAAAAAAGAGACATACAACCTAGAAACCTGAAGGCAGACGTAGCAGACTTGTCACTTAGAGAATAGGATCGAGGTATTTAAACCAAATCAGAGTCATACAGTCAGTGGTTAATGGAAAGAACACTGGAATCAAGATCAAAATAACTGGATTTCAGTTCTGGTTCTGCCTTTCACTAGCTGTGTGACTTTGGACAAATCATTTAAACTAACCATAGACCTCAGTGTTTTCATGTGAAAAATGAAGAGGCTGAACGAGATACAAAACCATTTCAAGGTCTAAATGCCATGATTCAATGTGTAAGGAGCATATTTTATTTTAGAATGAGAAAGGTTACACTCAAATTACTCAAAATGAAATATCTGGAAAACTAATTCTCAGAAGTTGTTCATGAAATTTTGCCTATTTAAAACATAGCTAATGAATATTATTAATATTTTTCAGGGACACAACAGAAACTACCAATAGGATATTTTGAAATCATCCTAAAGTTTAGAGAATAGAGGTTGCCCAAGACAGTCTTGCAATTCGTAAATGTACCATGGCTCATTGTTGGGAGTAGAAGAGACAGCAAAGCAACGTTGCATTTCTAGATTTGGTTACGCTACATAAGTGACCTATACATAAAATTATAATTATGATAACAGCCACTGTACATGGTATAAAAGACTTTTGACTTTGGAAAGAAGTCAATTTGGCTGAGATCAAAACATTCACAGGAAAAAAACTACTTTTTTCATTTAAATATGTAAAATATGTATTATATTATTTTCAATAATACTTCCACCCTATTTCATGAAAATGAATGTGATACAAAATGATTTTTGTATAATTTCTAATTTAATTATTTTTAATTCTCCCTAAGCAAGTCTTGGTAGTAAACTGGGAATCTAAAGTGTCAGATTTCCTTTTTAATTCATTACTGCTGTTCTGCCTATGATCTAAGCACCATGGAGAATTCTAGAAGATAATGGTTGATATGACATGATTTCTTTCGTAAATTACAGTATATAAACATAGAATTATAAGCTCCTACATAACTAAAGCTATGTATTTTTCATATTTTTTGTCCCTTAACGAAAAGGCCTCAACAAATACTTCACAGGATCACAGAATTAGAGCCATAAAGTACCCTGTAGATTATCTAGTTCAATATACTCATTTTTAGATAAGGAAAAAGAGGACCAGAAAGTTGAGTCACTAAAAAAGCAAGACTTGAATGTAGGTTCTCGGACTAAAAATCCATTGCTCACATGACACTCCCTATCTGTTGAATTGAATGGAGCCAACTAGTCTAATTTGTAGGCTATTTTTGTGCCCATGTTTGCTTATGATAACTTGAAAGCTTTAGAAACTAAGGTACCATTGAATGTTCATGCTTTGTTATTCTCTAGCAAATATTATACTTATACACAGATATTGGTATGGATTTAGCCCCTAAAGCAAGAATCTCCAAAATGACTGATGAATGCTAAAATGTTATTTGCATCTTTTATATGCTTACTTTATCTAACAGTTCATCTTATACATCTAAAAGGAAATCTAGGTCCTTATGGATGGTCTACACACAAATTCTGCACAAAAAAAAAAACAAACAAAAAACAGATTTTATAGTATGACTACAGCATGGAAAATAAAGAAATCAACAATCTGAGTGTCATTTCACTGACCTCAGAAAGTGATAATTTATATTTAAAAGAAATATCAGAATAAACCATAAAAGGAAAACATGGATAACATGATGTATTATATAATATGTATTCATAACATTTTAAACAGTGACTGAGAAAAAGACTTAAAGAAGTTAGGGGAGGTGGCAGAAGAGAGGGATGAAGTTATTCACAAATCATATGAAAGTAGTGTAGGCTGAAAAACATCTCATTTGTAGAATGTCCATTACTTGATTACTTAGTGAAGTCAACTTTTAACAAATTTAAATCACATGATAAAATATGTGGGAGCAATTTTTTCCTAATTGGAAAGGTTAACTTTTTCTGTAGTTATTAAAATAAACATGATATTTTCACTGATGATACTATTTCAGTTAGTCAGTTCTGTGACTTAAATAGATACAACAGAGGGAGAAATGATACAGTTTTGATCTTTATGCTCAATAAGTCACCCTGACACTCACATTTCAATTAAAAATGAGCATCACCTCACATTGAAACAATTCAAATTAATTTTTTTCAACTTATGTTTACTCTTGTCAAAAACCTATGTTAAAAACAACATATCACTGAAAAACCTGACATTTTAAAGGGAATTATAAAGGACATGTAGTAAGAAGGAATGGACCAGTCTTTTTGTTATTATAATAATCCTCTAACCAAAATTCACTTATTGTTTCCATTCATTAACACAGAATAAAAGAAAACTTTCATATCTTTAAT
>CM053589.1:132140861-132157268 GCA_028646515.1 Pseudochirops corinnae | reverse complement strand
GACATAGGAGAGAGCGGATTGGGAGAGGGGTTATACAGTGGGATGGCTGTTTTGAGGTGTTGGGTAGGGGAAAGATGGGGAAAAAATTTGTAACTCAAAATCTCATGGAAATGAATGATGTAAACAAGAAAATAAATAAATTAACAATAAAAAAAACAAAAACCAAAAAACAGTTCACAATCCAAGTGAGACTTTATCTTCCTCTCTATCTTACTTCTCGCTATCTCTGCTTCTCTCTGTGAGCTACTCTTTCTCTATGATTATCTCAGCCTACTTTGTATTCTATCAAGCTCTCTTCCTTCCATTCTTTTTCTTCCATTTCTTCTTTCATCTTCCTCATGCTCTATTTCATGTTCTTCCTTCTTTATCTCCCCTGCCCACATTCTTGACTAATGATAATATGTATTTAGAGTCTTTGTTATTGTATCTATTGAATAATGTTTTCTGTTCTTGACTTTAAAACCAGATGAGTTTGACCTGATACTGTATATATCTACCTCATATCCAAAAATAAATCTAGATAAATTAAATTTTCAAAAAAAAATAATAAAAGAGTTCCTATGAGGAAAACTCATAGGATTATCAGAGTCAAATTCTGAAATCCTCAGCTCATGGAAAAACTATTAAAAGCATTAAGATTAAAACAATTTTAATATGATGGTGCCACAATTAGTATTACACAAGATATAGCAGCAAACACAGTAACAGACCATAGGTATTGGAACACAACATATCAAAAAGCCAAAGAACTGAGGCTCCAGCTAAGAATATCATACCCTGCAAAGTTAACTATTATCTTGAATGAAAAAAAAAAATGGATGTTTGGTAAACTCTCAGATTTTCAAGACTTTGCTAAAAAAAAAATTCAGAACTTAATAGATGATTCAACATACAAATACCAATATAAATATAAGGTACATAACAAAGACTGATTATAAGGGATCCATAAGAACAGACTGTTAACATTTTATATATGCAAAATATAAAATTTACATCTAAGATTCTCATTAATAATTGGGTAGTTCATAAGAAAGATTGGGGAACACCTGGGCATGATATGGTTTTTAAAAGTAAAACCTTTTAGGGACAGCTAAAAAGAGTAATTATTTTATACAAATGAAGTGCAAGAGGAAGAATTGATACATAGTAATTTGATGGGGGAGAAGGGCTGATAGTTATGGTAACCTACTTGAATTGGAATGGGTATAAGAGGGAATAATACATATATTTTTTTAAAGAGTATAGAAGTCTTCTGAATTCAGAAGAAATAAAATGGTAAGGGCTTGGGGAGAAGGGAGAGGACAAGGGAGGGATCTTTCTGGGGAGAGGGGGTAAGAGAATAGGTAAATAGGGGTATAGAAGGGTGTTTACATTTATGGGAATAGGAAGATAGGGGAGGGATCCTTGGAGAGGGGTAGGCAAGTCATAGGAGAGCAAGCAGTGGTTAAAAATAAAGCAGAGGAGGCAGGAGAGATAAGAAATAAGGAATATGCATATACATTAAAATAAAGATCAGGAGTAGAATGGGTTTGGGAATATATTTGTCTATAAATGTATGTATATATGTATACGTGTATGTATATATCTAAAGCTATGGAGAAACATGTCTAAACTTTATTGTAGCCTTCTGGAGGGGTAAAGGAGAGTATGTATATATTTATGGCTATTGAGAAACATATCAAACTTTATTGTGGCATTCTTGGGGGCTTGTGGGGAGGGGAAAAATAACAAAGTAAAAAAGTGCACAGCAGAGAACAAAAGAAAACTCAAGGAAGGAAAGAAAAGATGGACAATTCTCAACACAATGAGTATTATTTATCATACAGGTTTTCTTGAAATGAAAATTTATTGTTACATAATTTTGAATCCTCTCTTATGTTCTGCTATGCACATGGCATGCTTTTCTTTCTAACTTTGTATTTAAGTTCCAATATTTCAGTTTATGATATGTTTTTGTTTCTTTTTTTCTGTTCTCTACTTGTATTCTGGCATTTTAATCTAAAATAAAATTTTGGAAAAGAAAAACAATTGTACAAAGGGTCCCTTTCCTTTTTATTTGATATCTTTCATATGCAGACCTTGTAGTGGTATTACTGAGTCATAGGTTTATAGTCTTTTGGCCACAGTTCTGAATTATTCTCTAGATTCCTTGGACCAGTTTCACAACTATACCAACAATGCTTTAGTGTACCTATTTTCCCATATCCCCTCCAGTGTTTGTCATTTCTGATAGGTACCTCAAAGTTCTTTTAATTTGTATTTCTCTAATTTATAGTGATTGTAATTTAATTTGTATTGATTTGATCTGTATTTCTCTAATTATAGTGGTTGTATTTTCTAGTGATCTCCCTAATTTGTAGTGATTTAGTGACTCCCATATGGAGTTGTGACTCACAGTTTAAGAAGCACTGAAGAGATCATGAGTGGAAAAAGTTTAGGAAGCCCTGATTTTGAACATTTTTTCATATGACTTTCAATAACTTTGATTTCCTCTTCTGAAAACTGATTATTCCTATCCCTTGAGCATTTATCATTTGGGGAATACATGCTATTTTTGTTTATTTGACTCAGTTCCCTATCCCAGCTGTGTGTGCATGTGTATGTGTATATGCATATGTATATGTGTATGCATGTGTATGTATATGTGCATACATATATGTATACATGCATGTGTACATGTATGTGTACATGTATGTGTGCATATATATGTATACATGTGTGTATGTGTGTGTGTATACGTATATGTCCTTGTTTGAACTAAGTCCTGTGAGATTAAGGTTCAAGCATTGTCCAACACACACACTTCATTGTAAAAATTCTCCGTGTACACCTCTTTTTGTAAGATAATTTCACCTATTCTTCCATTACCTTCCTACTTCTCCCAGTACACCCCTATTTCTCATTCCTTTAGGGCTTTTTTTGTGATTATCCCAAAATAATAGACTTACACCCATATTCTCTGTCCATGGAGAATCCTTCTAAGTGACCATTTTCCTATAAAGGAATATAAAGGGCTTATCCTTATTGAGTCCCTTATGATTTCTCTCTTTCATGATTACCTTTCTATGCTTTTCCTGAGTCTTCTATTTGAAAGACATATTTTCAATTCAGCTTAGGTCTTTTCAGCAGGAATGTTTTAAAGTCCTCTATTTCGTTGAATATCCGTTTTTTTCCTTGAAAGAATATACTCAATTTTTCTAGGTATTCTTGACTGTAATGCTAGCTCCTTTGCCTTCTAGAATGTTATATCATAAGCTATTTACTCTCTTAATGTGGGAACTGCTCAGTCTCGTGTGATCCTGAATTTGACTCCATAGTATTTAAATGTTTTTTTTTCCCCTCGATGATTGGAATATTTTCTTATTGAGCTGGGAGCTATGAAATTTGACTATAACATTCCATGGAGTTCTGATTTTGTGATTTCTTTCAGGAGGTGATCAATGAATTCTTTCAATTTCTACTTTACCCTATGAATCTAAGATGTCAGGGCAGTTTTCCTTCATAATTTCTTGAAATACAATGACTAAGTTCTTTCTTTGATCATGATTTTCAGGTGGTTCAATAATTATTAAATTATATCTCTTTGAGCTATTTCTAGCAGTTATTTTCCCAATGACATACTTCACATTATTTCCTATTTTCCATTATTTTTACTTCAATTTGTTCTTGATGTCTCATGAAGTCATTGGCTTCCACTTTCCCAATTCTAATATTTTTTTGCTTTTTTGGGAGGGCGAGGGGGGAAGGCAGGGCAATTGGGGTTAAGTGAATTGCCCAAGGTCACATGGCTAATAAGTATTAAGTGTCTGAGGCTGGATTTGAACTCAGGTCCTCCTGACTCTTCACTGCACCAGCTAGCCGCCCCCCAATTCTAATTTTTAAGGAATTATTTTCTTCAGTGAATTTTTGTACCTCCTTTTCAATTTGAGCAATTTTGCTTTTTAAGGAGTTCTTTTCTTCAGTGAATTCTGTGCCTCTTTTACCATTAGGCCAACTCTGTTTTTTTTTTTAACTATTTTTAAAATTATTTTTTGTTTCTTTTTTTATAGAGTTATTAATTTTCTTTTTATAATTTTCTTTCATCACTCATTTCATTTTCTATTTTTTCTTTTCTGACTTCACGTGTATAAAAATGATTTTAATTATATTCATGTAGTTCTTGAGTTTTTCTTGGCAAATATACTCATACTGTATACAGTTATTTTTATTTTTTTGAATTTATTTAGTATTTAACTTTTCCTCAGTTATATCTAAACAAAAAATTTTAATATTTGTTCTTAAAACTTTGAGTTCCATGTTCTCTCTCTTCCTCCCTTTCCACCACTCACTTTCATTGAGAAGGCAAATAATTCCATATAGGTTGTATATGTGTAGTCTTGGAAAACATATCTATAATAGGTTGTGAAAGAAAACATAGATGAAAAGAAATTCAAGAAAAATAAAGAAAGTGGAAAAAAAGTTGCTTCAATCTGTATTCAGACACCATCTGTTCTTTCTCTGGTGTTGGATAGTATTTTTCATCCTAAGTCCTTCAGAGTTGTCATGGATCATTGTCCTTGCTAAGAATAGGTAGTATTGCTGAGAACAGGTAAGTTGTTCACAGCTGACCATCTTACAATATGGCTGTTAATTTGTACCACACTTTCCATCAATCCATGTAAGTCTTTCTAGGTTTTTTGCTTCAAATTTTTTTTCACAGTTTCTATTGCTACCTGTATTTCCCTCCATCCTATTTTCCCACCCCTGTTTATTCTATTCTCTCTCTCTTTTCACCCTGTCCCTTCTAAAAAGTATTTTACTTCTGATTACCCCTTCCCCAATATGCCATCCCTTCTATCACTCACCCCCCCTTTTCTTACCCCTTTTTCTTTCTATTTTCCTATAGGGTAGGATAGATTTTTATATCCCATTGCCTGTGTATCTTATTCCCCAGTTACCTGTTAAAACAATTTTTAACATTTGTTTCTAAAACTTTGATTTCTAAATTCTCTCCCTTGTAACCTCCTCACCCACCTGCATTGAGAAGGCAAACAATTTGATATAGTTTATATACATCTGTAGTCATGCAAATCACTTCCACGATAGTCATGTTGTGAAAGACTAACTATATTTCTCTTCATCCTACCCTGTCCACCATTTATTTTATTCTTTCTCTCATTTTACCCTCTCTCTCCTCAAAAATTTTGTTTCTGATTACACCCTTTCCCAACTAACACCTTGTTTATCATCCCCCTTTTTTCTTCCCCTCTACTTTCCTGTACGGTAAGATAGATTTCCATCATCAATTGAGTGTGTATGTTATTCCCTCCTTAAGTCAATTCCAGTAAGAGTAAAGTTCACTCATTTTCTCTCATGTCCCCCCTATACCCATCCACTGAAAAAAAATTTTCCCTACAACTACCCTAATAATGAGAAAGGTCTCATGAGTTACAAATATCATCTTTCCATGTAAGAATGTAAACAGTTTAGCTTTAATAAGTCCCTTACTATATCTCTTTCCTGTTTACTTTCTCATGCTTCTCTTGACTCCTATTTGAAAGTCAGTATTTCTATTTAGTTCTGTTTTTTTCCTCAAGAATGCATTAAATTCCTTTATATCACTGAATGCCAATTTTTTCCCCTTGTGTATTACACTCAGTTTTGCTGGGAAGGAGATTCTTGGTTTTAATTTTAACTCCTTTGACCTCTGGAATATCATATTCCTACCCCTCCAATCCCTTAATGTAGAAGCTACTAAATGTTTTTTTTAATTAACTAACTTACTTTTAGTTTACAGCATTCAGTTCTACAAATTTTTGAGTTCCAAATTTTCTCCCTTTCCCTCTCCTCCCCCTGTGTCCCATGATGGCATGCAATCCAATATACGTTCTACAAATAGCTTCACATTAAACATTAGTCAAGTAAAAAAGGATTATAACCAATAGAATGAACAATGAGAAAGAAGAAACAAAACAAAACAAAAAAGAGGGAAAGGAAGTAGTTTAAGAAGTTGCTAAATCTTGTGTTATCCTGATTGTATTTCCACAATACTTGATTTTTTTTTTCTTTCTGGCTGCTTGAAATATTTTCTCCTCAACCTGGGAACTTTGGGATTTGTCTGCAATATTCCTGAGAGTTTTCCTTTGGGGATCTCTTTCAGGAGGTGATTGATGCATTCTTTTAGTTTCTATTTCACCCTTTGGTTGTAGAATATCAGGGCAGTTTTCCCTGATAATTTCTTGAAAGATGATAGGTAGGTTCTTTTTTCATCATGGTTTTCATGTAGTCTAGTAATTTTTTAAATTGCCTCTCCTGCATCTATTTTCAAGGTCAGTTATTTTTTCAATTAAATATTTTACTCTGTCTTCAATTTTTTATTTTGTTTTTGCTGTATAATTCCTTGATTTCTCATAGAGTCATTAGCTTCCATTCTCTCCATTCTAATTTTTAAGGAATTTTTTTTCAGTGAGCTTTTGGACTTTCTTTTCCATTTGGTCAATTCTGCTTCTTAAGACATTCTTCTCCTCATTGGTTTTTGGATGTCTCTTGCCATTTGGTCTAGTCTGTTTAAGGTGTTATTTTCTTCAGTAATTTTTTTGAGTCTCCTTTAACAAACTGTTGAGTCATTTCTTTTATGATTTTCTTGCATCACTATCATTTCTCTTCCCAATTTTCCCTCTACCTCTCTTATTTGATTTTCAAAATCTTTTTTGAACTCTTCCATGACCTGAGATAAATTCATATTTTTCTTAGGGGCTTTGGATATAGGAGCTTTGACTTTGCAGTCTTCTTCTGAGTGTGTTTTGATCTTCCTTGTCGCCAAACTAAATTTCTAGAGTCTGAGGTATTTTTCACTTGTTTGCTCATTTTCCCAGATTGTTACTTGACTTTTTAACTCATATTGTTAATGTAGGTCTCTGCTTCCACTGTGGAGAGCATACTATTCCAATTTTCAGGGATTTTGTGCAGCTGTTCTCTGAGATATTTCTAAGGAGCTATAAGTTTTAAGTTCTTCCAAGGTGGTTCGATCTAAGGAGAGGTGTTTTCTACTCTCCTGTCCTCACCTCTGGTTTGTGAGTGACCACAAGCACTCTTTTCTGTTCCCCCTCCACTTCTGCCATAATCTGTGCTATGCTAGTTCTCCTCCTTGCTCTGGGACTGCCACCCAGAAGTTGATCCAAGCGTGGGCAAAGCAACAGAGTCCTGCCCCATTGCCAGCATAGAGATCATTGTGATCTCCTTTTGACCAATTGTTTGATCCCTTAATTGTCTCTGGACTAAAAACTCTGGAAGCAGCTGCCACTGCTGCAGCTGCTACCACTGCTCCAGGGCTGTGCTGGGTCCAAGGCTGGACTGTGCTCTTCTCGCACCCAGTCCAACAGACCTTTCCTACTGAACTTATAAGTTGTCTTTGGAATTTGTGGGTTTAGAAGTCTGGAAACTGCCTCAGCTGACAATGATTAAGTCCCCTGATGCCTGCTCTGGGTTTGCTGGGGCCCAATGTTTGCTAGTGTAACTTGTGCTGGATTGTAATCCTCTCTTAGCCTGGTGCAACAGACCTTTCTTATTGACCTTCCAGAATATCCTGAGCTGGAAATTTGTTTCACTCTGTCCTTTTGTGGGTTATGCTACTCTAGAATTTGTTTAGAGTATGTTTTACATATTTTGGAGGGGTTTTGGGGAAAGTTCAAGTGAGTACCTGCCTTTACTCCATCATCTTGGCTAGTTATTTTAAATTTTTAAGGGTCTTTATTTAGTATTTTATTTTTCCCTGGTAACATGTAAAACAGTTTTAAACATTCATTTCTAAAACTTTGTACTCTAAATTCTCTCACTGTCTCCCTTCCCACAACACCCCTCATCAAGAAGGCAAACAATTTGATATAGGTTATGCAAAACCCATCCATAATAGTTACGTTGTGAAAGAAAATGTAAAAAAAAAAAATTTCAAGAAAAATAAAGCAAATAAAATGCTCCATTTCTTTACAATTTAGTATTTAGAAACTATTACTTCTTTCTCTGGGGAAGGATAACATTTTTCATCATGACTTTTTCAGAGTTATCTTGGATCATTGTATTGTTGGGAATTGCCAAGTCATTCACTGCAGAGCATCTTACAATATTGCTGTTACTTCATTTGTAGTACATTTCACTTTCCATCAGCTCATATAAATCTTTCCAGGTTTTTCTGAGAAGGTACTCTTCATAATTTCTTATAGTACAATAGTATTTTATCATAATCACATACCACAACTTGTTCAGCCATTCTGCAATTGACGAACATCCCCTCAATTTCTAATTCTCTGCCCCCAGAAAAGAGCTGCTATAAATATTTTTGTACATATAGGTTCTCTTACTTTTTTCTTTTAATATCTTTTTGGATACAGACCTAGTATTAGTATTATTGGGTCAAAGGGTATGCATGATTTTATAGCCCTTTGGGCACAGTTACAAATTTCTCTACAGAATGGTTAAATCAGTTCATAGCTCCACCAACAGTGCATCAATGTCACATTTTTTCTGCATCGCCTCGAACATTTGTCTTTCACCTTTTCTGTTCCATTAGCTGATCTAATGGGTGTGAGGTGGTACCTCAGGATTGTTTTAATTTGCATTTCTCCAATCAACAGTGAGTTAGAGTATTTTTTTCATATGGCTATAGATAGCTTTGATTATTTCATCTGAAAACTGATCATATCTGTTGATAATTTATCAATTGGGGAATGGCTCTTATTTTTGTAAATTAATTCAGTTCTTCATTATGTTTGAGAAATGAGGCCTTTGTCAGAGAAAATCGCTTTAAATTTTTTTTTCGCAGTTACTATTAGTAACTGTATTTCCCTACATCCTATTCCCCATTGTCATTTATTCTATTCTCTCTCTCTCCTTTCACCCTGACCCTCCTCAAAAGTGTTTTACTTCTGACTATCCCTTCTACCAATCTGCCCTCCCTTCCCCCAATTCTTTTATCACCTTCCTCTCTTTTTTTCCTGTAGGTTAAGATAGATTTCTATACCCAATTGCATGTGTATGTTATTTCCTCTTTCAGCCAATTCTGATGAGAGTAAATTTCACTCACTTCCAGTCACCTCCACCCTCCTCTTCTCCATTGTGAAAACTTTCTCTTGCCTCTTTTATATGAGATACTTTACCCAGTCTACCTGTCCCTTTTTCTTTCTCTCACTACATCACTCTCACCCCTTAATTTTATTTTTTGATATCATCCCTTCCTATTTAGCTCTATAGATACAGCTGTGTGCTCTATAGATAGATAGATAGATAGATAGATAGATAGATAGATAGACAAATATAGATATACTCTTTCTAACTACTCTAATAATAAGGTCTTATGAGTTACAAATATCATTTTCCCATGTAGGAATATAAACAGTTTAAATTTATTAAGTTTATTATGATTTCCCTTTCCTGTTTACCTTTTCATGCTTCTCTTGAGTCTTGTATTTGAAAGTTAAATTTTCTACTCAGCTTTAGCCTTTTCATCAAAAATGCATGAAAGTCCTCTATTTCTTTGAATATCCATTTTCTTCCCCTGAAGGATTATACTCAGTTTTGCTAGGTAGGAATTCTTAGTTGTAATCCTAGCTCCTTTTCCTTCCAGAATATCATATCCCATGCCCTATGATCCCTTAATGTAGAAGGGGCTAAATCTTGTGTTACCCTGACTGTGGCTCCACCATACTTGAATTTTTTCTTCCTGGCTCCTTGAAATATTTTCTCCTTGACCTGGGAACTTTGGAATTTGACTGCATTATTCCTGGGAGTTTTCCCTTGGGGATCTATTTCAGGAGGTGATTAGTGGATTCTTTCAATTTCTGTTTTACCCTCTGGTTCTAGAATGTCAGAGCAGTTTTCCTTGATAATTTCTTGAAAGATGATGGCTAGGTTCTTTTTTTTGATCATGGCTTTCAGGTAGTCTAGTAATTTTAAAATTGTCTCTCCTTGATCTGTTTTCCAGGTCAGTTTTTCTTTTCAAATTAGATATTTTACATTGTCTTCAATTTTTTATTCTTTTAATTTTATTCTTTCTTCATTTCTCATAGAGCCATTAGCTTCCATTTGTTCATTCTAATTTTGAAGGAATTATTTTCTTTAGTGAGCTTTTGGTCATCCTTTTCCATTTGGTCAATTGTTTTTAAGGCATTTTTCTCCTCATTGACTTTTTGGATCTCTTTTGCCATTTGGTCTAGTCTATTTTTTTAAGGTGTTATTTTCTTTAATATTATATTTATGTCTACTTTATCAAGCTATTGACTCATTTTTCATCATTTTCTTGCATCACTGTCATTTCTCTTCCCAGTTTTCTTTCTACCTCTCTTACTCGATTTTCAAAATCCTTTTTGAGCTCTTCCATGGCCTAAAACTAATTCTTGTTTTTCTTGGAGGCTTTGAATGTGGTTGCTTTGACTGTTGTCTTCTTCTGAGTGTGTCTTTTGATCTTCCTTGTCATCATAGTAGCTTTCTGTGCTGAGAGTTTTTTTTTCCCTGTTGTTTGCTCATTTTTCCAGTCTTCTACTTGACTTTTAACTCTTACTAAACTAGAGCTCTACTTCCAGTGTGGAGGGCATACTGTCCCAAACTTCAAGAGTTTTATACAGCTATTTTAAGATATTTCTAGTGTCCAGTAAATTTTCAAGTCTTCCAAGGTGGTATGATCTAAAGAGAAGTGTTTTCTTCTCTCCTGGCCTGTGACTGACCAAAAGCACTCTTTTCTGCCCTGGATCTATGAGGAGGGTTCCCTCTCCACTGCAGCCACAAGTTCTGCTATACTAGTGCTCCTCCTTGCCCTAGGACTGTGACCCAGACCTGTGACCTGAATCCAAGTATGGGCAAAGCAACAGAGTCCCGTCTTAGTGCTAGCAAAAATAACCCTGTAGTCTCCTTCTGATCAATTGTTCAAACCCCTTACAATATATTGGCTGAGAGCTCTGGAAGCAACCAATACAGCTTCCATTGCTACTGCTGACTCAGTCACTCTGAAGGCCTGCTTCTGGTTTGCTGTGGCCGGGACTGTGCTGGTACAGCCTGTGCTAGACTGTGCTCCACTCTCACCCAGGTGCACCAGACCTTTCCTGCTGAACTAGGTTATCTTTGGTGTCTGTAGGCTGAAAAGTCTGGAAACTGTCACTGCTGCCAGTGATTCAGTTACCTCAAGGCCTGCTTTGGGTTTACTTGGGCATGATATATGCTGGCATGGCCTCCATTGAACTGCATTCCTCTCTCACAAACCTTTCCTTCAGACCTTCTAAGTTGTCTTCTCCTGGAAATTTTTTTTGCTTCATTTCTTTATGGGTTCTACTAATCTAGAATTTGTTTAGAGTAATTTTTAAAGGTATTTGGGGGGATTTAGGTGAGAGCTCAGGCAAGTCCTTCCACTATCTTCCGTTTCCCAATTTTTCATCTAATTCTCATCTTTCTCCAACTCTTGCATGAATTCTTGTTAGGCTTCTGTCCAATTAATATTTCTCTTTGAGAATTTGTTTTTCACTGTTTTCACATTGTTGTCTTCTTCTGAGTTTGCGTCTTGGTCTTTCATGACAGTGTAATAGGTTTTATGGTCAACTTCTTTTTTCTGTTGCTTGTTCATTTTTTGAGCTTCTTTCTTCACTTTGAACTTGATGTTCTATTTGGGCTGTGCTCACCTGGGAGTGAAGAGGCACTGTCCCAAACATCCAGCTTTTTCATGGTGCTTTTTGTTCTAGTTCTGGGGATAAGAAGTTTTCTGTGTTTTCAATGTGCATAATCTGAGGAGTCATGTGGTCACTGCTCTCCTGTCCTGCATTCTGGTCTTTACACAGGAAGGACTTCTGCTGTCCGGTAGTCACAAGTGCTAGCGTACCTTTCTGCCTTGGAACTGAGGCCAGGACTTTTACTCAAGCAATTCTCTCTGTTCTGGAACTGCAACCCAGAACTACATATGGATAATACAGTTGCAAATTAGCACTGACTAACGCCAAAAAAGAGTTTTATCAGTTGTCTGACCCCCTTACCATTTCTAGGCTTAGAGCTTGTGAAGCTGCTATTGCTGTTGCAACCACCTTCAAGGCCCACTGCTGATGCTTCTCCTGAGTATGGTGCCCTCTGGGTTGGCTCCCACCGCAGTATCACAAACTTCTCTTGCTGACTTCCTAAGGTCCCTTAGGCTATTAGAATATCTCACCCTGATTTTTTGTAGGTTCTGTTACTCCAGAATTTTATTTGTGACATTATTTTAAAGTTGTTTGGAGGAGAATGTTGGAATAGTTCAGCTAAGTTGTTACCTCTACTCCACCATCTTTAGGTCATCACCATTTACTCAGAATCATAATATAGTCCATAGTTCAAAGCTGGCCTCAGACACTTAATAGCTATGTAACTTTTGTCAAATCATTTAACTTCTATTTGCCTCAGTTTTATCAACTCTAAAAGGATGGTAATAATAGTACCTACCTCCCATGATTATCAAAATGAGATAATATTATAAAGCACTTAGCACAGTACCTGGGACATAGTAGAGCTAAATAAATTGTATTATTATTATTATTAATGATAATAATGATATTCAGGAAAAGAGTTTTGAGTTCTACCTCTAATATCTTCTAGCTAAGAGAATATTGATAAGTTAACCTTTAAGGCCCCCAGGTAACTCTTTAAAACTATAAGTTATGATCAGTTGACTGATTTGCAGTGATGAGAGATGTTTTCACACTAAGAAGTCCCCATACTAATGCAATTACAGATATGGATCAAAATAAAAATCTTTATTTCGGATACTTTTATGGCACTTAATGTTTTACAAAGCATTGTTCTATTCTTCATTATATTCATAGTGAACACTCTTTCTGTATCTCATTTTATCCAACTATCTGTATCATTAATGTGATTCTTCCTCCTCCAGGGTATCTGTTTCTCTGTCTCTGACTGTCTCTCTGTCTCAATTTATCTGTCTCTGTCTTTTTCTCTCCTTTCTATTTCTGTCTCTATCTCCCCTCTTTTTGTCTGTCTTTCTCAGTATATGTCTGTCTGTCTCTTTCTTTCTCACATTTCTTTACTTGTCACATACCTCTGTAGATGGTAAAATTTTTATTTTCATTGAATTGTTTATTTTGTTCTTTATACTGTTTTGACTAATTATATCACTTTAACCTTTTGCGTTTTTCTTTCAGCTGTTACTATGTTAAATGTGTTCCTAGTTCTTTTTGTTTATTTGATTTTTATTTTCCCTAATTAGACATAAAAACAATTTATCATTTTTTAAAATTTGAGTTCCTAATTCTTGTCCTCTCTTCTTCTCTCCATTTCTTTGCCCCTCCCTATGATGGAAGCAATTTGTTAATGCATATGGAATCATGCTAAACATATGTCCACATTAGTCATGTTGTGAAAGAAGACAGATAAACATGAATAAAATTAAGTGAAAAAATAACATGCTTTGATCTGCATTCAGACTATCAGTTCTTTCTCTCGAGGGGGACAGTATTTTTCATCACGAGTCCTTTGTAATTGTCTTTGATCATTGTATTGCCAAGAATAGTTTTCATTCACGATTAGTCATTGTATAATATTGCTGTTATCATGTACAATGTTCTACTTCTGCTCACTTCATTTTGCATCTGTTCATATACGTCTTTCCAGGTTTTTCTGAAAACATCCTGCTTGCCATTTCTTATAGTACAATAGTATTCCATTACAATCACATGCAACAACTTGTTTAACCACTGCCCATTTGATGGATATCTGCTCAAGGTCTAACTGGCCACCACAAAAAGAACTGCTGTAAATATTTTTGTACAAATAGATCCTTTTCCCTGTTATAAAAAAAATCTCTCTGGAATATAGAGCTATGGGGGTGGCTAGGTGGCACTGGTTCTGGAGTCAGGAGGACCTACATTGAAATCTGGCCTCAGACACTTAACACAAAAAACTAGCCATGTGACCTTGGGCAAGTCACTTAACCCCAATTGCCCTACCTTCCAACCTCCACAAAAAAAAAAAAAAGAAAAAAAAAGGAATATAGAGCTAGTAGTGGTACTGCCAGTTTTGAGTATGCACAGTCTTATAACCCTTTGATCATAGCTCCAAATTGCTCTCCAGAATGGTTATATCATTTCACAGCACCAACAGTATGTTAATGTTCCAATTTTCTCACATCCCATCCAACATTTATAATTTTCCTTTTTTGTCTTATTAACTAATTTGAATAGTGTGAGGTAGTACTTCAGAGTTGTTTTAATTTGTGTTTCTTTAATCAATACTGATTTAGAGATTTTTCTTATGACTATCAATAGCATTAACTTATTCATTGGAAAACTGCCTGTTTATATCCTTTAATCATTTGTTAATTGCTGAATGACTTATATTCTTACAAATTTGATTGCATTCTCTATATACTTGAGAAATGAGACTTTATCAAAAATGTTTGCTATAAAAGTTATTTCCTGGCTTTCTGCTTACCTTCTAATTTTCATTGCATTTGTTTAGTTTTTGTAAAACTTTTTTAATATAACATAATAACAATTATCTATTTCACATCCTGTAATGCTACCTCTTGTTTGGTTGTGAATTCTATACTTCTCCACAGATCTACCAGTACCATATTGTTTTTATGATTACCATTTCATATGACAGTTTGAGTTCTGGTAAGGCCAGGCCAACATCCTTCACATTTTTTCATTAATCCCTTTAATATTTTAACCTTTTGTTCTTCCAGGTGACTTTTGTTATTTTTTTTTTCTAGCTCTATAAAATTTTTTTTTTGTTTTCTGATTGGTATGGCATTGATTAATAAATTAATTTAGGTGGATTTGTCAGTTTATTATATTGACTCAGTCTACCCATGAGCAATTGATATTTTTATAGTTATTTAATATCTGACTTTATTTGTATGAATTGTGTTTTGTAACTGTATTCCTATGATTCCTGGGTTTGTTTTATCAGGTAGATTGTCAAATTTTACGTCTTCTCTAGTTATTTTAAATGAAATTACTTTTTTGTGTCTTGCTGCTGGATTTTGTTGGTAATAAATAGAATTGCTAAATTTTTTTTGCCTTTTTTTTTTGGAGGGCAATTGGGGGTTAAGTGACTTGCCCAAGGTCACATGGCCAATTTTTGTGTTGTGTCTGAGGCCAAATTTGAACTCAGGTCCTCCTGACTCCAGGGCCGGTGCTCTATTCACTGCGCCACCTACCTGCCCCAAATTGCTAATATTTTATATGGATTTATTTTATGTCCTGCAATTTTGTAAAAGTTGTTAATAATTTCAAGTAGTTTTTTAGTTGATTCTCTAGGATTTTTTAAGTATACCATTGTATCATCTGCAACGCTTGATAGTTTCATTTTCTCATTGTCTATTTTTATTCCTCCAATTTCTTTTTCTTGTCTTACTGCTATACACAACATGTCTAGTGTGACATTGAATAATAGTGGTGATAATGGACATCCTTGCTTCACTCCTAATCTTATTGGGAAAACTTTAAGTTTATCTCCATTATATAGTTCTTGCTCTTGGTTTTAGATAGATATTATTTGTAACTTTAAGAAAGATTCTGTTGATTCCTGTTCTTATTCTATCTTCCTATTCCTATTCTCCAGAGGTCTGTCATATCTACTGTCTCTAAAATTCTGTTTACCTCTTTAACTTCTTTCTTGTTTATTTTGAGGTTAGATTTATCAAGGTCAGAGAGGGGGAGGTTGAGATCCCCCTCTATTATAAGAAATTTTTGAGCCTCTTCTTGTGATGTCATTTACCCTTTCCTGCCTCCACCTTTCCTCTTCTCCCATTACAATCTGTTTGTACCCCTTAATTAGATTTTTATCATTATATCAATTAATTTATACCCACACCCTCTGTCTATGTATGTCCCTTTGAAATGTTGTCATAAATGTGCCATTCTCAAAATTAACAAGTATTGTCCTCTCATTTAGGGATAAAGACAATTTGCCCTTATTAAATAATAATTTTTTTTGTTTACCTTTTCATTCCTCTCTTGAGTCTTGTATTTAAAGATCAAATCAAAATATCATACTCCAATCCAACCAATCTTGTAATGTAGAAGCTGCAAGGTCCTGTGTGATCCTGACGGTAGTTCTGCATTATTTGAATTATTTCTTTCTGGATGCTTGCAGTATTTTCACCTTGACCTGATAATTCTGGAATTTGTCTACAATATTCCTTGTGGTTTTCAATTTGCAATCTCTTTTAGGAGGTGATCAGTGGAATTCTTTCTTTTCTTTTCTTTTTAAAAATATTTTATTTTATTTATTTTAGTTTACATCATTCATTTCCATGAGATTTTGAGTTACAAATTTTCTCCCCATCTTTCCCCTACCCCCACCCTCAAAACAGCCATCCTCTTGTATGACCCCTCCCCCTATCTAATCTCTCCTATGTCCTCCCCCATCACTCCTCTAACTTTCCGATAGGGCAAGATG
>CM053589.1:132113529-132140361 GCA_028646515.1 Pseudochirops corinnae | reverse complement strand
AGAGGAATTTATTGGGAGAAGAAGAAAAGGAGTGATAGATTAGGGTAAATTATCTCATACAAAAGAGGCAAGAGAAAACTGTTACAATGGAGGAGAAGAGCAGGAAGGTGAAAGGGAATGGGACAACCTGATTTTCATTGAATTGGGCCCAAGGAGGGAATAACATACACATTCAATAGGGTATTTTACCCTACAGGAAAATAGGGGATAAGACGAGGGAGGGCAGAATGGGGGAGAGCGTAGTTAGAAGCAAACATTTTTGAAAAGGGATAGGGTTAAAGGACAAAATAGAATAAGTCGGGGGGGGGGAATAGGATGGAGGGAATTATAGTTAGTCTTTCACCATATAACTACTATGGAAATGATTTGGGTAACTACACATGTACAATCTATATTGAAGTGCTTATCTTCCCAGTGGGGTAGGTGAGGAGGGTAGAAGGAAAAAAAATCCAAAACCCAAAGTTTTAAAAACAAATGTCTAAAAATTTGCTTTTTACATGCAACTAGGAAATAATATATACAGGTACTGGAGTATAGAAACCCATCTTGGTCTACTAGAAAGTTAGGGGGGTGAAGGGGGCAGATATAAGAGAGAACAGATTGGGGAAGGGGTATTCAGTTGGCTTGCTATTTTGGGGTGGGGAATAGGGGAAAGATAAGGAGACAAATTATAACCCAAAGTCTTGTGGAAATGAATAGTGAAAATGAACAATAAAAAAAATTTAAAAAACAATAAAAAATACAATAAAAAGCTAGAAACACTAAAAAAGAAAAAAGAAATTGAACAAGCGATTAATCAATTTCCCAAGAAAATTCCCAAGGACTAGATGAATTCTCAAGTTAATTCTACGGAACATTTAAAGAATAGTTAATCCTAATTCTAAATAAAATATATGGGGAAAGAGGCAAAGAAAGAGTACTACCAAATTCCCATTTTAAACACTGAAGTACATAGGAATAGACCTTGCCTTAAAATAATAAGTAATATTTATCTATAACCATCAGCAAGCACTATCTGTAATGGGGATAAGCTAGAAACATTCTCAATACAATCAGGGGTGAAGCAAGGATGACCATTATTATCTCTATTATTTAATATTGTACTAGATATGCTAACTGTAGTAATGATAGAAGAAAAAAGAAATTGAATGAATTAGAATAGGCAATGCGGAAAAAAGTATCACTTTTTGTAGATGGTATAATAGTATAGTATACTTAAAGAATCCTAGAGAGCCAACTAAAACCAACTTGAAATTGTTAACAACTTCAGGAAATAGCAGGATATAGCAAAAACCTACATAAATCATCAGCATTTCTATATAATACCACCAAAGTCCAGTAGCAAAAGACAGAAGGAGAAATTCCATTTAAAATAACTGTGGACAATATAAAATACTTGGGATTCTACCTGCCAAGACAAACCCAAGAACTATATGAACACAACTATAAAACCTTTTCACACAAATAAAGTGAAATCTGAACAATTTGAAAAATATTAACTGCTCATTTATAAGCTGAGCCAATATAATAAAAAATGATAATTCTAACTAAATTAATCTATTTATTCAGTGCCATACTAATCAAAAATTATTTCCAAACCTAGAAAAACAACAACAAAATTCATCTGGAAGAACAAAAGCTTAAGTATATCAAGGGAATCAATAAAAAAAATGCAAATGAATGTCATCAAGCCATACTAGATCTCAAAATGTATTATAAAGCAGTAATTATCAAAACAATATGTACTGACTCAGAAACAGAGTGATGAATCAGTAGAATAGATTAGGTACAAATTATATTATAGTAAATGATCACAGAAATCTAGAATGTGATAAACCCAAAGGTCTAAGTTTTTAGAACAAAAACTCATTATTTAACAAAAACTTCTAGGGAAACTGGAAAACACTATGGCAGAAAGACCAACATCTTACACACCAATATACCAAGATAAAGCCAAAAAAATATATTTTACATATAAAGGGCAACACCATCAGCAAATTTAGAGAGCATAGAATAGTTTACCTATCAGATTTATGGACACAGGAAGAATTTAGGACCAAAGAAAATATAAAAAGCATTACAAAATGTAAAATAGATTATTTTGATCATAAAAAATTTAAAAGTTTTTACATAAACCAATATGACCAAAATTATAAGGAAATCAGAAAACTGGGAAATTTTTTTTTTGCAATAAGTATCTGATAAAGGCCTCATTTCTGAAATATAGAGAGAACTGAATCAAATTTATAAAAATGCAAGTCATTTCCCAATTGGTAAATGCTCAAAGGATATGAACTGGCAGTTTTCAGACAAAGGAATCAAAGCTAGCTATAGTCATATAACAATGCTCTAAATCACCATTGATTAGAAAAATGCAAATTATAACAACTTTGAAATACCACTTCATACCTATCACCATGGCTAATAAGTCTAAAAGGGAAAATGTTGGATGTTAGAGGGAATGTGTGATAACTAGGACATGATGCACTACTGGTAAAGTTGTTAACTGATGCAACCATTCTGGAGAGCAATTTGGAACCATGCCCAAAGGGTTATACATACTCTTTGATCCATCAATATCACTGCTAGGTCTATATCCTAAAGACATACAAAAAAGAGAAAATAATATATTTATACAAAAATATTTACAGCAGCTCTTTTTTGTGGCAGTTAAGAATTGGAAATCTAAGGGATGACCGTCAATTGGGGATTGGCTAAACAAGCTGTGATATATGATTGTAATGGAATATTATTTTGCTATAAGAAATGTCAAGCAGAATGATTTCAGAAAACCTGGAAATACTTATATGAACTGATGCATAATGAAGTGATCAGAACTATGAGAATGTTGTACACAGTAACAGTAATTTTTTTTTTGATGAAGAATTGTAAATGACTTATCTCCTCTCAGCAATACAATGATTCAAGACAATCTGAAAGAAGTAAGATGAAGGATACTATCTGCCTCTAGAGAAAGAACTGATTTTGACTGAATACAGACTGAAGCAAGCTATTTTTAACTTTCTTTTATTTTTTCTTTTATTCTAGTCTTCTTGTACAAAATAACTAATATGGAAATGTCTTACATGATTGCACACGTATAACCTATCTGATTGTACATAATCTCAGGGAAAGGGGAGTTAAGAAAGGGAGGGAGGATTAGAACTTGGAACTCAAAATTTTAAGTAGAAATGTTAAAAAAAACTGGAAAAATAATCAAAGTATATAAATCTATCAAATGAATCAGTAAGATGTGATGGTACAGGAAGATTTCTCCAAGTCAAAGTAAGTTTTATTTTTATGTTTTAAAATTTTTTCCAAAAATAGTTGTTCCACCTTGGGTTCTATTGCTGTTTCTTAGCCTGAATACAGGTTCATCATGAGACAAGTAAGTTGATTTGCTATTCCTTTCTCTTTGTGGACTTCCACATTTTGTTTTGATCCACACACTCAAAGACTTTAGTATAGTTAAGGAAGATGTTTTTCTACAACTCCTTTGCCTTCTCTATAACCCAGCAAATGTTGACAATTTTGTCGCTAGCTCCTTGGTCTCTTAAAAAATCAGCCTGCTCTTCTCAGTTCAAGTATTGTTGAAGCCTGTCTTGCAGAATCTTAAGCACAATCAAGCACAACTGTTTGGTAATTTAAACATTCTTTGGGATTGTGCTTCTTTAGGATTGGGATGCAAACTGAATTTCTTCAGTGTAAGACTAAAGGGAGAAAAAGATTATCAACTATGAGGAGCTATGACTTATACCTTTACTACATGTACTGTCTACACATGGGGCCTCTTTATGCCAGACTGTTTGTACATCCCAGTGAGAGAGGGAGTGGAGTAGTTTGCTATTTCTTCCTCTGATAGATCAACTTTTTTCTGAACTCTTCACTATGATATGTCCATCCTGGATAACCTGCTTGGCAGAGCTCATAGTTTCATTGATCTATACATGCTTTTCAACCACAAGGCAAACAAGGCAGTGATTCCAGAAGGGACACACACACACAACATACACACACACACACACACACACACACACACACACACACTCACACTAATATCTGGGTATGTGAAGAATCTGAGGCTGAGGGGTATTAATTGATTTGTCCAGAAGGACTTTGGAATTGTCCCTTTCTTCAAGTTCTTCTGCTTATTCTCTCCAGTTCTACCCTTCAATTTCAATATTCTTGGGTTGTACTAAAAATCTCTAATACCTCTTTCAGGTTTGCTTCCTAAGCCTAAAACTGAGAAATTAAAATTGAAAAATGAGCCTTTAAGTAAGAGGCTTAATTACTTTGTTGAAACACAATGAAAATACAAATATACAGGATAAATAAATTAAAAGAGGAAAATCATTAGAATTAATGAGAGTAAAGTAAGACTTCCTGTAGAAAGTGTGTTTTTCAGGCACTGTGGAAGGGAGATCCATCCTGCCCTATCGGAAAGTTAGAGGAGTGAAGGGGGAGGACATAGGAGAGATTAGATTGGGGGAGGGGTTATACAAGGGGATGGCTGTTTTGGGGGGGGGGCGGTAGGGGAAAGATGGAGAGAAAATTTGTAACTCAAAATCTTGTGGAAATGAATGATGTAAACTAAAATAAATAAAATAAAATATTTAAAAAAAATAAAGTGTGTTTTTAACAAGAACTTAAAGGAAGCCAGGGAGGTCAGTAATCTGAGCAGAGCAGGGAGATAATTTTAGATATAGGGGACAGTTAGAGAGAAAATGCTCAGAGTCAAGAGTGTCTTGAACATCCCTAAGGCCAGTGTCAGGAAACTGAAGAGTTCACATTGAAGAGCAAAGTATAAGATGATTGGAAATGGAGGAGACAGTGAGGTTATAATGGGTTTTGAAGGATAAACAGAGCATTTGCTCCTAGAGGCAAGAGGAAGCCACTGGAGTTTATTGAGTAGGGGAGTGGCTTGCATTTTAGAATAATCACCTTAGTGACTGAATGGGATTGTGTTGGAGCTAAGTAAGACTTGAGGTAGGCAGACAGACCAGCAGGCTATTGCGATAGTCCAGGCATGAGGTGATGCACTAGTGTGTTGGCAGTGTCAGACAAGAAAAGAGAAAGTTTTTGAGAGATTTTGCAAAGGTGAAACTGACAAGTCTTGCCAATAGCTTAGATATAGGGGTTTGTGGGGTCTAATGTAAAAGACAGTGAGGAATAGAGTATGACTCCTGGGTTGCAAGTTTAAGAGAAAGCTTGGGGATGGTGTAGTCCTCTACAATAATGGGGAAGGTAAGATGGGGAGAGGCTTTAGGGGAAAAGACAATGAATTCAGTTTTGGACATATTGGATTTAAGATGTCTACTGGATATCCAGTCTGAGATGAATGATAGGTAATTGGAGATGAAAGACTAGAGGTCCTCAGGACAAATAGTATGGAATATATAGAGTTTGAGGGTATAATCTGGTTGGGGATACAGCAAAGGATACTAAGAAGAAATTATTCTCAAGGAGTTTAACTGCAAAAGGCAGAAGAGAAATAGGAAGATAGAAATGGAAGCATCAAAATGAGGGTTTTTCAGGGCAGAGAAGACACACATATGTTAGTAGAGAAAGTGAAAGCAAATGAAAGAGATGGAATGATAGAAGGAACAATCTGTTGAAGGAGAGAGGTTAGAATGGGATAATTTGAACAAGGAGTGGCGTTAATCTTGGAAAGGAATAAGGTCACTTCCTCATGTGAGACAAGGGTAAAGGAGGAGAAAGTTGCAGAAGGCACCTGAGTAATAAGAAATCAGAAAGTGGGAGAAGGAGTTCACAGTGAATGACCTTATTTTTTTCCAGTAAAACATAAAACAAAGTTCTCAGCTGAGAGGATGTGTGTTAGAGGGGGAAGGATGCCATGGGAGATTTGAAGAGGGATGAAAAGGTTTGGAAGAGCCACTGTCAAAAGTGGGATCATGAGTTGATA
Source organism: Pseudochirops corinnae (assembly GCA_028646515.1). Classification (NCBI taxonomy): domain Eukaryota; kingdom Metazoa; phylum Chordata; class Mammalia; order Diprotodontia; family Pseudocheiridae; genus Pseudochirops; species Pseudochirops corinnae. Next base: position 132,134,438 of record CM053589.1, on the reverse strand, counting down.
AGGGAGGTAAAGTAGAATTTTCTGCCGGAAGTGAGGCTAGTTAAGGTTATGTAACAAATCTGTAGTGGACCCAGTCAGAATGGTTTTATGATTTTTTCTATCTTTGCTCAGCAGAACATGTGTAGGTGTCAAGGTGACAAATGGTGGGAGTGATCCAAAGGTGAGGCTTAGCAGGATACAATTTGTGATACAAAGGGGGTAGAAATTAAATAGAGGAGCACAGTCTAGAGTCAAATTAGTTCACCAAGGAATCACGATGGTGAGAAAAGCAAAGAGTAGCTAGCAACGGGAAGATATCCTGAGATAGAATGGAAAATGCAAGAGATTGGAGGTCATGGTGATGATAAAGAGTAGGCAAAGAAGGAGGTGAAAAGTCAATAGATTATGGTTAGAGTAGGAAGATTTTGGAATTTTTTTTAACATAGAGGTGGTATATTTGTAGGTAATGACAAGATTGAGGGTCTGCCCATCTTTCTGTTGTGTTAGATTTGTAGCTCATGGAAGGTCAGCAAGTTGAAGAACTGAGCTGTTAGAACATTTGAGGGAGAATCAACATGCTGAAGTCCCCTAGTATGAGGGCAGGAACTAAGGAGAGAAAAAATGTAAGCCAGATAGCAAACTCATGGAGGAAGAAACAGGAGTGACCTTAAGGATGCAAGTTCTCATGTAGGATTATAAATGTGCAGTATAATTTCATAAAGAAAAGAAAGCTCTAAAAATTAAGACAGATAAATAGTATTTTTCATCAAAAAAATCTTACTGGCTATAGTGAATAAAATGTACCTAATCAAATGGAAACATTATTAAAAATAAGTTATTTTCTACTACATACTCTGCTCATTTGAAAATACCTCATTTTTTACTTTTGTGAAATCATTGACAAGTTAGTACTTATTTTCTTCTGGGCAGATACTTATCTCCTGTTACTCATTTCAAAAAGAGAAATATATTAATTGGGAGATTAATAAACTTTTAACTGAGTACTTGCCTACTAAGTATCAGTATTCATAAACAAAGACAAAAGCAGAATAATTCTTTATCTGATGGAGTTTACATTCTATGGGGAGGGAAAAATATCGTTCTCATTCTTAAATATCTTTGTGGATACCTGAAACTTCCTATTAAAATTAATTTGAAAATTTCATAGTCTTTATATTTAGAAACATTCCTTATACCTAAACTAAATTCTTCTGCTACTATTAAGTCAATTTCTTCTTGCTGACCACTTCTATTTCAATAATAGCTTATAAATCAACTTTTAACAGGTGAAATAATTAAAATATATTTCTATTTACCTCTGGATAGGTAATATGCATATCATCACTAATGGCATACTTGGACTTCTCCAAGTTCTATCTCCTTCAAAATTTTGAAGCCCACACAATGTGTAGGGGCTTTCTGCTACTTAACTACACAGTTTATAATGTTGGCACAGGGCGTAACATTACACTCACTTTGTAAGTAGCAATATGATTATGCACAACTCAACTTAGATCTATGATGTCCTTTGATTTGAAATAAGTTTGAAAAAACCCATCAGTCCCTTTTCCTGTCTTTCTAGTTACAAGGTGAAGTTGTTGGGTTCTTTTCCTTAGTTAATTGTGGGTAAAAGAGTCTGTCTTTTTGTCACTAACTTATTTCATCACCTGAAGCTTCCTCATACATTGCAGTGAACTATGAGAAAAAGACCTCCTTCCAAATCTTCTCTCCTGCCCTGGTCTTTTTTTTCTGCCAAAGCAAAGGTTTTATTCCCTCGTAACTGTATCCCAAACTCTTGCTTCTCTTACTTGTAATCCATGACTACTAAATATATTTTTTTCTTTTCTCAAACAATTGACCTTTTTGTTAACGCTTAATTCTATTTCAAATTATAACTTGTGATATATGGCAAAATGGAATGCATCCTGCTATGTCTTCTAGTTATGGAAAAATTCAGTTATCAATGAGCCAATCTTTTAAGTTAAAATAAATATTATCATGAAGGTTTAAAAAATTATTTTTAGTTATTTCTGTTATATACTTCTTCTTTAGTAGGAAAGTTGATTTACCTTTACAAAAGAAAACTTCATCCCCTGAGTCTACTTTAGTCATCACAAGAAATACTATTATTAATAACTATAAAATATTGAAAGCATAGTTGCTTTGAGAACCCTTAGAAAATATATTTTTTTCTTTATAAGTACTAATAATGTGCTACATTTCCTAATGAAATCAACAATTTATATAGTCTGATAACACTTTTCCACTCCAGAGGAGCACTAAAATATTAAATAATCTTCAAAGCATAATGAGGTTGATAGTTATTCATTATATAGTCTAGATAGCCTTGAACAATATACATATATATATATGTATATATATATATATATTTCTGTGGAAATATATAGAGGTGAAATGTTTAGGGCTTTCCCTCAGTCTTTAATCAAAAGGAGATAGTTTTCTCACAAAGGCTATGCCTGAAATATGATACGGAGTTGGCTGTAATATGAACAAGATTTTTTTTGGAAACTAAAAAATCTGAAAATTGTTTCTTTTCAAGTCTTCCTTCTTCCCCTATTCAAATCCCTAATTTCTAAGGATCAGCAATGTGGTTAAAGGACAAGTATTTTTCCCTGCATTAGTTTCCAAGAATTTCTTTACTTCTGGAGGTAATTCCATCCAAGTACAGTTTTCTATGCTAAATTAGGCCACTTTACATGGAACATGACATGCTGTGAAAAAAGTAGGTGGTGCCCTTGAATGAATAATTACTTAGCAACTTGGATTTAGAAAACATTAGTGGAAAAATGGTATGCTTTTCATAAAAATCTTAATGTAATTTTATTTGCTTTCTTTATGAAGAAATCGTGATATGTGAAGGAAAAAAATCCAACAACCTACTATGACATGGAGGAAAGAAGGATCTTTTTATCCAATTCATCACAGGGGGACAACAGTGCTAATCTTATTTTCTTAAGATTACTAATTTATCATTTACATTTGGAGATTGTTCTCACCAAAAGTTCAATGTAGAAGGCATTTTTAAAACTTATTTGCTGCTCTTCATTCAGCATCAATGCAAAAAATCCCCCCTGATTTCGTATTTGTTTCTTCTTATTTTTCAGTTTATTCAGAGATATCACAGGAAGTAATATAATCTAAACCCTAAATCTAATCAATGATATCACTTCACAATGATGTTCTCGCCATCATATTTTTAAAGGTAGACTTCCCTTAAATGACTGGTAAACTAATATAGTTATGAAGCCAAGTTAATCAAAACATGAGTATTGCCTATACATGTATAAATGATACTGTATATTGAAAGAACACCCCAAAATTGGTATTCTAGGCATTCAAGCTTAAGGTAAATATTTTTCCCCACATGAATAATAAAGAATGATCAGTTCTTATGTCTATGACTTGGCAAAAAAAAAAAATGTACTAAATGCAAGTGGACATTGAATCAGTCTACTAGTCTGATATTTCTCATAAAATGTCAGAATTTACAAGTTGGCAAAAAATAAGCTCATATTATGAACATCAAATTAGTGTGTGCAAGATGTCAGCTCACCACAAATAATAAACACTGATATGATATACAAGATAAACGAAGGAAAAGCACTACATAAAGATATATGCTGAGATTGCGATGATAATCAAAAATATACTTTTACAATATTTTCCAAGTCAGTCATCTTTCAATATGGTCACAGAAAAGTAATTACACAGTAAAAGTTTATTAAATAATATCTGACATACATTTTCATTGATTCAAGGAAAATGGCTTTGCCATATAAATGTTATTATAATTATTATTAATAAATCACATAACTTGAACTAACATTTTTCTTTTTATAAATTAGGATCTTTTAATTATCTTACACCAATTTCTGAATTTACCATTTCCTCCCTTCCTTACTCTGGGAGTCTTCCCTTAGAACAAAGATTTAAAAAGGAAAAAAGTTTCACAAATTCAACGGACCTATCAACTATACCTGACAACTATGTTATATTCCAAACCTAGGGTTGGAGGTAGGTATGTTTTCTTATCTCTCTAGAGTACTTATCTTGGTTATCATAATGACATTACCTTCAGATTTATTGTGTTGTTCTTTGATTTGCTTTGTTAATTTCATTGTATATATTGTTTTTACTGGGTCTACTTACTTCATTTCCATCAATCCATATTAGTCTTCTCATGCTACTCTGAAATATTCATACCTGTTATTTCTTATGATTCATATGTGTAATACATTATTACATTCATGTACTCCAATTAGTTTAGTCCTTTCTCCAGTACCCTTTACATTAGATAAGTACAAAATTATTCTAGGACACACACCTTGATATAAATTCTATGTGATGTAACTAATGGGAGGTCCTCACATCACAACCCCATTCAAGTTCTTTTATTCTATACTATGCAATGCTTTTTCAAATTCTTCTATCTTTAGAGAAATTCTCTCAATTCACACTCAACATAGTGATGTCCTTCCCATGAAGGCCTTTCAGAATATTGCTGGGATATTGATAGAAAAAATAGGTTATCCATCTGTTCTCCATGTTCTCATAACATGACCTGCATATCTTGTATAGTCATACATCTTTCTATCACTCTCCTTTATGCTACTTCTCTTGTCCAACTATTGGCTGGTAAAGAGTAACTGATTACCAGTGCCTACCAGAAACCTCTCCACTGCTTTTTGCAATTTAAACTACTTATAAATTATGTCATTTTATGACTCAAAACCAAACACCATCAAGGGGAAAATATTTTTAAGAGCAAGGGCACTTGTTTCCACAAAGAACTTAAGGGTATTAAAAGCACTATGAAATCTCCTAAATTAAATCAAGTCCATCCCCCTCATCCTGTCCAATTCTGATCTCAACTCATTAATATACCCTTGTACTCAGTGCCTAAGCACTGAGAATATCTAAGATATTAGTAATGATTGAACTCCATAGACTGGTCACCCAACCATATCATAGTGTAGCTAATAGATACCATTCATGTACCTGATTTTTTTCCCCAATATAGAGAGCTAAGCCAGACATTTCTGAGTAAATATTTGACTCATTTGGTAATCAAAGCTCAAATTTTAGGTTTAAGGTTTAAAAAGTACTCTACATAAAACAGGTAAGCAGAAGAGAGATAATAAACGAGAGAGAGAAAGAGAGAGAGAGAGATGCTATAATAGCATTTGATTCTAATGAAACCCCTTTGAAGTAAATCTTTTATCATAACATCCATTTTACAGAGCAGAAAATTGAGAACAAGAGGAGTGAGCTCAGTGTCTTAGAGCTAGTAGGTATATTGCAGGACTTAAATCCAGGACTTCTTGAGTATAAATTTAGCATACTATCCATTATGCTGTGTTGTCTCTCCTTCTAAAAAAAGTTCTACAATATTCCAGTGCTAAATGAAATGAATACACCATCCATAAAGAGAAACATCTAGAGACCATAGCAAGAAGAATCTATTTGAAAATAGGCTCTCTGTTGGAAATTCTCTAATCTGGTAGGAAACACATTTGGTGAGTTGACATTATCCTGTTTTATGACTCTCCTGTTCCTAATAACAAAGAGTCATTAAATAATGTTTTTTTTACTGCCATATTTTTCAAGAAATCTCATATGATATTGATCATACGCATAGAAGGTAGCTTATTGAGGGAGAACTATTAACCTGGCATTTTTTTTTTTTGCTGAACTAAATTTTTTACAATTCATAAACAATCCATTTGTTAGGATCATGTATTATCTACACCTTTCAGTCAGTTGTATAACAATAAAGATGTAATTTTCTACAAAAGTGTTCATACAAACCTTCCTATCTCCTCCTCATATTTTCACCAAAGATGCTCTCAATGACCATGTAAATTGTTTTCATAAAAAATTATTGACAAATAGGCAGGTAGGTTCTTAAGATTCTCTCACTGAATTTTTATCTCTTTTTTTCGGTAACAATAAGGTCTGAAACTTCCCACCAAGTATTCGGCATCCTCCCCACGTTCATGTACCTTGAAAAACAATCCCTTAAAGTTTTATACACTTTGTTGAAACTTTTACTTATATTTTGACTAATCCAGATGCTCTTCATAAACTTTCTTTTAATTTTTTTCTAACCCAGTTTTTCCATATTTTTGTTTAATGCCATTTCCATTTCTTCAGAAAACACGCTGAGAACTATTGGTTTAGATTCCAAGTGAGATGATTCCCTTTAACTGAAGAAGATTTTGCTATAAATACCTGTACTCATGTTGTTGCTGTTGTTATTGTTTTTTAAGTATACTTTGTTTGTAAGCTCCTTTCTACCTTTATCCTTAACTACTTTTCTTGGTGGATATTCTGTCTTGCTTTCTTTAAACTTGCTTGTCCTTGAGTTGCTTCTTGCTGTTTAGTGAGGTGCTACTGTTCATAATCTTTCACTATTCTTCCTTTTTAAGATAGCACCAATGATTTTATACACTAAATCTGTTTCCTTTATCTGTCATATTTAGCCAGAAGAACAAGAGTTAGCTGACTGAGACAGCCCCCAGGTTCTTTTGTTCTCTTTATGGTAAGTAATTTTCATTAGTTAAAGTTCCTTAGGAAATGATTGTCTGTGTTGATGTTTGTTAATTTACATATTTCACATTTTTTTATCTTAAGTTTGTTTTCCTTTTCTATTAAACCAGCAGATTAACTGCACGCAGAAAGCTGAGTCAGAAATGATTGCTCTGTTATTAACTAGTCATTTTCTGTGTATTAAAATTTAACCAATTTCAATTTTTATAATGTTATTTGTTTCTTGCTATGTAGAAGAACTTGAACCTTTTCAAAGAAAATTTTAATGAAAAATATTCATGAAACCTCAATAAATCTTAATAAGTCTCTAAACTTTTGGTCTCACTAATTTCTTTCTTCTGAATCACATTTTCCCCTGGATTTTCCATAAACCACCTCTATGGCTCACCTGTGTAATGGCTTCACCTAGTATTAAAGTATATGTTTGTGTTTTACTGATTTCTTTATAAACTTTCTCTACATCCTCATCTTTAACAACAGATGTTGCTCCATAGGCAGTAATTATGTTAATGATGGCTTTGAAAATGTTTATCATGAGAGCTACAATAAGAGATGACCAAATATCCCTTGAAAAGAAATATTGTCCTCCACTTGGACATACAACAAAACTTATTCTGTTAGCTTCTTTACTTGATTTTCTTTTTTTTTTTCTTAAATTCTGAACTCTCTCCCTCTCTTCCTCACCCATTAAGAAGGCAAAAAATACTTATTACACGTACGAAGGCATGCAAAGCACATTTCTGTATTAGCTAAGAGAGATAGAGAGAGAGAGAGGGAGACAGAGAGAAGGAGAGAGTCTCTTCCATCTAAACCCTGAAACATTTCTCTATCTAGAGGTTGATAGCCTCTTTTTTTTTAAATCAAGAGTCCTTTGGAATTGTGGTAGATAAGTGTATTGAACAGATTTTCTGTCTTTCATAGTTGATTATCTTTACTTAAATTTTTTTTTTTTTTTTGGAGTGGGGAAGGTAGGGCCATTGAGGTTAAGTAACTTGCCCAAGGTCACATGGCTAGTTTTTTTTGCGTTGAGTCTGAGGCCGCATTTGAGCTCAGGTCCTCCTGACTTCAGGGCTGGTGCTCTATTCACTGGGTCACCTAGCCACCCCTTTATTTAACTTCCTAAGGAGCACTTGTGAACCATTCTTGTACTTAACTACAACATCCCATTGTTTTCTCGATTCATTTAATTCAATACTGATATGGCTCAATTACTCCAGCATTGTGTCTTTCTATTGGTCAGTGGATGGGGTAAAAAATTTGGAGTAATAATGATTAAGTTGTTATTTATAGATTGTCTAAAATTATAATTTTTAACACTTTTTGCTCCCTTTTGCCATTGTTGTGCCCTGGCATTTCAAGAGGAAATATAATTTTGTATTTTTTCATTTCATGGTTTGCCATACCCAAATCATCATCAAATGGCAAAACAGTAGTGAAAAGCCACTCTATATTTAGCTGATCTGGTCCTTGGAATAGATAGTGTGCTGGTAGAAATAACTTAGAAGGCATTAGTACACATTTCAATTATAACATATCATTCCAACATGGTAGAATTTGTTGGAGCCTATGTGCCCAGTAACATAGCACTTAAATCCCCTGGGCTAATTCCATATTACAATTAGGTGTTGGAGGACATTATGGATAATTCTCTAGAAACTAACTACAATAAGTTTTACTTATTGGCACTTTATAGATTTTGCTGAAGGGTGATTTTTTTGAAAATTTGAGATAGGCAGAAAATATGTAGTTTTTAAAGCAACAAAACACAGGACAGATAGTTCCATGAATTAAATATCTTAAAGTTAAAACCATATTCAGTCTTTCCAAATGAGCATTTGACAGGTTAAACACATTTGAAACCTGTGATAATAATACTTTGATATGCCTGGAATTTTTTATACTTAATAAAATTTGTATTCATAATAAAGAATAATTTTCTTTTAAAAGCCTGTCAGTCCTGTATATTTGAATATGTTATCTATCTGTGTGTATATATACCTACACATACATGCATATATACACATATATACATGTGCATATATACGTGTGTACATATGCATATATAAATGCTTTCAGATGTGTATATATGTATATATATGCATATATACATATATATATATATATACATATAAACTTTGTACACCTCATTTGTTGGTTCTTGAACCTAACAATGACAATAATTGCTACAAGTGTATATTTTGGGTTTCCAGATTTAAAGTAATGATGTCAGTATCATTCTATTAAAAGTCAATTTCAACAAGACAACCGGAAATGAACTTTACATAAGTATTTTATCATTCATAATATGTAAAAATATCTATATCTATATCTATATCTATCTATCTATCTATCTATCTATGGGAAGTATGACAAGGTAGTACAATTCATTTTCTGGATTTTAAAGAGTGTAATTTGCCAAAAATGTATGTAAAGCATGAAATAAACCTGTTGTAAGTGCTGAATAAAAATTTCAATTTGTAATACTACTTGTTCTTGATTACCCAGGATTAACATATTTATGAGGTTACTTGTAAAGCCTCAGGTTTTAACCCACAAATAATATTAGCAAGGGAAATGGATTATACAGAAGTCTATGGCCTATGATATCCCAAAGGTATCTGCCTTTTTATACAATTTAGGATTATAAGGCTGCTTTGTAGAAATTACATTCTGTGATCTTTTGCTTGGCCTGGTTTTTCTGCCATGAATTGTTAGATGACAAAAAGGGACCTCCTTTCAGGGAGAGATTGACTCAGTGATTCAATATTACTATTCCTTCTCTCTTCTAACATAAAAACACAAACACATAAAATGGAAGGCATAACACTGCTGTCACAAATACAACTTACATAACACATGTAAAAAAACCCGAATTGTCCACTTACTACAAAAATCAAAGCTGAATATATAGGTACAATTAAAGTCATACACAAAAAATGCACTGGAATGAAATCATTTTTATGATACTCTACATTTCTGATGTTAAACAATAAATCTATGATTAATTCAACCTTCTATTCACTGTGTCACAGAGTAATGAAAATGAATTTGAAAACAATGTTGCCACCCAGAAAGAAAAATGTAATAAAAAGCAATTTGGAAGGGGAACCTCAATTGACATAGTTTTATTTTTCCTCTCAAAATCCTTGGATGATAATTTAGAACCTCTAGAAAATTTCTGACACAAGAGAGGGACAGGGTTTTAATGTGAAGTAAAACAGCTAGGTAACAGAAATTTAGTTCAGGGAACGGGAGTTTTATAAATAGGAAATGGAGCAACTGACGCAGTAATTTCATCAGACAAAATTTAGATGAGATGAACAAAACACTTTGCAAATGGTTTGTAAAGATTTTTTTTTTTCCCCTTGAGATCTAAAAAAAACCTGAGCTGGTCAGTCTTTTTAGCTTTAAAAGAAGAAACAAGTTCACATGTTAGTGCAAACTCTATCTATGATAGAGCCTAAAAGGAAAGGGCAGTGAGGTGGTTCAACGGAAAGAGTGCTGGGTTGGGAGTCAGGAAGACTCATCTTCATGACTTCAAATCTGCCATGAGACACTTACTAGTTGTATGACCCTGGGCAAGTCATCTAACCTTCTTTGCCTCAGTTTCCTCAGTTGTAAAATTATCTAGAGGAGATGGGAAATTACTCTAGTATTTTTGCCAAGAAAACCCTAAATGGGTCACGAAGAGTCAGAAATGACTGAAATGACTGAACAAAAACCCTTCAAAGCCTGGCTACAACCTGTCTTTTCTGTCTTACATTTTACATTCCTCCATCCAGATCTGCAATTCAGCCAAATTGCCCTTTGCATTGTTCTTCACAATATTGTTTCCCTTATTCATGCTTTTGCCCAGGCTGTCACCCATGCTTATGTATTCCCTCCTCAGTTCTATGCCTTAGAATTCCTGGTTTCCTTCAAAACTCACTTCAAGAGCTATCTTCTACAGGTCTTACCTGATCCTACAGCTCATAAGCATCCTCCCTCCCTCCCGAAATTATCCTATATTAATTTTGAATATGTCTCATATACATTTATAGTACATAGTATGTATGATTTCCTTCATAGGATACATGCCCCTTATGAGCAGGGATATTTAATTTTTTTTTTCCTCTGGACCCTCAGAATCCAACATAACATGTGTTATTACAACAGCTGCAACACTGGGAGGGCCAGGCTGGCAATATGCTAATTTACACAAACATTTCTAAATACAAAAATTGTGTCAATTGGCACAATAATTTTGTTTTTCTAATTTTGTTATAATTTCTCCTATCTGTGCAAATGCATTTTAAAAACAAATAATTACAAGTAGATATCATTTTACTTTGAAATGACAACTTTCATCCCTAATCTCTATTTTCTTTACCTTACAGATTAAAAAAAATCAATGCATCAATTAACATAGCTTAGTCCTTTGAGTTATTATTGAATTCCAGTCCTTCAAATGTTTAGTAATTACTTTGTTCCTTAACAAGATGATATACACATATGTATAAAACTTCTTGTACCCAGCCAATGTGTCATTGAGGAACTTTGAGCCAGATGCCTGTGTTTCAATGACAGTCTCTCCATTGAGAAAATGGCAAAAGTGACACAGCACTGACATCTTTCACAGACCTCAATGAAGATTGAGGAATATTCAAGAAATGTGAATGCGTACAATCACAGAAGAGTGCCTATCATCCAAATTCATAGAGTGAAATATATAAACATTCAAAATATTCCCAACAAAAGAAGTTCTGTTGTTCAGAGTTTTCTGGGATATTTATATACATGTGTGCCCATATGTATACATACATACATATTATATATATTCTAAAATAGCATCCCTTTTCTGTCAAATATAAAGTACCAGCTTCAAATTGTATTTTCAGTTCAATTTTCTTTGTGGGGAGGGGTCTTTTACTTTGTTTTAAAGCAGTGGTTCTCAACCTTCCTAATGCCGCAACCCTTTAATATAGTTCCTCATGTCGTGGTGGCCCCCAACCATAAAATTATTTTCATTGCTACTTCATAACTGTAATTTTACTACTGTTATGAATCATAATGTAAATATCTGATATGCAGGATGTATTTTCATTGTTACAAATTGAACATAACCCACAGGTTGGGAACCACTGTTTTAAAGTCTTAGAGGAGAGTAGGTTACATAAGAGAACAAAAGTTAAAAAACAGAGAATTGGGTCAATAAAAATATGTGTGTAGGTGTGCATATGCATACCTTTGTGCTTCTTTTACTTTTGTGTGTATACAAAGATGTAATAAACATGTATATGCATGCATGTTTGCATGTATATACACATAATGTATATCTAAGTCTATTCTACATGCATGCATGTACAGACATAGCTCTATCTATCATTTATCAACTAGTTAAGCAATAGGGATGGAGAATATACCTGTCATTTCATTAATTCAAAGAGTTTCAATGCAGATTCCTAAACAGATGACTAGAGAATTGAGGCTAAGTGACTTGCCCCAGATCATACAACTCCTATGTGCCAGAGGAGAGACTTAAGTCCAGGTCTTCCTGATTTGACTCTAGGTCTCTCTCCATTCGAGTTCTGTCAAACCCACCACTGACAAAGTTCTGATGCTAAATCACCTAAAAATGTAATTGGAAAATGTTTAACAACATAAATAAATATATACCACAAAAGAGATGACATTAATTTGTTATTTTTGACCCAATACACGGAAGCAGGATTATTTGGGCATTGATAACAGTGTGCTGTGACATGCTGCCCCTTTTATCCATTGTGTGAATTTCGAAATTTCCTAATCCCTGAAGAATCAAAATGATGGGTGCTCCAAAGAACAATGGAAAGACACATGGCAGATGTAAATGGACTTCAATAACACATTATAACAATGATGACTTGGATACAAGAAGTGATATGAAAGATATCATCAAAGAAGTGTATGGAAAGCAAATGATGCAAAGCAGTCATACAGCAAAGGAAAAGAGAACAGGCCAATTTATTATACTATTCTGCAATCCAAAATGTTCAAAGACCTAGAGGATGTATTGGTAGATTCTCTGTAGAAGGCTTATAGAAAAGTATGAATAAGAATAGCATAGTATGAAATTGAATGGGAATGATGCAATCTGCAGTGGTAGATGAAACATCAACATTTGAGCTCACTAAAGAATGCATACAATATGGGTATACTCTGCTTCACCTCCCATATCATGCAGGTACCATGATTTAGACCTGTTAGGGACCTAAGAAGGCATATTATCTAACTCTCCTCATTTTACAGATGAGGGAACCTAAGCCTAGATAGGCTGAGTGACTTGTCCAAGGTTACACAGACAGCATATAGTAGATTTGAGGGTCAGACTTCAGTCTTCTAATTCTAAATCTTACTGCATCATGCTGATTCTAATCAATTGATTCTGTCATGTATAAAATCTCTCAAATCTTATCTACTTTTCACTTTATAGGTACTTCTTAATTCAGGTCCTCATTACCCCCTTCCTGGCTTATTATAATAGGCTCCTAACTGGTCTATCTCCACTCAGCTGTTGACATCTATACCTGAAGTACATTTCTAATCATTACCCCTATAGCTGGAAAATTTTCTTCTTAATAATGCCTTTCAAAACCCTCATTTTCATTCAAAGTTCAGCTGAGATGTTAATTTTCTTGATTCCTCTACTTCTTATCATTTGCCCTTTCCTCAAATTATCTTGTATTACTCTTATCTGTGTGTATATTGTATCCTTCCATTAGATCATAAAGTCCTGAAGGCACAACTGTTCAATTCTGCCCTTACAGAGTATTGTATTGAACATAGCAGGTGCTTAAATAATATTTGATGAACTGAATGCATGCTCACACACATATAGAATGCAAAATGCAGACATGAATACACACAAACATTGTGTAATATGTGTAATAGTGCATCTACATGCACCAGAATTATAGTAAATGAGATAGTATGGATGGCGTAACTCATCCACTAAAGACCTAAGGAGCTTTTTCAAGTTCTATGTACAAATTCAGAGGTGCTTTAATTTTGCTTTAGCTTAAATGGAGTTTATTTTCCATTTCTTAATATGTTTCTCTACAAATTTAATATTGATTTATATTGTTTATTCCATGTTTGCATTAACTTCTTGGGCAATAGCTCATAGGAAAATAAATCAGGCAACCATATTTAAAATCACTTTTAAAAAAGCTCTTGAGGTCTTGTGTTAAAGCATGCAAGTCAGATTTCCCAATTAATCCATTAAACAATATTAAAATAAATATTAAAATTAAATAAATATTAAATATTAAAACAAAATTATTGTAGCTGAACAGATCTTTTTTTACAGTTTTTATTTCCATTTGAGTTATACCATAGGACACTATTTTAATTTTGGGTTGTATTGTGAATATATGGGAGAGAAATATCCAAGGAGATTGCCTATTTAAATCACTGCAAGATTTTCTCTCTTGAATTGTGTCATAGTTATTTGATATATGTCTGGACCATAAATACTCAAATACTTATGATTCAAAAAGATATTATATTTTCAATGTTATGTCATTGTGGTAATATCATGACAACCATATGTATTTTTTATGTTACTCACTGAAAATACTGAAAATACTTTCTTTCCTTAGAAAACCTAAAATATACAAGCTTATAATTATTTTAAAAAGTAAAAACTTAACCAATTCTAAAGGAAAAACAAAATATCATTTGGATATTAGAATTCTATAAGTACAAAAAGCATTTTATTAGCTTGGTTTTGTATAATAGTGATTATACCTTATGTTAAAAATTCTAGCTATTATAATAGGAAGCAACAAGGTCCTACTTTTTTTAAACTTGCATATATGATATCTTAAAACTATATGACTTCTTGAAATTTCAGATTACATACACACAGGCACACACACACCAGTCTTTCAATTCCAGCATTACAAATAAAAGATCATTTAGTCTGATTTATAACTTAAGACAAGCCCCTCAAATAATATTCCTGAAAAGTCACCATCTAGTCTTTTCCTAATGACCTCTAGTGATGGGGAACTCTTTACCTTATTAGTCAGCCCATTACACTCTACTTGTTAGATAGTTTATATCAATCTGAAATCTGTCTTTCAGCAGTTTCTAGCCACTAGCCCTAGCTCTGACCTCTGTGACCAAACAGAACAAGAGTGATGTGAACAAGAATGATATGTGACAACCTTTAAAATTCTTGAAGACAGTTCTCATGTTTCCCTTTTAATGTACTCCCTGTTCTATACTCTCGCCCTTCACCTACAATTCTCATTTCCAGGCTATATATTACTAGTTCCTTTAATCTATGATGCAGGTCTGTGATCCCTAGCCATTCTACTTACCTCTCTCTGGACATTATGGTCCATATTATCAATGAACTCTATACAATATAATATCCAGTGACACACATAATTGCCCTGATGTGGTCTAGCCAAGACAATGGCCCTGTGATTTTATTGGTATTGCCAACTTGTGGTGAGAAAATGTGTTCTAGCAAGGCACTGAAACATCTTTCCTGTGACTTATATTCTTGAAGAATTATCTGTAGAATTGAGAGGTCAAATGACTTGTCCAAGGTCACATAGCTAGAAGAAGGCAGGAGAAAACTCAACTGTTCTCATATTTTGAGGCTAGCTCTCTATCTAGTACACCATGATGCCTCTCACTTCTCTCAATACAAGTCTAAGATTCCATCATTTTTTTTTGTTTTTACATCAAGTTCATAGAGGATTTGCCATATAAACTCTTGCCTGTCTACACAGACCCCATTTCTATACTTGTATACCTTTTTAATTAACCCAACTATAGGAATTTAAATTTATCCCTATTTAATTGTATGTTGTATTCAGACTATAATTCTATTTTAAAAGTTATTTATGGCCACTAAGTCTCTCCTTCAACATTTTAATTACTATCTTTTTAATACTATATCACTATATATTACCTTCATGTCATACATATATTTAACAAGCATGCCATATATTTTTCATCTAAATAATTGATAAAAAAATTGTCAAAGAACACAAGGTCATGGGCAGAGCCCTGTAGCACTGTAGTAGGGAATTCTTTAAAATGATGCCACAGATGTAATAAATGTATTTTGGGTTTCATCATTTAGCCACTATGAATTAAATAGATTGATAGTCTAAATCTATAATTTAAACCAGAATTCTGTGAAAGAACTTGTTAAATGTCTTATCAAATTTTATTTGATGCCAAAAAGCAATATTATCTTTGAAACTTTGCAGGGATGTCTCCATGAAGCACTGGAAAATTCTAGAACCAACAGAAACCTTTACTGAAAACATTTAACTCAAAATGTCCCAGACTGAGTGACCATTCCTTGTGCATCCATATTAACTTTGTTGATGAGCAGCCATTGATGGACTTTGGTCAGGTCAAATTTTATTAAGAACTTCTCCCCAGCAAGAACAGCAAGGAATTGAATTCAGGTACTGGATATGAATATTGGTCAAATATTCTTTCACAGTGTCTGATAAGCTCCACAAAATTTCAGTTTCTCATTGAATATCTCTGAATGTTTCCCTTTAATAGTAGCACTGAAACATTTACTTTTGTTCAGCATACTTCACATAACACAGATTAATTAATTAAGCAAAAGTTAGAGAACCTCTGATCATAGCACACTTGATGTGTGACCCAAACAAGTGAAACATAGGTACTGGGACTTGAGAAATCCTGTCTGGTTTCAACTGCCTCCTCTTCTGACTATCCTGTTTTCTATAGCATTGCATATCCTAAGGAGGTTCCCTTTATGGCTTTCAAGGAGACAAAGGAATTCTGCCAAACTGATACTGCATAAAAAGATTAAAGATTTGTCCCTGTCCTTATATTTGCACTTGAGGAAAGGCAGTAATTCCTGCTTTTTCAACCAAGCTGCCAAGTCCATAGAGCAAATGATCCTTTAAATATGTATGATCAAACTCAAAAGTCCATCTTTCTTCATCTACATTACAAGATATACTCAGGCATATAGTCATGGGAAATGTGGTGAAATGGTTCATAATTACTGGACTAAAATCAAATATATAAGATCTTTATTGTTTCTTGATTTAATTTAATTAACAAAATCTACTTAAATAATTTCCATAGCCAAAATCAAAGTGCATTATAGATATCAGAGCCTTTTCATGTCTTTGTATGTTTTCTTGTATATGAAATTGTAATGGATAATGTTGATGGAAATTAAAGAAAAAATGCCAAATGTTTTATAATAATTCCATAAAAATATGGATCATATATTCATTTTACATAGGTGTTCATTTGTATGTACTATTATATCAAAATAATATATGATTTTTATATATGGCAACAAATGATCCTATGCTCAGAAAATAGCTAACGTTTTATAGAACTTGAAAGTTCACAAACTATTTTACAAATATTGTATCATTTGATCTTCACAACAACTCTGATAGGTAATTGCTATTATTATTTCTAATTTATAGATGGGGAAATTGAGCCAGTAAGAATTAAGTGACTTGACTGAGGTCATTCAGCATATAAGTATCTGAGGCTGGATTTGAATTTAATCCAGCACTCTGCTCACTGAACTACATAGCTACCCGATATGGCAGAATAGCAGAGGATTACTGTAACCTCCTTCTTCCAAAAAGAACCATTAAGTGGAGCAAAAAATTAAGAAACATACACAAATAAGTAACTAAAAGTAGTAATGGATGCACACATAAAAAAAAATACAATCATCACAGTATAATATCAATCTGCTATCTCAAATGTCCCTTAGAAAAGATACTTCTTACCATTTCCCACAATTTGAGATTTCAAAAGTAGACATTCCTTAGGGACAAATATTTCTGTGACTTTGTATTAGTTGATTTTATACTTGCTCTTTCCCTACATGACTTAGTGCTGATTTATATAGCTTCCTGCCATAGATTATGCAACAAATTTCAGTACTGGCTTTGGGAGACAACTAAACTCACAGATGCAGATGTCCCCCAACAGGGGGTCAGTGTGGAATGAGTGATTTCTTTTTCTACTACTGTGCAGTTTAGTAAATGAAGAATTATAAATAGTGGGACATCATTTGTGATTTGACAGGGGTAATCCTTGGAGGAGTTTCAGGAAAAATATAATTATTATCCAGCAGTGTTGAATTTCGGAACTGTATATGTTATTTTTTATTAGAAAACAGATGCCCCACCATTAGGGCCATGTTTCTATAGCCTACAGTAGAGACTTCAATGAGAAATAAATAAGAAAATACAATTTTCAGAATATCTGGGGATATTATAGGAAATGAACAATTATAATCACAGTTACCTTTTCTTCTTTTCAGCCAACTAACATATCCATTCTACAGATGATGAACTATCAAATCCTAGATATTAAAGGATTTATCTATGGCCACACAACTAATAAGTTTTAGAAATACTTCTCATAAACTCCTATAAAAACAACTTCACTGATAACACTGCCCAAAGATACAATTTCCATCATTACAAAGGATACTGACAAATGATATGGTATTTTATTCATCATTATTATCACAACTGCAACTAAGCCAGGAAGGCATTTCCAACTCCACCCCAAGGAAAAACTTCTGACACAAATTCCTTCCATTAAAGGAATTGTGGGAACTGAGTCAGCACTGAATCCTTCTTGTGATTCAATTCTGGAGCTAGCTCAGTTTTCTTTCTATCCAATTATGTGCCTATTCAAATTTCTGTTTTGTGAGAAAACTTTATAAAGGTATGGAAACTATGAGCAAATATTGCATTGTTTGAATCTAGCCTTGCATGGGAGGGAAGCTGCTTAGAGACCCTTAACTAAGACCTAGAGTATACTGACCAGAAAGAAACCCAGTCAGATTCTATGACTGACGAAAAAAGTTTTCTCATAATTACACATCTCAAAGAACCCATATTTTATATCTGAAAACTGTCCCCATACTCTTTCCTTCTTCCTTTCACTGAATATAGACACTTGAAGGAAGTGGGGCATCTTTTTTTCTTCTGATTTCAGGGAACTGCACTTGGCCAATCTCCCCCTCCCAACTTAAAAAGCCCCTAATCTTTCTCCAGTTAGGAATCAGATTACCTAACCTTGTATCCTGGTTTATACCCTGCTGTTTTTTTAATGAAGAAAATTCTGTCTCCCCAGGTATTTGGGGTCTAGTGACAAGCTCCAAAGGCCTGGCCCTGACTTGTTATGCAGTCAACACATATTGCTTAATAGATAGAAATACTTGGAAGGTTGAACCTTTCTTTCCTCAGTAATTTCAATCAATCCATCTGCCACATAAGGCTTGACTTTTTGTATTCCAGACAACAAAGTATCCACATATTCTCTTTGCCACCTTAATACTACATAAATGGGTGTCACTCCTATTATGGGGGCAAAGGACAATGGAAATCAAAGATTACTCTGAGCTTTCAAGCTCAGATCACTGGGAAAATGCATAAACAGTAAATGTATTTTGAATTTAATATGTTAGAAACTCACTATGTTGTTGAAGTTGAAGCCATAAGAACAGGCGAGAAATTAGAGCTGGGGATATATCAATTTGGGAATCATCTGAATAAAGGTAAAAAGGCAATAACTAAAGCCAAAGGAGAAGATGAGACTGCCAAGGGGAAGACTATACAGAACAAGAAAAGCATAGGTTTGTTTAGGGTCCACACTTAAGGAGCAGAAAGAGATGTAGAATTTACAAGTATTATTCTATAAGAAGCGATTTTAAAACGATGGTTTCAGAAAGATCAGGAAAGACTTGTATGAACTGATAAAGAGTGTAGGTAGCAGAACCATGAGAACCATTTCTATTATGATACAAATATTATAAAAATGAACAATTCTTATAAACATTCATCAAGGAAATAATCGATCATGATTCCAAAATAAATAATAATTATAATAATAAATAACATTTATATAGTACTTACTATATACAAGGTTCTGTACTAAACAATTATTACCTTTGATCCACACAACAATCCTGAGAGACAGGTGCTATTATTATTCCCATTTTACAGAAGAGGAAACTAATGGAAACAGAAATTAAGTGATACACTGAGATCACACAGCTAGTAAGTGCCTAAGAACAAATTCTCTTTGGCCAACCAACTTGTATCCACACTATAGATGATGAACTAGGAAATAATAGAGATTAAAATGATTTATCTATGGCCACACAACTAATAAGTTTTAGAAATACTTCTCATAAATGCCCATAAAAACAACAATGTCAAAAGAACACGATTTCCATCATTAAAAAGGATACTGACAGATGAAATATTATTCTATTCATAGTTATGAATGAGCCTGTTTCCATGCTCAATTCTCTAATGTACTTTGCCAAGAACGTTGCCAACCTGACAGAGAGATGATGAGCTAATGTTCAGGATGAGATTTTTTTCCCACATGTGGCCATTTGTTTTGCTTGACTTTGTTTATCTGATACAATGGTTTTATATTTCTTTTTTTGTTTAGTTGTTTTTTAGTGGGTATTAAAAGACGAGATGAAGAAAAATACACTGAAAAAATTATTTTCAAAAGAGGTATAAGAACTAGTAAAGGAAACGGAGAAGAAATGTTAAAGAGGCAAGGGAAAAAGCAGGCATGTCAATGTAACAAAAGCCAAGGGGGTAAAAAGTATTGGTAGCCAATAACAGGACATTTGTTTGAAAATACAAATTAAGTGTATAACTTCTGGTTTAAAGGGATTTTATCTCAGGCAGGTAAACACTCAAAAATAATTAGATGCAACTAAAGGATGAATATAGCACCTTCTCTACTTCTTTCAAATATTATCTGTCTTTGAACATTCATTAAGCTTTAATCTTCTCTCCAGACATAAATGAAAACCACTAAACACATACATACATATATCACATATTTACATAAAATAAATGCACAATTTCAGATGAGTTATAATATTGTTGTATGCTGATAGCTTCTGAAACATTTCCTGCATTGATTAAATATCAATATTTCACTTGACATGTATTTTAAAATTTTATTTTCTGAATCCATGACATTGATTAGGTTTAAAGGTAAAAAAATTTCACAAATCAAGCAAAAACTAAAATCTATGAGCCCTGGTGCTTCTACATTATAATTCAGTTATTTCATTTTGGAAATTTAAGTTCTTAAATTTTCAAAAGTAGTCCATATAAAAATGACCAAAAAAATCAAGCTAAAGTAATATGTTAATAGATCACAAATTCATATATAAAATGAATATTTAATGGAAGTTACTTAATGCAAAGTTTCACTTAGGAAGTTGTTATTAATCTGACTTTTAAGCAAGGTACATGTTTCCACCATTCTCTAAAATGTATTTTGCTGTCATTGTTATTGTCCTGTTCTAC
>CM053589.1:132095178-132113029 GCA_028646515.1 Pseudochirops corinnae | reverse complement strand
TTGTGAAGCTATATTAAAATCCGTGTTATAGGTTTTAAAATATTATCTGCTAGAAGAATATTTAAAGGTAACATTTTTTCCAGAAACACTGCCTAAACCTTCCAGAAACTGATACCATTAAGTAGAAGCTTAACATTTGTTGAAACATTAAGCTAATTATATAGAGTTTGAGATGACATTCAGTTTGAAATGCCCAATAGGGAATTGATGATATGAGAATGGAGTTCAGGAAAGTAAGATATTCAGAGAGACAGATAGCCATCCACATAGATGATAACCGAACCTATGGGAGTTGAAATCACCAAAAGAGTATTTAAAAAAAAAAAAAGAGAGAGAGAGAAGGCCCAGACAAGAGTATTGAAGTAAACCCAATGTCCATCAACTTATTCTGATCAAGGTGATTATTCTTGGTTAGAAGATTTTTGAGTAAGATAGTGAAGTGGTCACATCTAGGATTTAGGAATATCAATTTGGCAGCTACATGGAAGATGGATAAAAGAAAGGAAACACTAAAAGCAAGGAGACTAGTTATGAGACTATTTCATTAGACTCCAACACATGACAAATAAAGAACAGATTATGCATAAGGGGTATAGATAATGCCATTGAAGAAATGTATGACTTGGAAAAGATATGGCTAGTCATATAGCAAGAGTGAGGAGCAACCAATGTGTAGTCATTTTGCTCTCGTAGTATATCCATGCAATATCAAGAAAATGGCAAGAAGATTGCTTACGTGGATGGTTTATAAACTGTGTCACTGGAGGGAATGCTTATGCCAATGTGTTCAGAGATTCACTGATGTATTATAACAGTCCAGGAGAAAGATGAAGGCTCATAAGGTAGAGATTATATGAGTACAGGGAAGGAGATTTTCATATGAAATATTGGGAAGATAAGATTGACAAGGTTTAGTGCCTGATTCAACATGGGCAGAAATGTGGGAGATAGAAGAATTACAGAATATTTTATTTGGAAGGGTCCTCAAATGTTATCTAATACAATCCTCATATTACAAGAATAACCACTATAACATTCCCAAAAAGTGGTTGTTTAGTATATCCATGAATACCTCCATGGAAGGAGTCCATTCTACCTTTTAACAGTTCTAACTAACAAATCATTCCCTGGGTTCATCATGAATATAAAGTTGTAAATCTATATAGCCGGAAGGATCATGGTACCTTTGATACAAATTAAGAACTCTGCTAGAATGACAGGTTTGTGGAAAAATATCAATTCTACTTTGAATGTGTTAAATTTGACTTATTTATTGGCTATCCAGGTAGCTAAATTAATCAGAAGGTTAATGACATGTTTGAAATTTAGGAGGAAGATCATAGTTGTATACATACATATTTGCATATTTATTTATTTGGCTGCATAGAGATAACAACTGAATCCATAGAGTTAATAATATCACAGAGGGAAAAATCCTAAAGAAAAAATAAAATAAAAGGCTTTACAGCCTTTGCCTAAAGGGCAGGAAGATAATGATCCAGCAAAGGAGTCAAATGATAATCAAATGGATAGAAGAAACAGAGAGAGGACAGTCAGTAGAGCAAGGAAAGAGAGATTGTTCAGAAAAAGAAGGTATATGATATTATTTTTAAAAAACTACAGAAGTCAAGTAGAATAAAGAATATAAAGAATGAGAAAAGATGATTTAATTTTATAGTTAATAGATTTCTGGTAACCTTGGGAAAACAATTTTAGTCCATAGTGGAGTTGGAAGTTAGAATGTGAAAAGGTTTGAGAAGTGATTAGAAAGTGAGATGATGCAGGTATTGAGTATAGAAAACCCTTTCTAGAAATATGACTATAAAAGGAAGTGTAAGATGACAGCTTGAGGTTAAGATAGATAACATAAAACTGAAGGTCATAGAAAGAGAGCACTCAACATAGGCTAACTCCTATAAAGACCAGCAAGGAAGGGATCAAGAACACAATGAAAGATCTGCCTTCTATTTTTTCAATAATATTGGAAACAAGGTCGTGTACTGAGAAGGTATAGAAAGGAGGTATATAAGTATATAAAAGGAAAAGATTTGGAATACCAGTTGTGGCAAGTAAGATTTTTTTAAAATATATGTTTGGGGAAGTTAAAAGTAATGATGATAAAAGATGATAGATAATGCCACTAGGAACAAATATACAAGGGCATCTTTATCAATATTTTTCTGTTACAGACTTTTCTTTTAAATTCTGAGAAACACAACTTCCCCTTGACATCAATGTCTACCAAAATAGTATCTTTCAATTATTGTGTATGCATATAACATAACATTTTAGTTATGATAAAAACTTATGGACATTATTATTAGGATCCAGCTCAGTTCCTATCTTGCTTTTTATACCTTAATCATTATTAGCAATGGGATGTCACCTATTCTCAAATGGAAATTAGAATTGCAAAGTGAAAAATAATTCTTAGCATCATTCTCATAAAAAAATGAAATCTAAATTATGACATCAGTTATAGATTGACTTAATAGTGAATTACCAAATCCAATTTACTCAGACCTGGTAATTTAGATTCAATCTAATTTAATTCAATTTAAACTGTGATGTATAAATGTTGATGAGCAACACTATTGCAGAAGAATACAAAGTACTTAAACCCAATGTGCTCTTTCAGTTTTTCAAGTTATTAGCATTGCAACTACAGTAGTGATTTTTTTTCTCCTTTCTGCTGTCAAGATGTAATTGCCAGGCATTAGAAGCCATAAAAAGTAAATGTTACCAACATAAAATGTCATTCTAGAATTCATGCAAACTAATTCAATAACACAGTTTCTTTGCACTCCAGAAGTTTCAAAAAAAAAAGCAACAGTGCAATGTGATTGAAGGATAAGATTATAGATAAGACTATCTTTCATCAGATAATCCTGTCAGATGACCTCTAGTCACATTTCTCAAGTGATATTCCAACACTAAACTTTTGAGTAAGTCATACAAACCCAATTGTTTATGATGTTTTCACTAGAGGCACACATATTTGACAAGATTTCCAAAGCCTAATTGAATTTACAACGACTTAAAATTCGCCATTTTAAAAAACTAAATACCAATAGTTATAAGGGTAAATAAAAATTGATGATATGCTTGAAGAATGTTTAAAGTTTAACTGACTGCATACAAATTGCTATTGAAATCTGCTTATTGATAGGCATTTGGTTATAGAGCTAAGGAAAAAAAAAATCCTCTTACAATATGATTGCCTTGAGACACATGAGGAGAATTGTAATTTCATAGGATTAAGAAAAAAAAAACAACCAAAGAGCAATAAAAAGAAGCCAAATGTACTTACATAAATTTCAGCAAAGGGTTGAACAAATGAGACATTTCCAGTCATATAATAACAGTACTGTTTCCAATTTGACCCAAATGTAACTTATCAACCAAGATATGGTAACCTTTCCCACTCAGTTTATAAATTCACACTTTAAAAGAACAAATCCATTAGTTCCTGACAGTAGGAATGCTAGCTCTTTTGGCTTTTCAACTTAAATCTCTACAGTAATCACTAAAAATTAGTGGTTACTATGACAGCCTTACACCACATGAGGCTAAACATTTGCCTCTGGGATCCAAGAACTCTCAAAGAAAGACTAACAAAGCACTGGATAATTAATTTTCATTTCAAAATTTTCCATTGTTTTAAGTGTAATAAACACTTGATGACAAAGTGATAAATTTCCTTTAGTTATTTTGTTCACTGTCAAATAAAATGGTTTGCCCTTGAGCAATAAGAGTGTATGTGATGTACGATTAACACCAAAATTAACACTTTAAAAAAGATTTAAGGGAACTTTTTAAGAAAGGGGAGAGAGAGGTGAATAAGGAAGAGGAAGAGTTCTAGTGTTATGATCTATGCCTTTTAAAAAAAGTTTTTATTGGTGTGCCCTGTTTTTCACAATACAAAATGTTAACAGATTACCACTATATCACAGCAAGTCTATTGTAATAAAGTAAACCTAATACCACAGTGACCTCAACTAAAAGTGCATGCAACATTTCACATATGTAGCACATTGACTTATTTGAAAAAAATGTGCAGAAATCAAATTTTCTTCCAACTCTTCACCATTAGGAAAAAGTAAAGAAAGGAAAAATAAATTCTGAGAAATAAATATACATAAGCAAGGAAAACATACTTTTTCAATAACTGCTTACATTCAGATAGATCAATATCAAGATATATTTGCATGTACATATCTACCTACATAAATACACACTCATATAAACAAATATATTTAGATAGATGTAGATTCCTATATGTTTATCTATCTAATTGTACAACCTAAATCTGTCACCTCTGTGTCATGGATATTGTGCTTGCTTCATCATTAGTCCTCTGCAATAATGAATGGTTATTTTGAGATCAGTGATCTTACAACTGTCAAAGCTGGTGGCTTTTCCAGTGTTGTTATTCATAAATTGTTTTCATGGTTCTACTCATTTCACCTTTCATCAGTTTGTTAAAGTCTTTAAAATTGTTCATTCTTATAATATTGATGTTACACTATTAATTATTCTTCTGGTTCTGCTTACTGCACTCTGTATCCATTCATATAAGTCTTTCTATGTCTTTTTGAAATCATCTCCTCAGTTCTTAAAGCACAAGAGTATTCCATCACATTTATATACCACAACTTATTTAGTAATTGCTCAGTTGTTGGAGAAGCCATGGGTAAACAGGAACATGAATATACCGTTTGTTGGCTTGTAAGTGTATACAATTTTTAGAAAGCAATTATATTGCATCCAAAAGCTTACTAAACAATGAATACCCTTTGACTCAGATGTACCACTGCTAGCCGTATAACCCAAAGAGATCAAAGAAAGAGGAAAGGGTCTTAGAAGTATAAAAATATTGTAGCATCCCTTTTTGTCATGACAATAGAAATTAAGGACATAATGTGTTTAACTTTATTTTTGTCACATACTGTGGGCTATTGATATTTCAAGAATTAAAGTTCAAAACCAGCCAGGATTATATTTTGAATTCTACTTCAATAAAGCTTTTAAGACAGGGATACAATGTTATAATATGGAAGGAAAAAAACTATATTAAATGAGCAAGCTGAATTCAATAGATTTTGATCACTGAGTTACCCTACTGTTCAACTGTGACTATAGAATTCCATATCATCAGGTACTTCCATTCACCTTTTTTTTTTTTTTTGCTTTTGTTTTTTGGAGGGGGAAAAGCAGGGCAATTGGGGTTAAGTGACTTACCCAAGGTCACATGGCTAGTAAGTATTAAGTAGCTGATGTCATATTTGAACTCAGGTCCTCCTGACTCTAGGGCCCATGCTCTATTCATTGTGCCACTTAGCTGCCCCCCATTCACCTTTTAAATCAAAAGTCAAAGACTATTTCTTCTAAAATTATGTAGCCTAATTACTTTGATACTTCAACAAATCCAACATTTCATTAAAATTCATATTCCCTTCAAGGATGTGGATCACAACTCATCCATGCCCGCTTATCCTGTGCAATTCCACATACCCCTATCAACTCTCTACAGGAGGTCCACCCAGCCTATGTAGGTATTTTGATATTACATATATAATGGAGTACACAATCTTTCCACATACAATCTATTTCTCTTTGATATATGCTCAGTCACTACTGAATCAAGTTCCTGTTGCCACAATCCTGACACTCAGCTTCTAAATGCACCCAGCAACCTCGTTTCTGTCCTGGGATCTTGGGCTTTGTGGTGAATATTCACTATACATAACTCCAGGGCTAAGCTGTAGCTATCTTTTTCTAGCTCATAAACCACTTGTTACAATTTCAGTGTGAGCACTTACACATCAGAAATGAGTTAATACTACAAATCAGGGTATGAATGAATATTTTGTTAATTATCTAGGCTTAAGAAAGTGATGGAGAAAATATTACTTCAGATTAAATGATATAGCATGTTGTATGCACATTTTTTCAGAGACCTTCTTGTTAAACTTTTGCTAGGACATCCCTAACTGATACAGATACAGCAAGTAACTCTTCAGTCATCTTCATGTTGCCATGCCCATGATTCCTACCTTCAATTAGGTGTGTAAGTTCATGATTTGGAAGATGACCTTCTGATTGGTGAGACTTAGATCTATTATGCTACTCACCAGCTATGTAATGTTACATCTCCTGGAGAGTCACCATTTCTAGAAATCTCCTGTCCCTATGAATCTGTCCCTCCAGGCCTGACCTGACCTCTATTCCTCTATATATGTTATTTCTTTCTGAGTTAAGAGCCTTAAGGTCAGAGATTGTCTTGCTTTCTTGTATTTGCATTCCCTTAAGGCTTAAAAAGGTACCTGAAACACAGTGTTTGTTAAATATTTCTTAAAACATTATTCACTCTTGCAGCTTATGTTTTCCTGTTTCTTTGCTAGTTCCCTGCTTCTCTGATATTTCTCTTTGTTGGTAATATACTGTATGAATTTCATGAATTTTAGAGTGGGATTTTATGTTCTAACTCTTTCTCTTTATGGCTTTTAATACCTCATAACTGTATCTTCTCAGGCCCAATAGACATTTCTACGTCTCTTTAGGTTATCTTTAACTCTTCGAGGCTCTGGGGTTCTAATGCTATTTCCTAACAAGGTGTATAATTAGTGTAATCTGTCTCTCACCAGACTATATGGCATGTATTCTGTCTTTCATATCTTCTACTCTACCGATTCTTTTAGTTGAAATAAGTTAATCTCTCCAATTGAAGTGAAGTGACTTGCTCAAAGTAGCAGAAGCACTAAGTGACAAAGCCGGGATTCAAATATAGGTTTGCTGATTCTAAATGTAGCCATATTTCTACTGTACTACCATTTCTACTATATCATCTCTGACAAGCACTTTACAAACTTGTAAGCACTATAAAATGTGAATTACGTGGTTATCTAGCCTCTCCTTGAATAACTTTAATGATGCAGAAGTCACTATCTCCTAAGACGGTCCATTCCACTTCTGAACAACTCTAACTGGTAGAAGGGGTAGTTTTTCCCCCCTCACAATCTGAAATTTGCCTTGCTCTAATCATATAATCTTGATTTGTAAGAAATATTATAGGATATTTAATCCAATTTTTTTCAAATGTAATAATATCCTCCACAGAGGTTTTTGAGTTTCTGATCATAACTACTAATTGGAGAATAAAAAAAACTGAAAGGACCACAAAGGTCATCAAATTCAAGGGCTATTACCAAAAGAATGAATCACACTACCAAAGTGAACATTCAGCATCTACCTGAAGACTTACAGAGGTGGAGAACTTATTACCTCCTGAGAAAGCATTCCATTTTTGGACAACTCAAAATATTAGGAAGTTTTGGCTTTTCTTGAGTTAAATTTGTCTTCTTGTAACATTAAACAATGATCCTAATTCTGTTCTCCTTAAAAATTTTTCAGAATCACAGAATTTCAGGATTGGAAGGATCCTTGGTAGTCATCTAGTTCAATGCATTTAAAATATATCCTATAAGCAGTTAGCAACCCAAACACTGTGTGAAAACCTGTAATGAGGAAGAATCTACAAGCTTTCATGGCAGCCAGTTTGACTTGGACTTACCATTTCTACCAGTCTATGAGAAGGGAAACTAGGAATCTTCCTCTTTCCCACTCCAGCCCATCAAAGGATGGTTGAAAGACGTACCAAAAATACATACCACAATCAAAGGGAGTCACAGATTGTTCCTTTCCCAATCTACCTTCACTGCATCATGTCCCTGTTCCCACCATTTGAAGGATGTCCATTGTCAACTAGATGCTGGCTTCTTCATTCTAACCTCTGTTGGAGATGCCCCAAAGTCTCGCGCTATAGTTACATACTCCTAGATAAGTATACTACAAGTGACAGTAGAGGCAGAATTGTTTACTGATTGATAGAAATGTGGTCTTAGAGCCCTGACCATTTATTACCTTGAAATCAATAAAAACTCCTAGGTGCTATTTGTATTATTATTAAGCCATGCTGATTAAAAAAAAAAATAAGCTCAGGACCTGGTTGTTTAATTTTATCAAGCAAATGTAATTTCTCTCCACTGAAATCCTTCTCCAATAAGATTCACTTTCATGGGCAGCCTGACCAGTGGTGGCTGGAGGCTGGAGCAGACTTCACAAGAGTAAATCACCAGCAGTTGTAGTGGTTTCCAGACTTCTCAATACACAAAAGACAAAGACAAAGTAAAAGGTCAGTTGTGGAACTTTATTAGAACATGGGGAGCGTG
Organism: Pseudochirops corinnae; assembly: GCA_028646515.1. Taxonomy (NCBI): domain Eukaryota; kingdom Metazoa; phylum Chordata; class Mammalia; order Diprotodontia; family Pseudocheiridae; genus Pseudochirops; species Pseudochirops corinnae. The sequence continues at coordinate 132,104,798 of CM053589.1, read as the reverse complement.
GTCTGGCTGCTGCCCCCGGAGTGAGAAGCACAGGAGGTGCAGTGGCTGCAAGCCACTGACACAAAGCTGCTTCCAGAGCTCCTGGCATGTAGACTGTAGGGTGACCAAACAACCATTTAGAGGGTAATCACTCTTGCTTTGACCTGCTTGGATCTAGATTGCAGTCTTTGGTGGTGGTCCTGGGGTGTGCGACCAGTGAGCCAGAGTGTATGGGGGCTGTACAGAGGGTGCCCATATAATAGCTCTGGCAGCTGAAAAAACCCTAGCAATTTGGGACATATCTCTCCATTCTGGAAGCAGAGTTCTACCATGGCAAAGAGCTCAAAAGTCAAGTAATGGGCTGCCAATATGAGCAAGCAGAGGAAGCAGGAACAGACAATAGAATCCTTTTTTGGGGGGACAAAAAGGATCAAGGCATGGAGCAGGAGAAAGACAGTGAAGTCAGAACACCTGCATCAAAAGCCTCCAAGAAAAATATGAATTGGTTATAGAGGACCTCAAGAAGGATTCTGAAAATCAAGTCAGAAAAGTAGAGGAAAGATTGGGAAGAGAAATGACAATGATGCAAGAAAAGTGAGTCAACAGCCTGCTAAAGGAGACCCAAAAATACACTGAAGAAAATAACACCTTAAAAAATAGACTAACTCAAATGGCAAAAGAGGCTAAAATATCAATGAAGAGAAGAATGCTTTTAAAAAAAATGAATTTGCCAGATGAAAAAGAAATTTCAAAAACTCACTGAAGAGAATAACTACTTCAAGATTAGAATTGGAAGCTAATGACTTTATGAGAAATCAAGATACTATAAATCAGATCCAAACAATTGCAAAAAAACAGAAGGCAATGTCAAATATCTCATTGGAAAAACCACTGACCTGGAAAATAGGAGAGATCATTTAAAAATTACTGGTGTATCTGAGAGCCATGATGAAAAAAAGAGCCTAGACACCATCTTTCAAGAAATTATCAAGCAAAATTGCTATGATATTTTAGAACCAGAGGGCAAAATAGAAATGGAAAGAATTCACCAATTGCCTCTTGAAAAAGATCCCAAAAAGAAAACTCCTAGGAATATTATAGTCAAATTCCAGGGTTCCCAGGTCAACGAGAAAATACTGCAAGCAGTCAGGAAGAAACAATTTGAGTATTGTAGAAACACAATCAGGATAACACAAGACCTAGCAGCTTCTACATTAAGGGATTTAATGGCTTGGAATATGATATTCAGGAGGTCAAAGGAACTAGGACTAAAACCACGAATAACCTACGAGGCAAAACTGAGCATAAAGCTACAGGGAAAAGTATAATCATTCAATGAAATAGAGGACTTTTGAGCATCCTTGATGAAAAAATCTGAGCTGAACAGAAAATTTGACTTTCGAATACAAGAAGCAAGAGAAGCATGAGAAAGTAAACAAGAAAAAGAAATCATAAAAGAACTTATTAAAGTTGAACTATTTACATTCCTACATGGAAAAATAATTGTAACTCATAAGACTTTTCTCAGTATGAGGACAGCTGAAGGGAATATGTGTGTGTGTATGTATGTATGTATGTATGTATGTATGTATGTATACATAAATACATGTATTATAGGATGATGTATCTGTATATAAATATATACATGAGTGTAGGCATTTGTACATTCATGTATACATAGATAGAGGGCACAGGATGAATTGAATATGAAGGGATAATATCTAAAAAATAAAATTAAGAGTTGAGAGAGGAATTTATTGGGAGAAGAAAGGGAGTGATAGATTAGGGTAAATTATCTCATATAAAAGAGGCAATAGAAAACAGTTACAATGGAGGGGAAGAGCAGGAAGGTGAAAGGGAATGGGACAACCTGATTTTCATTGAATTTGGCCTAAGGAGGAAATAACATACACACTCAATAGGGTATCTTACCCTACAGGAAAATAGGGGATAAGAAGGGGGAGGATAGAAGGGAGGGCAGAATGGGGGAGAGGGTAGTTAGAAGTAAACATTTTTGAAAAGGGATAAGGTCAAAGGAGAAAATAGAATAAGTGGGGGGAGTTGCGATAGGGTGGAGGGAAATACAGTTAGTCTTTCACAATATAATTACTACGGAAATGACTTGGGTAACTACACATGTACAATCTATATTGAAGTACTTGTCTTCCCAGTGAAGGTGGGTGAGGAGGGAAGAAGGGGAAAAAATCTGGAACTCAAAGTTTTAAAAACAATGTTTAAAAATTGGGTTTTTTTGCATGCAACTGGGAAATAAGATATACAGGTACTGGGATATAGAAACCCATCTCGCCCTACTAGAAAGTTAGGGGGATGAAGGGGGAGGATATAAGAAAGTACAGATTGGGGGAAGGGGTATTCAGTAGGCTTGCTATTTTGGGGTGGGTGGTAGGTGAAAGATGGGGAGAGAAAAATTGTAACTCAAAATATTCTGGAAATGAATGTTGAAAATGAAAAATAAAAAAATAAAATAAAATTTTTAAAAAATATAAGAGTAAAAAAAAATAAAAGAATGATAATTTAAAAAAAATTAGAGGAACATAGTGCCTAGTTCATACTAGGCTCATACTAGGTTTGTTGTATGCAATAACAGTAAATTCTTCATAAATACTTGTCCCATGGTGGGGGGCAGGGAGGGAAGATTCACTTTCATGTAAAGATAGCACCATATTCCTCAAGGCTGTTTAAATTGATTAAAAAAAAAAAAACTCAGGCTTGTGGTCAAGATGGAAAGACATAAATATGGGCCTTAGAATGGAATGAATTTCTCTCATCCAACAGCTAGAGTAGTTACGTTTGGGGAAGCTCATTGCCAGACTACATATAAAGTGATTAATCATTTGATTACAGAAAGTCTCAAAGCCTATCAAATTGTAGAGGGACTGAGATATCTATCATTTAACCATACTTTACAATTATATATTCTTAGAACATTTAAGAAAATTTCAACCCATATAAATCATGATTCTGTCAATCTGACAGAATCTGTATCAACTCAAATGTACTAAACATGACTTCATGATTTCTGTAGTTCAATCTAACAGTTTTATGCAAACATGGAGAAAAACTAGAACCAATATCAAGTTATGCAGAAGACCACTAGAGACATTTCAATTAAAAAAAAATTATAAAGTGCATCACACCGTATATTCAATTCACTGCATTGGGTTTGAAGAATGCAAAACTATGAATATATGATTATTATATAAATTTTATTTCTTATTGTTATCTGTCATATTTGTCATATGTTCTAAAACATGTAATTCTCTTTTACTAATTATATAATTTGACAAAATTTCTGCAAAATAGTTAAGCACATCTCTCTTGTCCCTAATAATTATTTTTATTTGTTAAAAGAAAAAATATCTCCACTTTACAATTGAGAAAAATACATTATTCTATTTTCTTCCATATTTTTTAGTTTCTCTTTAAGTTTAAATCTATCACTTAGCAGAATGATACAAGTTATGAATTTTCATTTATTTTAAAGAAAATTGCAAAGCAATTCTTCCCAAGTACATTTGTCAGGTAATGAGTCCTTTACTGTGGTTTTCATTCTGGAGGCTTATCAAAATACTAGTTGTTTCTTCACAAGTTACATCCCATAGCATTTTAGGATCATAGAAGTGGAAGGTATGGGTGGTCTCAACCAGCACTCTCATTTCTAGACATTCTGTCCTTACAAATTAATCTAATTCCTACTTTTTCAGGTTCTATACATTGATAAATTAATTTTGGCAGCATTATAATTTTTTCTTATATCTACTGACCCAAGTATCAGCAAAGAAGGCCTCTCTAATTACTTGTGTTCCTTTATTTCAATAGAGTATCCTTTCATTGCTAACTTTGTAATATCTCTTATAAATGCCCTACTTTTCTTCCTCTAATACTGTTTTCCCCTTGCTGCAGACTCTCATCACCTCACTCATAGACTATTGTGATAAGATGTGATTGAAAGGAAGGACTGGAGTAGGTGGAATAAAAACCTAATCTCATGTGAAAAGGGAAATGAAGTACAGTCAAAATACACTCCTTCCTACAAGAGAAGTAGAGAAAGAGGAAAGTAAATAGCTTCACCATGGGCTTTATTTGGGTGGAACAGATACTGATAAATTAGCTTCTCCCAGAAAGACTTATGTTTCCTACAACTACAACCCCATTGCAAGAGCAAGGATATATATCCTACCACCTCTCCCAAATGCCCATGCACACACAAAAGGCATGCCTTTCAGTGAATGTATCTGTCTCAACTCACTTCAGTTCATCTTACACTAAGCTGACAAAGTGGCCTTTCTGGTCAAGTCACCCCATTATTCAATAAACTCCAGTGGCTCCCTATTGCCTGCAAGAACAAATATAAAATCCTTTGTTTGGTATTCTAAGTGCATACCCTGCTCTCTTCTCCAAACACACACACACACACACACACACACACACAGATTTGTCTTGTACATTAAAAAGTATATTCTCTATGAGTTAAGATTGTTTCATTCATTGTATTTCTATTCCCAATATGTAGCACAATGCCTGGCATGTAATAGGAGCTCAATAAATACTTGTTATTAACTAATTGATTACCTTGGAAGGAAGCCACTGTAATGTCTGTGAAGAGGAAAAATTTTGTGATTAACTGGGTTGATATTGGATTATTTGGTGATGTGTATACCTTGAATTTCTTAACTTGGTCATATGGTCATATGATATTGTGGGTAGGTGGCTGAGGGCATCCTTGTTTTACTCTATATTTTTACTGAGTAAATTTTACTAATATTTTCTGAGAAAAGTCTAGTCTAGTCTTTACTTAAAGTATTGCTATTTTTTGAATTTATAGGGTTTTGATCATGTTAAAATAGTTCTCTTTCTATACTTCATAGACTTTTAAAAAGTATAATCAAATAGGTAATTTGTTAAGGGAATTTCTACATCTAATGTTGAGATCATATAGGTATTATTTTGTTATTTTTATGGAAATTGTTCTAATTATTTTTAAATGCTGACTCATCTTTGCATTCCTAGTGTAAATTCAACTAGGTCATAATGAATAATTTCTGCAAATATTGCTCTAGTCTTATTACTAGAATTTTATTTGGAAATTTGATATTAATATTCTTTAGTGATATTGCTCTATTCTCTTTTGCTACCCTTATCTCTTTATGTTTTCCTTATATAATCTAGTTATTAGGATCACATTTCTCTCTTAGATTGGCTTTACTGGATTGCTTTCTCAATTATTGAGAATAACTTTTTGTAGCAGATACTCATACTTCTTTCAACATTCAATGGGATTTATTTCAGAATTAATTGGATTAAGCTTTCCTCTTTCACCCTGTAAACACACACACACACACACACACACACACACACACACACTACCTTTGGTAGTTCATTTTTGGCTTCATAAATTTCTCTTTCAAAGATTGGATTTCTTTAAGATCTCAATTTCCTGTTTTATGAATTAAGGTCCTCTATAAATTTTGATGCTAAAGATGTAAATACATAGAAAGACAGATAGATAGAGAGATAGTTTTATTTTTCTTGGTGCCTTGATTTGATCTGTTGCTTTATGAATTTTGATGTTGTCTTGTTTGATAAAATTATTGTATACAACTCTTACTTTTAAAAATTATGTAACATATATTATGTTTTGTTCTCACCCCTTATTTTCATTCTATATGTGTTCCTACACTTAGAAATGTTTATTCTCTACAGCAAGTTGTTGGGGTTTGCCTCCTCTATCAGGGCATGTCCCTTTGCTTTATTTTATCATTTAATCCATTTATATTTAAAATTATAATTGTTGGATTTGTGTTGTGCTCCATTTATTTCTTTTACATTGATTTTGTCCCTGATTTTTATATTTTCCTCCTTTAAATCAATAATATTTCCCTTTGATGTGTTTTGCTTGAACTAATATAAAGCTATTTTTTCTCCATAGACTCATTCCAATTCACTTGCCCTATCCCAAGTTCCTTGAATTTTCTTAAACTGTAACTTCATCTTTTTTCAAATCTATTTTAGCATTCTCTTTTACTCTTTTTTCTCCTCTCATATAAGAGAATGATTTAAAATCCTCCCTTCCTGTCTACCCATATAACCTCTTAATCAATATCCTTTTATGCTGCTTTTTTCCCCAAGAAGTATTTATTTATCTTCTTCCTTATCTCTTCCCTTGTCTAGGGCATTCTGAATCCTATTTCTCCATTCATGAGTATACATTATTTGCATTTATGGTCATATACTATGTCTATTTAGATCCCTTATAAATAAGATTGTCTTTCTGGAAAGCAAATGCTGAGCTCTATCCTCTCTCCATTACTACATTAATGGAGTTGAAAAATGTATCCTGTCCTTCCTTCCACTTATTTTTCTTTGTTTAGAGGTATTTTTCCCCAAGGAAGGTGTGCAATTTTTTGTGTCTTTCTCCTTGAAATACTAATTTATGAAGGAGCAGCATTGGAGTATGGTAAAAAAGTCATTATACTCTGAGCCATAGGTATTCTCTGCCTTAATTTTAACTACACATTTTCCCTAAGGCCAATAACTTTGGACATATGTCCTCTCTACTTCCATAGTTGTAAGCCATGCCTGTCCTGTGTGCATGGGCATTTGGGATAGGTGGTTGAATATATAGCCCTGCTCTTGTAATGGGGATGTAGTTGTAGAAAACACAACTCTTTCTTGGAGAAGGTAGTTTAGCAGAACCCATTCCCCCCAAACAAAGCCCATGATGAAGCTATTTACTTTCCTCTTTCTCTACTTCCCTTGTAGGAAGGAATGTGTTTTCATAGTACTTCTTCATTTCCTTTTCTGCATGATACTCGACTTATATTCCCCATATTCCCATCTTTCCCTTTAAAATCACTATCCTCTTACCCTTCCATTACTGCCAATCCCTATCAAGAAACTGAAGAAATTATTGTCTCTGCTAATAATCTGACTGGTTCAGGAAGCATCTTCATCTCCCCTCTCTATTGGACCTTCCCTCTCCCCACTTGAGTGGATTCCAAGGTGATATCTGTATAATCTTACATACATGCATATATGCATACATACATATACACATACACACACACTCACTCATTCATTTCTTAGAGAAGATGGGTTTTAATCCATAGGGTACTTCTGTGCTTCTTCATTTCCTTCTATCTTTAGTATCTTAGATTCCTTTTTGTTTTCCATGATCCATCTCTGTTTTTTTTATTCAAACTTCAAACAGATTTCTTTTATGGTAATGTAATGGAGTGGAGGAGATCTTATCAATGAGTACCCAGGTCTTGGAATATTCCCTTTGTTCTTTGCCTACTGCTAACCCACATGAAGTCTTAGCAGGCCTGCTTTGAGGATAAGTAGTAGTAGGGCTCACCCTTTAATTCAGGGAATGAGAAAGTATCTAATAACTGTCTATGAACTAACTCACTGTGTAGTGATAAAAAGCCATTTTAATTGACTGATCAGCCAAAACTGGATTACACACAAAAAGCTCTGCAGGGGAAAACTCAAGCCCTCTCTCTCACTAATAAGTTTCAAATAAGGAGGGAAATTCTCCAAGTAGGGGAATCCCTTCTTCATCTGGTTGCCACGTGGTCTCAAACACAATGAACTTTCATTTCTTCCATCTCTATTGTTTATGCTTCCCTGAATGTAGGTCAACGAGTACTGAAGGCAAAAATGCCCTTGTGAAATTTTGAACTACTAGAAGTCTAGCAAGAGCTGCATCTGAGTCTAGTGAACCAGAATATAACTGAGGAGTGAGTTGCTTGAGCAAAGCCAACACTGGATTGACCTAGCATCTGAGACACTGATCTACCAGGTAGGGGATGACATTAGCTATCACCAGAAGTGAACTTGGTAGGAGGAATACTCTGTATATATACTTTATATTTGAGCCCTCTCTCCTTAGGGACTGAGGTAGTAGAGGCCAAATGTGCCCTGGTTTAAGGGGATTACAAAAAGGTTCTTGATCTATCTTACCAGTAAATATCCCTTTGTAAAAGCTCATTGATATTAGTTGGTTATCAGTTATATCAACTGATCAAAATTATATTGGGGCAATCATCACTGACAATCTTTATTGAGGTAATAGACTAAATGGGGGCTCAAAAGTAATAGATAGCTAGAGAAAACACCCCCAGGTGCCTAGGATCATGAGGGGAGAGGTAGCAGATACTCTTTGGGGATATATCCTGCTAGTCTGAGTGACGACCACCGCTTAATTTGCTTTACATGAACTATCCTTATCTAGTTCAAGAAAAATAACATAATTGATTTTCCTGCTTTTTTACTGAAGTTTTTTTTTTTTAACCTTTCCTGAGTTTCTCTCCTTTGGAATGTTTGTGAGTTGAATGTTCTATCTTCTTATTTCTATTGCAAGAATAGCTCAAATCCTGCTCTCTATGAAGAACTGTATGTTCATATTAAGACTAGGCTTATTTTTGCCTAAGTTATTTGAGGGCAATTTTCAGTATCTCTTGCTTGTAAAAAATATTATATTCCAAGCTTCTTTTTTTTGATTTGTTATAGATTTAGAATAATCCTGGGCTATTCAAATTAGCTTTTCCTTATAGTTGAATGTCATTCTCCTGGTTTCTTGAAAAATGTGTAATTGACCATTGTACTTTGGAAATTTAACCACTACATGCTTTGGGATTCCAAGGTTTGCCCCCCTCCCCATAGTGGATAATCATGGATTATATCAATTGGCAGCTTCTCCCTCATACCCTACACCACTATACAGGTTTATTATGGAACTTCCTTCAGTACAGTATTCAGACTTTTTAGTTAATCATATTTTTTTCTGGAAAATCTCTAATCCTTAAAATATCCCTCTACATCCTGCCTTCAAGGTCATTTGCTTTGGCTTGTAAAGAATTCATATGTTCTTGTTTCTCTTCTGCCAAATGTTGTTTCATTCTGTATTTTTGAGTGCCAAGTCTTTTACGGCTCAACTTTAAAAAAAAAAATCTCCTTATGTATTCTAAGTTGTCTACCCCTTATTTATTTATTCTTATGGCTCTGATTTCCACCTATTTTTCAATATTTTTAAAAATGTATTTCTATTTTGAAGCATCCAGGAGTTTCCTGCTATTTTTCAACACACTTCTAGGAAACACCAGAATTTAATGTTTTGTACTCTTTTCATTATAGGTTTTGGATTTGAAATCCTTTAAGATATAAAACTTATTGTGTTGTAACTGGGCATTTTCCTTTCTATCTTGATAGGTCTCAATGGGGATTTATGTGCTTCAGAATTAGTCTTATATAAAATCTTTGACTCTTGGCCTTTTTTTTCTTTTATGATTTTTTCTCTTACATTCAAAGAAGTTATCATGCCTTCCACCTCACAATGTGTTCCCCTTCGATGGGGTTGTTGTACATTTTCTCGTAATGTGCCCTTAAGCACTTCCTTTACAGCATTGTTGTGAGGACCAGATGAGACAAAATTTGAAAAATGCCTTGTATGCTTAATAAAAATTTGCTTCTATTCTCCATCTCTTCCTTCTTTCCTTCCTTAAGTTTGGTGGCCTTAGTTTACTCTAGCTAAAGAGTACAATACAGCAAAACCTGGTCCATGCTTGATCACTTCTCCCATTCCTTCTTTCCTTCCTTTCTCCCTCCCTCCCTTTCTC
>CM053589.1:132062048-132088233 GCA_028646515.1 Pseudochirops corinnae | reverse complement strand
CTGGGGTCCTCCCAGCTGCCATAGACTTCCGGCTGACTGGATAATGAAGACTCCAAGACCGAGGCCCAAGACGACGATCCGGATCCAGGCCGCTCAACGCGAGAGCCCTGGCCTGAAAACAATCGTTCAGTCCCCCTGCTGTCTGCAGGCCGCGGGTGGGAGGCTACAACGTGGAGGTGGGTGCAAAACCTCTGCCTTTTGCTTTTCCGCTCTGGAGACCTTTAGGCCGGACTGCTTATCTCCCCCTTTCACAATCCCCACTCGCAGCTGGTGCTAATCCACTTACCTGAAAGGCTCTTCCGCGGCCCCGGGGCACAGCTGGGGCTTCAGGCCAGGCTGGCTACTGTTCACAGTGCTGATATGGTTCCTCGTAGCTGAGCTGACTTTAGTGGGAAGTATCGTTGTGTGCGTTTTGGAGTTCTAGGATTGGTTTAGAGTCCTATTTTATGGGTATTTTGGGGTGGCTATGTGAGAGCTGCGATATGTTGCTGCTGCTACGCCGCCATCTTGGCTCTGCCATTACCTGATGTTTTAAGTTTCTATTTACTGTAATCAAGGTTAACTGGGGAGTTGTTGTTAATACTGTTTTTTATTTAAAAATTCATTATAATGCTAATTTAAACTACTTCCTCCTTTTCAGACACAGTGACTTTCAAAGTACAAAAGCAAACTTAAAGGTTATATAGTTAGCAAATTGAATTTTATTCTCAGTTCCAATTTCTCATGTGTATAGTATTTACCCATACTTTGCTACAACCAGAACTTACTGTTTAAAATAGTTGACAATATATTTGACCCTATAATCTCCTGATTTGAATGAAATTATACAAGTTCACCTCTGCATCACACATATTTTCCAATTAAAATTGGATATGTCTGGAAAGTATATTTTCTCCCATCTCCATTAAGTTGGATACTTGAGTCTTAATTAATAAGATTATTAGGAAACTTTTATAACAATTTATATATCACCTGAACCTCTATTAAATTTCATGAAATGCCTCTGTTTTCTTTGAAAATAAATACATTAACACTAGGGATATGTAAGTAACAATCATATTTTGGAAAACTTAAGACAATATAAAATTATTCCTGTTTTACTTTAGGTATAACCTGCAAGCTTTGGTGGTAAGAACTGACCATTTAAAAAAAATGATGGGAAAACTGGTAAGCATTTAGAATGAACTAAACACAAGCCAATATCTCATATTGTATACCAAGATAAGGTCATAATGCATAAATGATTTAGACATAAAGGATGACATCATGAGTAAATTAGAGGGGCATAGAAAAATTTACCTTACAGATCTATGGATAAGGGAAGAGTTGTGAAAACAGGATTATAGAATGTAAAATTGATAATTTTGATACATGAAATAAAAAAGGTTTTTCACAACCAAATCTAATGCAGTTAAAATTAGAAGGAAAGCAAGAAATTGGAGAATAAAACTTTATACAAGTTCCTCTGATAAAAGACTCATAACTAAGCCAAATTTATAAAAATAATAGTTATTTTCTATTTGATGAATGGTCAAACGTTGTGAACAGGAAGTTTTCAGGAGAAGAAATTAAAACTACCAATTATTACATGAAAATTGCTGTAAATCACTTTTGATTAGAAAAACATAAATTAAAACAACTCTGAGGGGTCACCTCACACCCCATGATAGAAAAGGAAAATGACAAATTTTGGATGGGATGCAGAAAAATTGTGACACAACTGCAATTGTGAACAAGACCAAGAGTATTGGAGAACAATTTGGAACTATGCCAAAAGGTCTATCATGTACATACCCTGTGACCCAGCCAATACCACTACTAGGTCTGTATTCAAAGAGATCAAAGAAAAAGGAAAGATACCTATTTGTACAAAAAAATTTATAGCAATACTTTTTTTGTAGTAGCAAAGAATTAGAAATTGAGGGGAAGTCTTTCAATTGTGGAATAGCTGAACAAGTTATGGTATATGATTGTGATGGAATACTATTGTGTCACAAGAAATGGTTCCTGGAAAACCTGGAAAGGCCTATACGAACTCATGTAAAGTGAAGTGAGCAGAACCAGGAAAACATTGTACATGGTAACAGAAATATTGTAATAATGATTAAATGTGAAAAACTTTGCTAGTCTGGTAAGCCAATCATCTAAGATAATTCCAAAAGATCCATGATGAAAAATGCTATCCATCTCCAGAGAGAGAACTAATAAAGTCTAAATGCAGATTAAAACATACTTTAAATTTTGTTTTGTTATGTTTGTGTAAAGTTTTCTCTTGCAACATAGCAAATATGGAAATACATCTTGCATGACTTCACATGAACAATCTATTTCATACTTCTAGCTTTCTCAAGGGGTAGTGGAAGGCAGCAATCGAGAATATTTGAAAATCAAAATTTTTTAAAATGTTAAAAACTTTTTTACAAGGAATTGAAAAATATTTTATGAAATAAATCAAAATATATTAAAATAAAAGGAGCAGAACATTTTAAGAATTATAATTCTTGAACTTTAAAGGTGAGATACTTCTTAAGTAATAGAAAATTGGTCAAGATATTAGAGTAATTGAATCCAAACACCTGTAACTTTCCAATGAAGGAAACCAAATGGAAAAAGGAAATTGCTGCTAAATAGAAACATGGTTATCTAATTCTCTATGAAGTGGCAAGTGGATAATGAGAAACAATATTCCACATGAAACTAAGTCATCTCACATTGTAATATTTATGATAAAGATTGATTTAAAATATCACATTGAAAATAATAGCAATTCATAATATCTTTGAAGTCAAGAAATTCTTTAAAAAAAAAACTTAAGATAATCCAAATTAATCAATATAAGACTTTGAAAATCAGCAATTTCAGTGTAAAAGTGGACATAAGCAAGGATGGTGAAATATGCTAGAAAATTTGTTTAAAGATTAAGAAATGAGATAAGACAATGAATTATTGACTATGTAACTTTACTATCTATATCCATCATGAATAAAAAAGAAACTTCTAAAAAAAGAAACAAAATGCTGGACAGGGTAAGCACCAAAAAAAACCTTAAAAAATAAAATTTATTACATTTAATTGAGAGGAAATAACCCATTACTAATGTGGGGGAATTGTTCTTGAATGACCACTTACTTATTAAAATTTATTTTAAAAAAATTAAGAATAGTGAGAAAAAATATATGGTACACACTTAAAACATCTCCAACCTGACCTATTTAAATAAATCACTTTAAAATATATTCATCATTTTATCATAACACTCAAAATACAGTACAAATTGGGGAGAGATACTTACTAGATGGTGGGTTTCCCATAAGCACTTATTTGTTAAAGATATGCTTATTGTAACAAGTCCCAGAACAAAGATCTTCTAAATAAGATTTGTAATTTAATCTGTCCACATGATAAAAGAAAACCCATGGTATATGCAGAATGTCTGTTGTCCAAGCTGTGATATAATCTATAGAGCTTACCTTTTAGTGTGGATATAAACACACAGATATGTGATGAGACATATAAATACATGCACATAAATTAGTATATATGCACAAATGTATCTATAACTATGATCTTGTACAGATGCTACAAATGGAAAGTTGCGTAGGCCCAGAATTAAATGGGAGAAAGAGAGTAGGTTAGATTGCATTTGAAAAAACTGCAGAAATCTTCTAATAACTCTAACTTTCTTTATGAAACAAAGGTCTATTTTTTGAATACTATATTTTCCTAGTGAAATGGGGCTATGAGCCATCGGAAATCAGAGTCTCTAAAAAAGTTGACATCACGCAAATGGAAATGAATAGGCAAATGATAGTTGCAAACAGGATACAGCACAGTGGAGAGAAGAGATTTAATAGAAGTGGTGAAAAGAACATCATCAAAGAAATATATAATTGAAAAATAATATGGATGGATCACATAGGAAGAGTAAAGAGTAATCATTAGCTACGTTATATTTCCTTAAAATCTCATAAAGAACAAGTAGATTACTAACATATACAGTATATCCCTTCTGGTGGTCTTGTTGGAATACAGAGAAAAAAATTACATCATTAAAGGGAATACTCACATTATTGAAGTTCAATGAAATTATTGAAATAAATCCTTTTATTATAAAGGAAAGTGATATAATTGGGGGAATTCACTTAAATTCTGGGAATGAAATCTAACACATATTAAAACTTTGCTTCATCAAAACAAAATGAGGATGTGACTGATTTTTTTCTTTATCATTATAATCATGTGATTTTCTTTTAGATGATTGTTGATTATTTCATAATTTCTATAGTCTTTTCATTTTAAAAATTAACTATTTTTCTACTAATTTTCTAGGTTTCTATTTTTTAAGGTTTTTTTAAATTTTCTAATTAATTGCATGCTCAGTTCATTAATGCTCTCTATTGACCCTGTCAGTGCATGCTTTTCAAAATTTTTTCCTCTGAGGACCACTTTAGCAGAATATCAATAATTTTGATATCTTGTTTAATTATCATTTTCTTTATATAATTAGTGTTTCTAGTTCTTCTTTGAATCACTCATTATTCATGATGTTTTCTTATTCTCCATTAGGTCTGCATCAATTGCTCACATTCCCTATAGTTGATATCTCCATTTGGATTTTCCAAAGTCATCTTAAACTTAACATGACCAAAATACTATTCATTTTCCTCCCCCTCCAAAAAAATCCTTTACTTTTTAACTTCTCTATTTCTGTTGAAGGCACTATAGTTTTGGGGGGTTTTTTTAATAGCGATGTTCACAACTTCTTAATTAAATACTTACTTTGCTTTGCTGATATTTTAATTTTAGAAGACAAGATGATAATATTAGCTAACTATGTAATACCTTATGATTTAAGAAGCATTTTATACATGGTCACTCCAATAAGCATAAGCAATGAAAGGAATTGCTATTCTGTATCTGACTGACAAAAAGATAGAATAGTGTAGCAGACTAGACTTTCAAGGGTCCCCCAGCCCCATTAAGGAAATGTTCCCCTCTTCTATGAGGTCACTAGGCAGATATGCAGGAGTATAATCTTGTTGGATGGATGCCTGCATTGGTCCTATGACTAACTGAAGAAAATTCAGCGTAGTTAATTAGCAAGTCTTCTTTGTGACTCCCTGTTTGTTTGTGCCACTGGACATGGTCCTAGCATGAAGTCTTAATGAATAATTAGCCTTGGGCTGGGGTAGGGAGTGGTCAATTCCAAAGTAGGGTCCTTGCATTCTGGTTACATAAAAATTTCTGCTATAGGGAATATGAACCTTATGATTTTCTTGTATCTTGGCTCTGTATGAAATGGTTCTGTAATAAACAGATTATCCAATACATCCCCATCTCTCTTTTTATTCAGCTGGTTGCTACGCCATTCAACTGTGCTGGACACAGTAGAATAGCTGATGAATCTTGGGAGGAAGTAACCGTGCTAACTCAAGATTTCATGAAAGATAAAGAATAGCAAGCACAGTCTAACATATGCCACATTTTAAAATTCAAAGAAAGGGGAAAAATCTGTAGAATCTATTATGCTGTTCCACAAGTGAAGACAGATCAGAAGAGACTCAAGGTCCTCAAGAGAAGAAAATTTTGAAGATAAAAATATAAATTATTGTAATGAGGAAGAAAAGGAAGAGCTAACTAGGAAGACCAATGTGGCTGCACAAATAAGGCACATACCCTAGGAAAGCAGAGGCTGGTAAGTGACAGTAAATACAAATGAATGAAAAAAAAATACCCATGAATGACACATTCATGTAAGAACAAGAGAAAAGGTAAAATGCAGAATGCACTGAGGCCTTATAATACAGCAAAGAACTGAAGGGTCTTTTCAAAAAACACAAAAAAGCTGTGTTGGGGACAATAAATAGAACAAAGAAAATATACCAGCCCTGTCTGTGTTTGATTATAAGATAAAGAATGATGGAAGGATGATAACTTTGCTTCACTACTATTTTGCCATTTTCTCCCTACCAATTGTAATAAACAAAAATATTTAGGGAAATTAAAAACCAAGTGAGGAAATGTGAAGCAAGTATCCAGATGACTTCATTCAATTCAAGTCATCTGGCCTTAACATTAATCATGAAGGCCCCCTTCCTGACATGGTACCTACACAGAGATACCAACATACTTAGGTCATCTGGCATTCTGGTAAGGGATCCTCCTATGACATACTGGGGGTCTCAGGCAAGGTTAGTGTTTTTATTAGATCTTTCACAATATCTCTTGGAGTCTTTTTCATCAACAAAATACTATAGTGTAAGCATTCTAACTCTAAATTTGTGTAGCTTCAGTGAGTTGGGTTTTTCCATGCCAGAAGTCATGAAAAAAGTCATTCATCCAAGGGGTGTTTGAAGTACAGTGGTAGGGCAAAAGAGCCCTACCACTTGCTGTACAGAGGTAGTAGGTGCATATGCCAAAATTAGCTACCTCACCCTGTTTTGTAATTAGCTAATGGAAGCTTCTTGATAATGATTATCATCAACACATAAGGAAGTTCAAAGAAGTGAATTTAGGAAGAAGAATAAAACCTGTAAAAAACCAGAAAGATGAGGGCAAAATTGAGTGAGCTGGGAAGTTATTGAACATCCTTAACAATCTGGGCACCATACAGATGGTACTATTTAAAATCAGGTTAATAATTATTATTATACTGATAACATACATGATGATTTTTTTTATTGATTTATTTATTTTCTTGTTTACATCATTCATTTCCATGAGATTTTAAGTTACAACATACATGATGTTATTTCATATGCCACACACTTTACAAATATCCTATATTTACCAACGAAATAACAATAAATACCATACACCTTTTAACTATTTCACATTCTCTAATTATCTATCTCATTTCCACATAGATTTTGAGGTTAGAAACAAGCAGTTAGCAAAGGTCACTCTACTTTGGTTTTGCCTCTCCATAAATGGTAATGGGTATTAGACAATGGAAAGCTATGACTACTAGGTTCATTTTTGACAAAAGAATGTCTGCCTTATACAAATGTCACAATTAAATGCCGTATTTTTGAGAGAAAAAATAATTTACAATAAAATATTTAGGTTCTAAATAAAACATAGGGAATGCAAAAATGTAAAGTTGCTGCTGTTATTCCTTGGTTAACCTGTGTCATCATCTCTATAATATATTGTGTGCTTCAATAGACAGTTAACTATGGTTATGTATACACATTCTCTGTTTAACAAAGGTATTGAGTTAAAAAATAAAATTGATAATCACATCATTTTCTAAATTCTTTATAAGTAACATTTTAATCTTAACCATTACTTAAGACATATAGTTTTATTTCTGAAAATATTTTAAATGGGAAAGAAAATAAGATTAGATACCTTATAATGCATCAGATTTGACAAAAGAAAATGCTGTAATCTGCAGCAGAGTAACAACCAAGTGCATAATTTAATAGAGAACATTACAACAACCAAAGAAAAAAGGGAAAATATTTTAAACCAATTTTAATGCTAGCATTGTATTGTTACAAAATTAAGCTACATCTCCTAAGTGAATAAAATATCCAAGTAGTGACAACAGTGCTGCAGGGTCAAAGCAAAACAAGTAACAAAAAAGCTAATGTTTATGTAACTTTCCTTTAACTCTCTTTCATATGAGCACAAAATAAAAGCCAAAGGGAGTAGATTAGAAATATGTGGATCAAGTCTCCATCCCCCACACCAAAATGATACATCCCCATCTATATCAGATCAGTGCAATTTTCTTTCAACCCTTCAAGTGCCTCTTCTGGACTTGAATTGAGAAGTGAATGTATTACTTTGCAAATAATACCACCACAATTGATTTTTATACCTCCCCCTCACCAATGAATAGAGTTTATCAAAGTATTTTCTAAACAGATTCAGTTTTTGTAGTTTATATCAATAGAATCAGAATGAAGTGATATTAGTTTTTGAAACCTAATTTATTAAATGTGAATTTGTAGCTTGGTTATAAGTCATCCCCCTTGAAAATCAAATTTTCTCTCTTTTTCTAATTTAAAACCATTTTTCCCTTCACAAAGTTTTACTCATTGTTTTAAAAGATATTGTAGATGAAAGGGGGATCAAAAACTTGATTAAATGATGCTTTCATCTAAAGGTGTAATATATAGAATTTCAAATTATTTCCAACCCTGACAATAGAGAAAATATACCATACAACACTTTTTCCATCCCTCATACTAATTTACAGCATCTTAAGTAAATGTTTGCACACTACATAACATGCAGACTCCATATGGGAAACAAGCCCTTCCCAACGTTGGCTCCTGTATTTACTTGGTCAGTGAACAACTATTTATGAAGTGGTCACCCTCAGCCTTTCTTTGCCGGATGCTGAAAGTACAAAGACAAAAATAAGATATCTCTGCTGCCTGCCATTAAAAAGCTTACATTTCACAGGAGAAAGACAACACGTACACATAGAAACATATACAAAATTAATACAATGTATTTTTTTGGCAGAGGGAGACACTTTGGCTGGAGGGGATCAGGAAAGGGTTCATGTAGAAGTTAACAGTTGATACAAACTTTGATGGGAGGAAAAAGATTAATAGGATCACTTTATTCCAAGTAATACAAATTAGGATCAAGCATTTGTGAAGCCCATGATGTGCCAGATAAGGTAAGGTGCTATAAGATGCTGGGGTTAAAGATGTAAAAGCAAACTGGTTATTATTCTCAAAAAATCCAAATCCTATCAGGGAGACAAAAAGAGAGTTTATTTTTTAAAAATCTATCAATTTTTGATGAAGATGGTTTTTGAGGAACTTGGGAAGATTTCTATGAACTGGTGCAAAGTAAAATGAACCAGAATAAGGAGAATAATTTACACAAGGAGTAAACTATGGCAAATAACTTTAAAAGAATTAGGGAGTGTGAGTAGTGTAATAACAAACCACAATTCCAGAAAACTAATGATGAAACATTCTACTAACTTCTTGATAGAGAAGAAAAGGATTCAGAAAGACTAAAGAGACACATATACATAAGCGCACACACAAACACACACACAGAGGAAATAGAAAATGCAGAAACTTGTTTGACTGTCAATGTTTTAAACAATGTTTTGTTTTTGTTTTGCTTTTGTTCTCATTGGGGGAAGGGGACTTGTAGAGAGGGGGAAAGAAGGAAGAAATTTTTGCTGATTCAGAAAATGTGTGTGTGTGTGTGTGTGTATTCTATTTTAATGGAACGTAAGTGCAATATGACTTAGCATTGTTAAGTAGTAGTTAAAAAGCTAATATTGTTACATAGTAGTCAAGAAAGCTAATACAATCTTACAGAAAACAGAAAAGCTTCGAGCATTTCATAGTCATACTGACCTCAGCAGGAGTAAGAAGAGATCCAGAGTATCCTATTAATCACATATTCTAAAGGCTCTCACATAGAAGAATGATAAAACTAGTTTAAGACTAGGAGATCAGGAAAGAGACTGCTTTAAGCAACACAAACTAGAAAATTACTGGGCAGGGAGTTGCAAGATCTGGTGATTTCCATATCCCTCCAAGGCTAGAGTATTTATTAAGCTGAATCTAACATGATGATATTCAATGATGGGGAAGGGGTAGCATGATGACAGACAGAAGGCAGGGATTTGCCTAAGCTCTCCCTTAAACCCTTCTGAACACCTTTAAATAATGTCATAAAACAAATCCTTGGGCTGCAGAACTTACAAAAGGACAGGGTGAAACAATTTTCCAGCCCAAGACAACTTAAAAGTTTGACAGGAAAGGTCTGTTGCACCTGGATGAGAGGATGAGAATGGAGCACAGTCCACTGTAGCCCCTGCCACCATAGTCCCAGTCCCAACAAACCAGGAACAGGCCTTGGAAGCCACCAAATTGGCAAGGTTATCCATGGTTTCTGGAACTCTCAGCCCATAGATGGTAAGGGGGTTGGTCAGAAGGAGATTACAGGGGTCTCTTTGCTGGTACTGGGGAAAGGACTCTGTTGCTTTGCCCATACTCAGATCTAAGTTGCAATCCTAGGTGGCAGTGCCAGGGCAAGGAGAAGCACTAGCACATAAGTACCTATGGCCTCAGTGGGGTGGGGAACCTATCACAGTTCCAGGGCAGATAGGAGTACTTGTGGTCACTCACAGACCAGAGCACAGGCCAGGAGAGTAGAAAACATCTCTCCTTAGATCATACAACCTTGGACAAACTGAAAACTTACAGGTCTCTAGAAGTGTCTCTGAAAACAGCCACACAAAACCCCTGAAGCTTGGGACAGTGCACTCTCCACCATGGAGGCAGAGCTCCCCTTTGGCAAAGAGTTAAAAGTCAAGAAATAGTCTGGGAAAATAAGCAAAGAGCAGAAGAAAAATACTGATGACAGAAAGTTACTATGGTTATAGGAAGATCAGAACACACAATCAAGAAGACAGTAAAGTCAAAATTCCTACATCTAAAGCCTCTAAGAAAAATATGAATTGGTCTCAGACTACGGAAGAGCTCAAAAAGAATTTTTAAAATCAAGGAAGAGAATTAAAGGAAAACTGGGAAGAGAAATAAAAGTGATGTAAGAAAATCATGAAAAAGGGTCAAAAGCTGCTTGATAAATGAGGCAAAAAAAATGCTGAAGAAAGTAACACCTTAAGAAACTCAACTGGCCAAATGATTAAAGAAAAAAAAGATACAAAAATCCAATGAAGAGAAGAATGCCATGAAAAACAGAATTGGCCAAATAGAAAAAAATATACATAAACTGACTGAAGAAAAGAAATCCTTAAAAAAAAAAAAGCAGAATTGGACAAATGGAAAAAAAGAGGGACAAAAATTCTCTGAAGAAAAGAACTCATTAAAAAAATAAAATTGACCAAATAGCACAGGAGGCACAAAACCTCATTGAAGAAAATAATTTCTTAAAAATTAGAAAAGAGCAAATGGAAGCTAATGGCTCTATGAGACCTCAAAAAACAATAAAACAAAAACAAAACAATAAAAAATAGAAGAGAATCTTATTAGAAAAACAACTAATGTAAAAAATAGATCCAGGAGAGACAATTCAGAAATTACTGGACTATCTGAAAGCCATGATCAAAAAAGAGCCTAGATCGCATCTTTCAAGAAATCATTAAGGAAAAATGCACTGGTATTCCAGAACCAGAGGTTAAAACAGAAATGAAAAGCATCCACCAACCACTTCCTAAAAGAAATACCAAAATTTAAACTCCCAGGAATATTATATCCAAATTCAAGAGCTTGCAGGTCAAAGAGAAAATACTACAAGCAGCTAGAAAGAAACAATTCAAGTATCATGGAGCCACAGTGAGGATAACACAAGATTTAGCAGCTTCTATATTAAAGGATCAATGAGTTTGGGATATGATATTCCAGAGGACAAAGAAGCTAGGATTATAACCAAAAATCAACTACCCAGAAAAAGTGAGTATAATCCATCCTTCAGGGGAAAGAAATGGATATTCAATGAAATAGAGGACTTTCAAGCATTCCTGATGAAAGGACCAGCACTGAATAGAAAATTTGACTTCCAAATAAAAGACTCAAAAGAAGCACACAAAGGTAAACAGGAAAGGGAAATCATAAGGGACTTGAAAAGGTTAAACTCTTTACATTCCCAAATGGGAAGATAACACTTTTAACTCATAAGAACTTTCTCATTACTAAGGAGATTAGCTAGCAGGCGCAGGTGTGAGTTGAATATAATTGGATAATATCTTTAAAAATAAAATTAAGGAGTGAGAAAGGAATACACTGGGAGAAAGGGAAAGGGAGAGAGGCAGAAAGAGGTAAATTATCTCAAATAAAAGAGGCAAGAAAGAGCTATTACAGTGGACGCAAAAACGGGTGAGGTAGTATGGAATGTGTGAACCTTACTCTCTTAAGAACTGGTTCAAAGAGGGAATAACATACACACTCAATTGGGTATAGAAATCTATCTTACCTTACAGGAAAGTAGGAGGGGAAGGTGATAAGCAAAGGGGAGAGATGCTCATAGAAGGGAGGGTAGATTGGAGGAGGCAATAATTAGAAGCAAAACACTTTTGAGGAGGGACAAAGTGAATGGAGAGAGAGAATAGAATAAACATGGGGAGAAAGGATGGAGAGAAATATAATTAGCAATAATAACTATGAAAAAATTTTATAAGTATCTCTGATAAAGGCCTCGTCTCTCAAATATATAAAGAAATGAGTCAAATTCATAAAAAAAATAAGAGCCATTCCCCAATTGACAAATGATCAAAAAATATGAACAGTTATTTTTTCAGATGAAGTAGTCAAAGCTATTGATAACCATATGAAAAAAAATGTTCTAACTCACTATTGATTGGAGAAATTCAAATTAAAAAATGCTGAGGTATTATCCCATATCTATTAGATTGGCTAATAGGACAGAAAAAGGACAACGATATATGTGGGAGCAGATGTGGAAAAATTGAGACACTAATGTACTGTTGGAGTTGTGAACTGATTCAACCATCATGTAGCACAATTTGGAACTATGACAAAAAATTTATGACAGCTCTTGTCTGGTGGCAAAGAACTGGAAATTGAGGGGATGCCCATAAATTGGGTAATGGCTGAACAATTTGTAGTATGTGATTGTGATGGAATACTACTATAATATTAGAAAAGATGAGCTAGATGCTTTCAGAGAAACCTGGTGAGACATGAATTGATGCCAACTGAAATGAGTAGAACCAAGAGAACACTGTACAGAGCAATACTGTAAGATGATCAACCATGAATGACTTTAGCTATTCTCAGCAATACAATGATCCAAGATAACTCTGAAGGTCTTATCATGAAAAATGCTCTGTCCCCAGAGAGAGAAGTGATGAAGTCTGAATACAGATTCAAGCATACTTTTTTTCACTTTATTTTTCTTTGGTTTTTATTTTGGTCTATGTTTTGTTTTACAACATGATTAATACTGAAATGTTTTGCATTATTATACAGGTGTAACCTATATCAAATTGCTTAACTTCTCAATGAGAGGAGTGGGGAGGGAAAGGAAGAATGGGGATATCAATTTTTAAAATGAACATTGTTTTACATGTCATTGAAGAAAATAAAATCTTAAATAAAGTGATATTCAATGGGCATCAACATAAAATCTATAATTAAGTTCAAAAGAATCAATTTTACAAGTCTCATATGGAAGAAGTGTGGTTAAACAGTAGTTTTGGGTGTTTTTTTCTTCTAAAAATATCCTGGGATTTTAGTGAACTACAAAAACAGGAAAAATCAGTAGTGTGCTATGGTAGCTAAAAATATTGGTGATACAGTGTGTGAGGGCCAATTTTGATAGACTTAGGCCCCAGCAATGCAAGGACCTAAAACAATTCCAGAGGACACATGATAGAAAATGACAGCAATATCCAAGAAAGAACTTTGGAGTCTGAATGCAGAGTGAAGCAGACTATTTTCTTTTTTGTTTTGTTTTATTTATTTTTTTTCTTTCCCATTCACTATAATTCTTCTATGCAACATGACTGATGTGAAAATATGATTAATAGGAATGTGTGTGTAGAGCCCATATTAGATTTCAAGCCATCTTGGAGAGGGAAGAGGGAAGGAGGAAGAGAAAATTTAAAACTTATGAAAGTGAATGTTGAAAACTAAAAATAAATAATTAAATAAATTAGGAAAAAAATACTGCTGAGGTCTTGAATTTTATTAAGGGAACCTACTGACATTGTTTACAATAATAATGGTATGACAGTCTCTCTGTACTTTGCCTTCATCAGTACATATCTAACATAATGTGTTCAATTGTGGGTACACAACTTATTGTATTGGTAATGGAATTTGGAGATGCCCCTGTATTGGCTTGATTTTTGGGTTGAGTGTTAAAACCCAGAGCTTGTGAATCCCACTTGTGGGATGGACTTGTTGACATGAAGAGAGAGTGCTGAACTGGGAGAGAGGTCCAAGCCTAGAGAAGGCCAGAAGCACTTTGGGAGAGCAGGATCCAGTCTCGTGGAGCCTGAGTTGCTGAGAGAAAGACTGCTAAGAGCCCGTTGGAACTGCCCAGGACTTTTGAGAACTGCCTCAACCCAAAAATGAAGCCAATACATGGGCATCTCCAAATTCCATTACCAATACACTTATGAAGGCTATTGACATTGATCTCAACTTTGTAGCTTTTCCTCTATTATGCAGATGTCTACTTCAGCTAAATAAATAAATAGATCATCATGAACAAGAACTTTTTTTAAAAATCTCCCAAAGATCTAAAGAATAAAAAACAAAAAATGTTCCAACAGCCTTGAGCAAAGTCAAAAACTGAACAAAAAGGTAGCAAATATTGGCACACATTATTTCATTTCTACTGTGAATAAATATGACTAGATGAGCAGAGATAAATAAAACAAACAAGACAGATAATTATGTAAAATGAGCCAACCAGAAATTTTTATCACGTGTACTGATGTCTATTGATACATTTTCCAAGCCTCTGAATACCATATTTAGATTGTTGTGATTAAAAAAATAAAAACAGAAACAAAATATATAATTATACATAATGAAAAAATCATGGAGAATAATTTGAGATTGTATTGTAAAATTATATAAATTTTTAAAATATTTAGCATTTTCACTATTTTTTAGTGTTTAGGAGAATTATAACTATATTAGCCTAGGTGTCATCCTTAACTCCTCTCTTTATCTCACCTCCCATAACCAATCTGTTGCCACATCTGTTGAATCTACCTTCATAAAATCACTTAGCACAAGACACTCCTTCTGCTAACTCCAAGAATGTTCACTGGTTATTCCCCATGTCGAGAATTCTCTACTTCCTCATCACCATTTCCTGGATTTCTTCAAATCTCAGCTCACGTCCCACCTTCTAGAAGAAGTCTTTTCAGATTCCTCTTAAGGCTCATGTCTTCCCTCTGTAAAGATTTCCAATTTATCCTATGTATAACTTCTTTGTACATAGCTACTTACAGGTCATCTCCCTCATTAGACAGCAAACTTTTTGAGAGCAGTGTTTAGCACTTATCATAGTGTCTGACACATAGCAGACACAATAAATCCTTGCTTACTGACTTTCTGACAAACTGACAGAAGGCAGAAATACTTTAATTTTGTAATGATATTACCTAGTGCCTACCACAGTCCTCTGCATGAACTCTTAATATAAAGTACATGAAATACTTTATAATCAGATATTATCAAAGAAAGCAGAGAGATTGGGAGTAAGTGAATCATATCTTTTATCTTTCTATTAAAAAAATAAAGTCAGACATTATTAAAAAGAAAAAGGGTAACAAAGAAAACAATAAAATTGCATTATAGTGTGCATAATTTGAATTTTGACAAAATGTTCTTCAACACCAAAATGTCCTAACTTACCACGGACTTAATGAAATTTCTGTATGATTGTGTTATACTCCTATTAAAAAATATCCTAGTAGTTCCCTATTGTCTTTGAGATAAAATATAAATTTGTCAGTACAATGTCCAAGATCCTATACTATCTGGCTCCAAAATACCTGACAAAACTTCTTTTTCATCTCCCCCTCCTCTATTCAACCTTTTTTTCTAGGCTGGACTATGAGCTCTTTCTCTAACTAAACACACCATTTCTCGATCCTATACATTGATGTTAGCTGCTTAGTTGTTTAGATTTCATTGTTTCTTCTCTGTCTTTTGGAATCCTTATCTATGCCTCAGGTCAGATACAACCTTCTTCCCTAATAATCCATTTGTTAGCATATTTCCCTCCACAAATTGCCTTGTATTTATCTATGTGAATAATATATCCTCCCAGTAGAATGTCAGCTTCCAGAGGGCAGAGATAGTTTAATTTTTGGTATGATATTCCCTAGGGCCTACCACAGTCCTTTACATGAACACTTAATATTCAGTCAATGAACAAGTATTTAAGTGTTTAACATGTTCCAGGCACTATAAATAAAGGCAAAATACATTCCTTGCTCTAAAAAAAAGCTCACAGTATAGTTAAGGGACAATATTCAAACAATTATGGACTATATCTATATATCATCTATATATCTATACACACACACACACATATTTAGAATTAATCCACAGAGGGAAGGCATAGCATTCAGGGAGGATCAGAAAGAGCTTCTTAAAAAGGTGTGATTTTAGCTGAAACTTGAAGAAAGGTAGGGTACAAGGAGCCAAATATGAGGCACTCCAAGCATGGATGACAGCCCAGAAGCTAGAGGTGGATGTCATAGGGGAGAAATGGCAAGAAGCCTGAGGTCACTAGATCACAGAGAACATAGAGCAGTGGTTCTCAACCTGTGGGTTATGTTCAATTTGTAACAATGAAAATACATCCTGCATTTCAGATGTTTACATTATGCTTCATAACAGTAGCAAAATTACAGTTATGAAGTAGCAACGAAAACAATTTTATGGTTGGGGGTCACCACAACATGAGGAACTGCATTAAAGGGTCAGGGCATTAGGGAGGATGAGAATCACTGACATAGAGAGAGTGGAGGTAAGGAGCAAGAACAATGGAAAATTAGGAAGGGGCTAGGTTATGGAGGACTTTAAAAGTCAAGCAGAGGATTTTATATTTGATCCTGGAGGCAACAGAGAGCCACTGGAGTTGCCTAAATGAGAAAGAATGTGTATGACATGGTCAAAATTACACTTCAGGGTGATCAATTTCACAGATAAATGGAAAAATTAATTAGGAGAGAACTGAGGCAGGGAAACCAACCCATAGCTAGTATAGGGAGCATATAAAAAATGTTATGAAGGCAGAAAAAACTTCAATTATAAATGGAACAAGAATAAGCAATTCAGGTTGACACCTAGATTACAAGTTAGGGTGTTTGAGACAGTGGTAGGTAGTACCCTCCACAGTAATAGGGAATATAGGAAAAGAGGAGAGATTTTTGGGGGGGGGAAGGTGAGAGCAGTTTGGGATATACTGACTTTAAGATATCTAACTCAAAATGTTCAATAAGCAGTAGGAGATGTGAACCTGGAGTTCAGGAGGGGGTTAGCACTAGACATATAAATCTGATCATCAGATCACTATCTATGTAGAAGTCATAGTTGAAACCATGGAAGTTGAAGATATCAGCTTAATAGTACAGAGGGAGAAGAGAAGAGTGCCTAGGGCAGAAATGCTAGTTGAATCCCAAATGGGCTAAACAAGCACTCTAGAACACAAAATGTTGCACTTTATTTGTAACCTCTGTACATAGTCCCTTGAACATTTTAAACTCAGACTCCAAAATCAATATTCTATAGGCATCACAGAACCATCCCATTTTTAAAGCTGGAAAGGACCTCACCCTCCATCCAGTCCTACTTATATCAGGAACCCTACTACATGATACTTCAAGGTGGCATTTAATCTATTTGATGACCTCTAATGGGGAGAGGGGTGGGAGGGAGGGAGATATACTTCATCCCATTGCAACCCATTCTAAATACAACTAATTTTAATAATACCAAATTCAACATGTCTAATATGGGGCTCATCTTTTGCCCCAAACTCAGTCTTTTTCCAAATTCCCAAGTTTCTACTAAAACTTACCACTATCTTCCCTCCTCTCCCCCCAAACAAAATACTTTTTAAAGTAAGTTTGTTTTTTTATCAATCTGGAAGTGACCCCAGAACTTTAAATAAGCTCAATGGCCTTATTACAAATAAAGAACGAATACAATATTTTCTTTTTGAAAAAAATATCCTCTTTCTACCAGTTTGCCAAAGTGATTACAAAAGTACAAAAGGACTATAGAGGACTAAGGGCGAGTTTGTGTTTTTTAAGATATATTTGAAAGCAAAGACATATTTTTTTTCTAGAGAAGCTTAATAGGGAATTTTCTCCCCCTACCCGGTAAGTATCCGGTAAGCATCCATTAAGTTATTGAAAATGCGAAAGATTACAAGTAAATCTGTCAAATGAAAACATTAAAAAACAAAAGAAGGTAATGATATCACAAAATACAGGCATAATGATAATTTCAGGTAAGTACAAACAGCTTTTACTTCACTCATTTAGAACATCTGACAGCTGTAATGCTGTTCATGTACCTGAAATGCAAGTTAATATGGCAATTTTAACAAAACTGCAATCTATACTATAATGTCAGCTTTGTGTACTTTTTTCTGTCACAATAAACAACAAAGTAAAATGATAAGAAAATCAAATAATGGGGTAGAACCTTGTAACATAAGTAGAAAAAAACAAAACAGTAGCACATTTACAGATATTTTGGTAACAGAGCTAAACCTTTGGGGAAAAAATACCCCAAAATTATTACATAAATATTAACTATAGTAAAACTTAAGTTGGTCACAAAAGTGATGAATGTACTGATTAAGAATGCTAAATTCAATAACCTAATAACACTCTTTGCTATTAACAAAACACAGCCAGTGTGTTTAGCATGAACTAATTTAACCAATTAGTTTATCACTAAAATCATACTTTAATTAAAATAAATCTTAGTAATATATACTTATTTATTCTCCTCAAGGGACATATTACCACCTAATTAACTATCTTAGGCTATATAGCTATACTTTCTAAGTAAAAGACAACATTTATGGTAAAATAAGGACTATCTCACAAATGTCACATTTGTTATTACTGATGTAGGGCTGAATTTGCAAGTTACATCCTATAAAAGCCATCTCACTTATGTATCTAATCCATGCAGATATTATCAGGTGTCTTTTGGAACATATCAGGTCATTCAATCCTTCTCCAAGCAGGGATAACTAAAAGGTTAGTTTAAAACATGTGCTTTTTAGTTAAAGATTCCTTCTCTACAGAAACAAATGCATTCATACACACACACGTTGATATTTTGATCTAAACACTAATGTCCTTTACCAAAAAAAAAAAAATAAGAAAAATATAATCTAAGGTAATTTTTGATGACAATTTCTAGTAATTAACTGGTGCTTTCTTTCTGGTAGTAACCATTTTAAAAGCCAATTAGCACAGTCTTTAGTTTATATCATTCACAACATAGAAATGTCAGTTGTAGCTACATTTGTACTTTTCTCTGATTTGTCTTTGCTCTCAGAAGACCTTGGCATGATGACCACCTAGGACCATAGATTTCTCATAATATATCTTTTTCCTTACTAAGGAAAGTTTGAATTCATTTGCACTTCTTCATGGATTTTGTTCCTAGGTATCTTAATTGAAGATCTGTAAGGTTTCCTAGAGAGAACTGATAGTCCAACTTCTTTTTTTGTATAGATGAAAAAAATGAGGTCTATCAGATAGAAATGAGTTGCCCAAGGTTTGCTAGACAATTAGCAATAGAACTAGAAGTGGAAATTACTTCTTTTGACTTTCAGTTCAACAGTATTTCTAGTATAACATATTGTCTCCCTTTCAGCTCTTCTTACAAGGCAGAATTTCCTTAAAGCAAGACTTCTTAAACTTTTGTATCAGAGACCCTATGGCAATTTGGTGAAGACTATGAACCCATTCTCAAAACAATGTTTTTAAATTTATAATACAAAAAAAACCCAAACCTCCCATAGGATTATATTGGAATTAGTGAGTTAAACCAAATAATATCAATGTTCTTTCTGGCACAATGTGTTCTCTAAAATGACAATGTTTTCATCAGTTCCTGAAAGAAACTTTACAGCATTAATAAATGCAAAACCTTATGGACATCTGATTTTTGAAAAATAGCTATTTGATATTCAATTCTAGAAAACCATAGCAAACTTTCCCCATCCTCTTAAAAGCAATAAAAGTTCATCTATAGAAGAATTCTTACAGAGGGAAGGGCTTGTTAAGGTTGACATCTTACCTAATCATGCATTTTGTGATATCTATTCCGAGATGATAATTATAAAGTACTTAGCACACTACCTGGCACATTGTAAGTACTAAGAAATGTCAGTTATTATTATTATTATGCCCATTAATATTATTTTATATATATACATGCTATATGTGCAGATATACATTTATATACACATGCACATATATGTACATACATGTGTGATGTTCACATATAATATTTATCACACCTTTAGTTGGAAAGCCTTCCATATACATTATCACATTATGATTGTGGAGAAGGGATTCACTTTATTCATCACCTCCAGCAACTGTTGACTAACTGCCACGAACAGGCAACTAAGGGAGCCTTGTAAGAGACAGTAGTGCCCCCCGCTGTCCCCCTGGCAACTGGTCCTGCTCGCAGTCCACCCTTGTAGCTATCATCTGGATAAATAATTCCTGGGGACAAAAGGGTAACTTATCTCCAATTACCAGCCAAATGCCATACATAGGGTAGACAAGCCAGGATAGCTGAAATAGCCAAAGAGGAAGAGAAAAGATTTGCCATGTGTCAGAGAAGTCGAACAACCAATACCACCACCATGACCAGACAGCCCAAGACCCCAAACTCAAGGGACAGTCAAATACAATTGCTTCCATCCCACAGTACTCAGACATCATCCTTGAAAGCAATTCCTATGGAAAGACAGACTGGGAACTGCTCATGCAGTTACTGAAGCCCCAGAAAAACAGGTTCTTGCAAACAAAACTCTTGACACAAGTAAGGGGATTTTAAATGCCTGTTTTGACACTTTTAAGTGGTATGACTGGTTTCCATGAGACATGCTCTTGGCACATGAGAACAGAAGCATCACTTTCTGCACCCTAAGGACCATGAGTCCTTTCTAATTGATTTGGAGATGAAACCTTATACATGTGCTCTCATCTTTCTATTAGAATGTGAGCTCCTGGAGAGCAGAGATTATTTCATTTTTTAAAATTTGAATCTCTAGCACTTAGCCCAGTAATCTCCACATAGTAAATGCTTAACAAATGCTTTTAAAAATTCATTTCATCCATTCATGTTAAATGTCTCTTAAGTTCATGATAATTTATTCTAAAAAGGTAGAGATTATTTACCAAATAGCTCACAACTGAGTATTTGAGCCTTTCAAATACCAGCCATATTAATCTGCTGTGTCCGAGTATTAATTGTGTCTTTATTAAAGATTTCAGTCATTTTCATATTAATAAAATCATATAGTCTCATTCATAGGTCCATTTTTTCAATTCAAAAGCTATGAATTTGTTTTTGTATTTATAAGATTTATACCTAGAAAATGTCTTTTATTTTTATGTAAAAAAACTTATTGTGTTTTTACTTATTCCTCTTTTTCTAATGTTCTGCCACAAAAGGTAACACCCTAAATTTTCTTTGACAGTTCTTCCAGTGATAAGTAGCTTTTACAGCACTGCACTGTAAGTTTCAATGTACAACTTTTTAAGTGTACAAATAAAATGATACATTGTTAAAAGAAAAAAAGAAATCATTATCAACATTCGTTCTACATAAAAAGTATATTTTAATCCAACTTTCTGTTAAGAATATAGATTGATAAATAATAACATTGAGTGCAAGCAATATTTAAAAATAGAAATAACAAAATATTCAATAGTCCATAACAGAGTTAAGAAAATTTGTTATTGATTTTTTTTTGGTGTCAAAAATGGTTCTAGGCACTATTCATATGAATTCAATCCCGACCTTATACAAATACGTGTAAAAGACGAGAAAATATGTATGTTACACAAACCCTGACCATTTTGATTGATCAATTTTAGCTCTTTCCTTCTTGATTTTCTTTTTTTTTTTTTTAGTTGAAATGGCATAAGCATTACGGAAAAAGACAATTACTACAAATGTGACTGTAAGATAAATGAACATTCTTAGCTATCCCACTTAGGCTGAGTAGGCTATAAAATTATGAGATTTTTAAATTACTTAAGAGCAATTGTTCTAGAAAGTTGTGACTTACAGAAAACATTCTCTTTTGTAGCCAAAACCAAGTTATACTCACATACCCTATAATTATATTTTCACTTAAGATATCAGTTATAGAAAACATCAAAATAATCCCAATTTTGGTCATGCATTTCTTCTTTATTTAATATGAATTGATTGTTCTCAAGTGGTCTTTGACATTAGGGATGTTTCATTTTTAATAAAATTCATGAATACAGTGAAGTAGGAAATGAAAAATCATATGAAGGAAATTAAATTCATGCATCAAAATTTCTTTTCTCCATTTCCTAACTTCTGGGCATCTACTATGTTGCTAGATACTTGCTGTTACAAAAAAAGCTGATATAATTTGTTGTATGTTATACATTTCTTTTTATCATTGACCTATGAGCTTTGACTAGGAGCAGGATCACAGGGATAAAGAAATTAAACATATTAGTCATTTAATGTCAAATGACTTTCCAGAATTTTTGCCTAATTCAAAGTACCACCAACAGTGTCCTGGTGTACCTGTCTTCCTACAGCCCCTTTAACATTAAATATCCCTATATTTCTCACCTTTTCCAATTTTCTCAGTGTAAAGGGAAATCTTAGAATTGTTTTCATTTTTGTTTCTCTTATTTGTGATTATGAACAAGCTTTCACACGATTGCTAGCTTGTAATTCTTCACTGTAGTCATACTATCCTTGTTTTATTGGCATTATTTTATATATATGTGTATGTGTGTGTGTGTGTGTGTGTATATATATATATATATATATATATATATATGTCATTCTAGGACAGGAATGGAATGTATATATTGAAAATCTTGTTATATGAAGTTTTCTTTTCTCTTTAAGTATAAAATAAATTCAGCAGGCAATTTTCAAAGCTGTCCTCTTTGTCTAGGATTCCTTTTGACCTTCTTTCTTTCTCTTTTTTTTATTTTGGTGGGGGCAGAGATAAGAAAGGGAGAGGGTAGAAAGAGCCCATTCTTACCTCCTTTTCCCTTCCTACTTCAACTCCATACAATTAAAATAAAGAGAAGAAAGCCAAAACCCTTAATATAAAATTACATAGTGAGGCAAAACAAATTCCCATAGTAGTCACATATTTCTCATTTACATCTTGAATTTGCCACCTCTCCTAGAGGTGGACAGTATCACTGATACTCTGGAATCATGGTTAGTCCTTTCATTCATCAATGTTCTTAAATCTTTGAAATTTGTATGCCTTTATAATGTCTCTTTCCTCTTTTAAGTAATTGCTTTGTCTCTGTGATTAGTTTTGGCTGAACTTATTTAAATGATAATCTGTTGCCAAAGATTCTCTAGTTTCTATTTGCCTATCTTTCCCCTTTTTCTTTCATTATATGTTGTGATTAGTCAAAAAATTTCCTTCCTTCATTCTCTTCTATTTCATTTTTAATTTGTTTTCTGAGTGCTTTTCACTATTTTTCCCTTTCAGTCTATTCTGAATTTTGTTTTCTTATTTGTAAGTTTTACACATATATGGTTTTTCTAATGTTCTGTGTTCCTGATGGGGTTAAAGTTCCTGGAATAATTTGTTTCCCAAATTATGTGGCTCAACCTTACTCTGCCATGGCCACTCTTCCTTCCCAAAGTCTGTGCCTTTTCATCTCAGGTTCTATGTCCTTACCATCATTCTGGGTGTCAAGTGTCACCTTAGAACTCATACACTTTTCCTCTGTCAGAGTGCTTCTGTTGGAGAAATAACATTCTCTCCTAGACAGTGGTCTCCCAACACACAAAATACTTTCAGTCTAATCCATCACAAAGTCTCCATCTTCAACCAAGGACATACAACTCTTTAACCCTTGGAAATTCATTTTACTGGAATCACTTAAATCTATTACGTTAAAATGTCCTTACAAGCTCTATGGTCTCAATTCTTACCTCCCAAGACTTTCTCTTGCTGACAGACTATTTAAATCACCATTTTCTCTATTCAACACTGGTTTTGGCAGGAATATATCACATATTCTCCTCTTTCTAACACTCTCTCCATCTATGCAATTATATTCATTCTATAGTTATATTCCATGAAAGATACTGATAAAGTTATGATCTATATACTTTTGATTTGTGATTTCTTTTGACATTCTCTCTTGATATCATTGATTTTTATTAATTTTTTGCCTTTTTTAAAATCAGCACTTATAGGAGTTCTCTGCAATTCACTGTCTGGCTCCTCCTGCTACCCTATAAGGCAGATCCTAGAGACTGAACTACAAGACTACAACAAACTATTTGAAGTGGGGAATATAAGGTTTGCTGGCAAGGGTTCCTGCTCTGGAGACCAGGGACATGCCCTAGTGAAAATGCAGTTAAAACTTCTTCTTATAAGATTGGAGCTATTCTAGAAGAATCACTACAACAGCATGAGATGCCAAAATGGGCCCCAAACGATTTGTTTCTGCTCCTGCTAAAAGACCATGGAAGCTGGTGGAGGAAGCAAGCAAACACTCTAGGTATAAAGATTCTCTGGTATTCATTTGTAAAGAATTTTGCCTTGTAGGATACCATAATCTTTAATTTCAGTTACTCACTGACACATAATTCCATTTTTGAGGTGTGAGTAGGGAAGCACATCACATGATATTAACTTAGATTTGAGGGGAAAAGACATTTAACACATAGAAATTTCAAGAAAGTAAATTTAAATTTGACATAAGAAAAAAATTTCATAAAGGTTTGGTGCTATCCAAAAGTGGGATTGGCTACCTCAAGCACCTACAGGTTCCCCATCACTTGAGTTATTTAAGCAAAGTCCAAATGGGAACTCATCATTTTTTTAAGGTAGAAGTTATACTACAAGGCATCTATCTGAATTCTCCTTCCTCTCTGAAATTTTACAATTCTTTGGCTTTCCAGTTCCTAAGAATAGATACAACAAAAAGCTCCTGTTTCATTTTCCAATTCATTTTAATAAAGTAATTGGATTTGTAGTACCTCATTAACAACAGATTGCTAAAATTCCTCATGGCATTTACTGATAACTTCTACTCCTCAGAGTTTTAAATCAGGATTTGTCACTGAGCAATGTTAAATATTCAGAAGGAACTTCAAAACAAAGAAAGTTGAAATAATTAAATATGCTACACTGAGTAAATTTTATTATGAGGACAGATGTTCTTTTTGACTTTTATTAAGCAGTTTTTTTTTTTCAGTTACAAGGTTTGGTCTATTAACATGGGAGATAACATCTTCACAGAACTCTGAATCCAGAACTAATGTAGCAAGAGGACTACTTTATGTTCCCCAAACTCTATGAGTGAAACTTGAGATGGAAAGTTTTTCATTATTCAAGGGATAACATTCATTTTAAATCTTCACAATTAGAGGAGGCAAACTCCTAAGGGGAAAAAAATCCCATTCTTGTCATTGGTCAAAAAGAAAAAAGATATGTTAAAGGAGCTTAAAGGAAAATAATATAATGTTATAAATATTCATCACTTCTGTAAAAGTGTTTTCACTAATGCCTTTTATTAAACTTCAAGGCCATACTATAGTAGCACTTGTTCTTGGTGTCATATTACAAAATTCTGTTTTACATATTGCAAAATTCTGATAGGAATGGAAAATTAGGATCAACATGTTTCTCAAAAATAGCAAGTACTTTCCATATTATCATTATTTCAGATTGTTTTAATGAGGAAGATTTAAAGTTACATATCTTTAACATTAATCCTGGTGGTGTTTTTGATGTATTATACATGTGGGAAAAAAGTTCCAAGATAGAAATAACATTTAATTTCCTATCATATAAACCATTATATTCCATAGACTTTACTTACATTAATGAACAAAATTATATTATCAATGAATAAAACACACAAAAACATTGTGACAATGTGTTTAAATTTCAAATATTATTTATAAAGGTCTATTTATGGCAACAGTGTTTTTCTTACTGAACTTGGTTGAACACAATCTCAAAATCCAAGGTACATCAATAATGGCAAATAAATTGGGCTACAATTCTTTATCAGTCACTCTCCATAGCAGAATTAGGAAAGTAGTATGGAAAATAATGTACCCTCTGTCCTCGGAAAAAATTTTAATCAGTCAGTAATTGAAAATGTTTGATTCTTGAGTACTCAATTTCTATCACTATATACATAAACAACTGAAGTACTATTTTTATTTTTAAAGAGTTTCACATAAATATTTTCTTCTTGCTAAATATTCAACTCCCTTCTTCTAGAGGCTATACCATAACCTAAAACTAATTTGTCAATTAATATTTATATCAGGCTTTCATCCTCTAAGAATCACATAGGTAGTAACAGATATAAAATCATTATGATTTTATTATTCACCTGACAAAAATTTTTTTTGCTTTATAAGTGAAAAAGTTAGTTGCAAAGCCATTAGTTTTTAAAATAGTAGCTACTATCTCATCTAAAATT
>CM053589.1:132037220-132061548 GCA_028646515.1 Pseudochirops corinnae | reverse complement strand
TATATGTATATCATATGAAGACCAACCTTAGGAGGTTCACTACCAGGTTGGCCAAAGGGTGATGATGCACTTTTCAGTCACACTAATTCTCAACAAGTCATAAAAGAAGTTGTGATCTATATTGATCAAAGAAGTAACAACATTTATACCGATGAATCCTTGGCTCACTGAAGCACTGAAGTGCTATCAGTGATGTTTAGAATAAAAAATTCACCTCTTTTCAGAAGAGAGGTGACTTGGGATCAGAGTTATATAGAGAGAGCTAGAAAAGAACTCATAAATCATCTAGTCCTGCTGTCTCATCTTACAGATGAGGAAACTGAGGTCCAGAGAGATTAAGCAACAGCATGGTTAAGTCAAAATCTGCTCCCCTACCCTCATATCTTTCTGGTTCCTCTTACAGACCAAGTATGTGAAGTCTAATATCTCTTCTACATGACAACTCTTCAGATCCTTAAAAGACTGAATTCAGGTTCCAGTCCAATCCATCTCCTACACATACAACACACCTTCTTTAAGTTAAATATCATCAATTCCCATAGCTAATTATTTTATTAATTGATTTTATTAATTGAAATTTTATGTCTCCTTCAATTTGGATATTTGTATGCACATAATTTGGCTAAAATATTAGTTGCTTTTAATGATGCATACTGTTATGTCAAACA
Organism: Pseudochirops corinnae; assembly: GCA_028646515.1. Classification (NCBI taxonomy): domain Eukaryota; kingdom Metazoa; phylum Chordata; class Mammalia; order Diprotodontia; family Pseudocheiridae; genus Pseudochirops; species Pseudochirops corinnae. The sequence goes on along the minus strand of CM053589.1, from coordinate 132,060,880 downwards.
GATAAAATATAATTTGCACTTACCTGTATTTTAATTGGCCAAGAAAAGTTGCTGACATACACATAGAATGTAATGTTAGGATTGCCTCTGAAATTAAATTTTTCACAAGAAAAACTATCTCTGAATTCCTTTATTTTCACTCTGTAAATTAGCAGAATTTCCTCTCCAGATATTGTTCCAGCTAAAATGTAAATAAAATAGTTTTAGAACCCATATCAAGCAACAAAGTCTTGTTAAAATAAAGCAATACGATTTCACACTCACTCGTTATTAAAAAAACAACTACTACTATATTTTTTAAAACATAGTATGAATACATTTACCTTTGTCAATTATAATAAATTAGGAATAAGACCTGGCTCTGTGATTTCAATGATAAGCAGAATTTCTACATAAGGGTGCCTTCACTCCTAATTAGAGACTTAAGGAATTGCCCAGAGCATTGAGAGGTAAGGTGATTTGTCTAAGTTCATACAGCCAATAAGTGTCAAAAGGAGAATTTGAACTCAGGTCTTCCTGGTACTCAGGCTAACTCTTCTTGATCCACTATATCATGCTCAATCATACCACAAATATTCAACTTGCTAAAAGTAGATATTATGAATGAAACTTTGAAAATAATTATTTAACTCCACCAGAAAATGTTCTGGCAGTTATTATTTACAATGAAAAGTGTAAAAGTAAACTAATGACTTGGTATTTCTAAATTTCAAAATAAAACCTCTACTAATTTAAAAATAATTTGGAATTAGAGGAAAAGTCCACACTTTAAAATTTGAACTAACTGCTCACTTCCTGAAATACATGGTAGGCATTCAATATCTACTTCTGGAATTTAATTGAACAAAGTGATGCCAAGTTGATCCAGCTTCAATGTTAAACTGATATCTAATTAGCATACTGGCATTCACTTACTATATTTCTAGACCGACTGAATACAAACTGTTTTTAAATGTTAAGCATCCAATTTGATAATCTCTTTCACATGATAAAACAAAAGAAAATGCCAGCCCTACTCAAAGTCAATGATTATGAATCCTAAATTAAAGAATTCTATAGTATTGAAGTTTATCTATAATTTGGGTATATAAAACTAGATATAATAATATCTAGATGATGACTGTATTTTTATTTTTACCTGAATGTTTTGATATTGTGCAAAATCATTAAGTACCTTATAATATTCTTTATTGTGTGTGCATATATATCTCTGTGTGTGCTATATATACATTATATATACATATGCATTGTGTGGGTAAAGATATAGCATTATTGATAGTTCTACTTATGGAAACTAGGAAAAGTACATTACTGGTTTTTAAGATTTTATAAGGATAGGGGCTAGACCTATATTTCATTGTTATAGGGAGCTACCAGATAAGGAAACTCTCTTTACCAATAAAATCCTACAAGTTCTTTGTAATTTGTAGTTATAGAAAGCTGACTAGAGTGCTGAGAGAAAAAAAGGGATTTTATGCCAGTATCATGCAACCAGAATGTTGTCAGAGGGAGGGTGTGAACCCAGGTCTTCAAGACTTTGAGATCAAGCCTTTTTATTTTTAATCATTTATCTGGATGATAGCTATAAATCTAAACTTCCATGTTTTTGCAAGCTAAATATTGATAGCTTTCAGTCTTATTCAACAGTGTATTTTTGACTTAGTAAACTAAGATGAAGCAATGTATTTTATTCACAGAAGAATGAGAAAAGAGAAAGGGAACATACTTTCCCCCTCCAGGGGTGATAGTGGTGGTAGCGGTGGTATAATTCAACATGAGCATTTGTACTTCTCCTTGGATGTATTTTTCAAATGGCAATAAACCCAGTTCATAGATGCTTTCTTTAAAAAGGCTTATTAAATAAAGCTTTTATTCTCTCAACACTAAAGTTGAAAGGGGGAGGGATTTTATAGGTTGAAAATAACAGATAAGCCAGTTGTTATCACCACACACAGAAGAATTTCTTTGTATAATATCAATATTAAGGTTAATAATTAAATTTTAGCTTCAACACTGAAACAAAGAATTTAAATCTCAGTCTCTCCAGTCATTAACTGAGTAATTTATCTTAATTAAAATCACAGCTTTTCATAACAGTACCACTTAAAAATTTTAAATAGAATACAAGTTTTTTTGCTATCCAAGTAATTTTAATTGAATAAGGGAGAAAGTTAACATGTTAATGAAGCTTTATTCATATTACAAATTATTATCCATGTTTAACTAACTCAATAATAAAAACATAATGATAATGCAAAGAATATTTAAGTTTGTTACTGAATTTGAAAAAAAAGACAATCATGTTAGAATAACTTCTATTAAGTAGTGCTTTTAACAACCTACAGAAAAGAGATATATCATTAAAAATGTTCTTACCTGTTGAACTAATGGACCATGTAATGTTAAGATTAAAGTTGTTTGATGCATTAATGGAAATATCCAAATTTTTGTTTGACTGACAAGAAAAAGAAAATTAAATGTAAAAGACCAGAATTAAACAACATGGCATCTTAAATACTACACCTTAACCAGTACATTTCTCAAACAAGTCCTCATCCTAGGTGTCTTTCACTAGAGAATGAATGCTGGATTTCAACCCCAAAAAGAGATTTTTTTTTCCTTTTAAAAAATAAATATAGGTTTTAATATACTTTTATGCAAAATAGAAGCAAATTATTTTGTTATATTAGCAATCTGGAATTGCTTCATAAGATTTTTTTTCCCTAGTGATTTTTCCAGCATAGATAAGAGGAACTGCTTTTAAGCCTTTTTTTGTCACTGAGGTAGCTTTCTTCAGAGATTTCATTACTAGTTAATGTTTTCTATTATTAGTTTTTTCCCCTAAGTTTTAATCCTGTTCATATTAATTTATACTTCAACTTCTGACCTAAAAACTAATCTGGTCCTAGGTCAATAACCACTTGTTATAATGGAAATTTTTTTTTAAGTATTGATGATACATAGCCACTAAAGTACTTCACAATTCTGAAAATTCTAGGATTTTGATTCCAACTATGAGTGACATCTACTTTCTATTTACTATTGGTTTTTATTTTGAATTTGCAAACAAAGAATACACAAAGTTAATACTTTCCCTAAATCTTCAGAAAGTATACTTTGCAGGCTCCCTATGTGAAAGTACTAGGCTTATATACTGATACTAAAATACTAAAGAAAAAACACTCATTACATTTTAATGTAGATTATTTTATTTTTCAAGAGTGTGTCCTCCTAAAGTAAATCACATGGTTAAATAACTGACATTCAGCAACAGACTGTGGCTAGATAATTTATTATTTGTTAATATTTTGACAAGCCTTTCTTAATTTTAGTAGCCCAACACAAAATTATGTTGGTTTTAAGCAATTTAGTTTTCCATTTTACTGACACAATACAAATTTAAAACATTTACTTTACATGGAATATTATCATATATAAGCATATGTGTGTATACACACATAGAGGTGTATGTATATGTGTGAGTGTGAGTGTGTTTGTATAAAATAATGTAATGGTCTTCTACTAAAAGTCTCAACTTTATATTCCACTGTGGTATGAAAGTGACTTCGGGCTCCTGATGGCTATACAAGTGCTATTCAAGTTCTAGCAGTTCCTTCCCAAGCTGAAAAGGGTGTAAATCAAGATACACACTGAGAGAACATGTTGGTTGTCTGAGGACTGGTTAATTCAGAGAAGCTCATTACCAGGTTGATTGTACGATGATGAACAGTTTTGGTCAGTGAAATCCTTGAAAATTATCTATGTGACTTATAAAGTTAATATGATCTACACTGGGCAGCTAGGTGGCACAGGGATTAGAGTGCCTGAGCTGGAGTGAGAAGGATCTGAGTTCAAATTGGACCTCAGACAGTAATTAGCTGTCTGGCTTACCAAGTAAATTATTTAATCCTGTTTGATTCACTTTTCTCTCCTATAAAACAAGATGGAGAGGGAAATGGCAAGCCACTCTAGTATCTTTGCCAAGTAAACCTCAAATGTAGTCACAGAGTCAGACATGAATGAAATGATAGAACGAGAAGTGAGTTATATTGGTACAAGTACCCTCATTGAGGAAATTACAAACATTCAAGTGTTTATAGATTATTTTAGATAGTAACTAGCCAAGAATTTTAAAGGTAGTGAACAAATTTATTTAGAAGCATAATTTACCTATGTGATTTTGCCTTTTTCTTTTGTCAAAAGTTTTGATGGTTTTAAAGTATGAATTCCTGTTCACAATCTTAAATTGTATTCTTTTAAAGGGAAAAATTACAAATGTTATTATAGTATAATTAATTACAGTGGTAGATAGAGGACTGGGCCTGGAGTGAGGAAGATCTGAGTTCAAATTTGGCCATAAACTTTTACTGGCTGTGTGATTCTGAGTAAATCATTCTGTTTTCTTGAGTTTCTTCACCTGTAAAATGGAGCTAATAATAACACCTACCTCACAGAGTTGTTGTGAGAATCAAATGAGAAAATAATGATAAAATACTTAGCATGATGCCTGGTACATAGTAAATGCCACATAAATGCTAGCTATTATCACTATTGTTATCCTCACCATGAAATGACATAAGAGACTCAATCTGATACATTTATAAAGTATATCTACTAGACAGACTATTTTCTTTCATTTTTAATTTTTTAACTCTTGCCTTTCTTTTTTAAATTACATTTATTTTTTTTTTACTGTGCTTCTTCTCTACCAACTAGGCGTTCCATTAAATAAAAAGATAGTAAAAAGGGAGAAAAGACCTGTTAAGCAAAATCAACTAAAACACTGAACAAGTCTGCCAATGTATGGAGTAGCACGGCCAGAATAAACTACTATTTCTAATGGACAAAATAAAACAAAATATACAAACACATCACTTATAAAAAGAATGACTTTCTGAAGACAAGTGTCAAAGAGTGTGCCCAGTAATAACAGCTGATATTTACTAGGATAGAAGACTGAAAGGAAAAGAAAAAGGGAATTCTAAAATTAATCATTTGATCTAATTATTCAATTTGCTTCTCTTCCTTTTCTCCCTATTTCAGTGATTTCATTAGACCCTCTAGCTAAGAGTATCCTCTAAATATGCCAGTAATGGAAAAGAAAATAATTTTTTTCTCCCAGGCAATTCTCATGAAAAATTTGTTTTTCCAGCAAAAGATTTAATAATTTGTAAAATATTTATGGTTTTCAACAATCTCAAGCCTTCTTGGTATGTAAGTTTTATAAATATTCCGAATACCTTTTATAAATATAAAACAGTTCATATTAACTAAAAGAACAAAGAGTATGTGTGTATATATGTACATAAATATGTATGTGTGTATACATACACATCATGAAGAATATGAACATTTTCAATGCTTTCATATTGAGTAATTATAGATAGAATGAGTAGCAAAATATGCACATTTATTTCGTGTCATCTTAAGTGTCTTTGCCTGGATGTATTTTCCATCTGATTTGAATCAAATGATGCAATGATTTTGAAATGTATACAATTTAAAGCATATATCTAAAACAGTTTATACATCAATATAGCAATCAACAACCAATAAGCTAAATTGCAAGAGTCATAATTCAAGCAACTCAGGAAAATTATTACAATTCCAAAAGGACCAAAAAAAGATCCATGCTTTAGTAAAGAGAAAATATTCTCAATATGCTTTCCATCAGGAATGTCCAATTTATTAGAATTTTCCTAGTTTGAAAGAATGATTACAAGATGAATGCTTGTCTGAAATATTGTCTGAAAATGAAAGACATATTTTAAATTACAAAACATCTTGGAAAAGGTTCACAAAAGCTCTCAGAAAAGCCTGAATCTTATTCACAAGTTAATTTCATTTCTATATTGATATTTTAGAAAACAAAGGGGGAGATAGGATTGGGATCATTCATAAAACTCTACTGAGTTTTGTTTTGTTTTTTGCCTCTGGGCAGAGGTAATATCACAAAGAAATATAACAAAAAAGTTGAATCCCTCACTCCTAGTATTATTATGTTATGGAAGATGAATGATGCTTTCTCACCTGTTCTGGATTTGCTATGAAGTTTATGGCTGTATGATGGCGATCATCTTCCTGTAACAAACTGAAGGTAAACTGGTAGTCAATCAAAAGGCTGTCTGTGGACAAAGCAAAGCATAAGCATGAAAGTCTCCATACCTACTTAAAATTATATTTGCCAAATGTAATATGGTATCTAAAACAGATTGCAGATTTTTAGTTAAAATATGAGTTTTACTAGATGTTAGAAGATTTCTGACTTGAAAATATAAAATTTATCATCAAGCAACTGATGAAAACATGAAAAAAAAAACCAGAAAGAAGATCTCAATTCCAGACTGGTAAGACAATTATTAAAAAGAATCAAGCAAAAACTATTTAGTCAGCATATAAACATTATTGCCAGCTAAATAAAACTCTGAATATAACACATTGTAAAATTCTTCCACAATAAATGAGAAATCAAATAATTGGCTAATAAGTAATCATATAAATATTTTAAAATTATCTCAAATATCCATAGCCAATATTTTATTTTGTGTATCCTCATGTGATTTTAAATTTTAATCTACTAGTCTCTGTACAGACAAAGTATCTATGGAATACTGCTGCCATTTTGATTTCAGATTTGTATAAACTAATCAACAGAAAGAAGAGATGAAGTATGTGAAAGGTCAGTATTTTTTCTTCAGCACTGTAGAAATATTTCATACATTATAGCCAATTGATACTTAATGAGCCAATTATCACTGAAATATATGGTTACTATGTGTAAATTTAAGTTATTTATTGAAAACATGTATAGTGTTGTATTTGTTCAGAATTAACAAAAACATCTATATTAACAACCAGAACTCTCCTACCCACAAATGAGTAGGGACCCTTGCCTTGGTTCCTGGACTTTGAGGAAATCCTTTAGTAAAGAGTAGTCATTAGTTAAAGAATTATGTCCATAGTTTCTAGCACAAGTGAAAAGTCCATTTAAGGGATTGGTAAATAAGTTTTTTTCTTACACATTTAAATGTCAGGCCCAAAGCTTTAACCAATTGGTAATACTCATTGTACAGGATCTAAAAAATTCACAGTGCAGTTCGAAAAACAAAAGTGTGTGTGTTGGGGGAAAAGGCAGAGGTAAGCCATATTATGATTGCCTGTAAATTCCTATACAACATAGAAAGAAAGGATAATAAATACTTTATTTATGGATTCATCTATTTTCCTTAAGAATACTTATGTACACATTTATGGAACAGTACATTTTTAAGACTAGGCTTTCCAAATAGATTTGAATAAGAAAATGTTACAAAAACAAATTTCTGTTTCATTCTCTCTCTCTCTCCCCCAAAACATATACACACATACACACACACGCACAAAACACACACATGAACATACTTTCAGTTTCACTTACTTTTAAATTAATTCACATTAAGACTAAAATCATATTTTAATAACTACTAGAAAACAACATATGCAATCAAAATTAATTTTAATTATGATGATAAAGATTTTCCCTGGATAATAACTGTCAGTGGGTCTCGTATTCTGAGATATTACATTTTAGGGTTTGATAAAGATTGAAATTTGAAAGGAATCTTACTATTTGTTACAGTTTTTTAAGACTAGTGGAAAATTGAGAACAAAATGATACTGATAAATACAAACAGAGTCAAGGAAATTTTTGTCCAGTGAGGGACAAATTTTTGACCTTATCTTGATCAGAGAAGTAGAAGTAATTGTCCATTTTTAGTCTACTTGTGATAAGGTCTGTGAGAACATTACAATCATAAACAGTAAATGTTCATTTATACTAAAGAACAAATAGTTTGAGCCAGAGAAAAAAGCAAGTGTTTTATGATTTTTTATTATTCCTCCTCCTCCTATTCTACTACTATTGCTACTTACATTTAAATAAGATTTTGAAGTTTATGTGCAAGATCATTACCTCATCTGACCCTGACAACAAACTCATTATATTTTATGAATTCATATTTTCAAAACCTTATCCTTCATTACTACTGAAAAATTTCTACTTGTATAGAGAAAAAAAAATATTCCTAGAATGGAAAATAAGATTTAGAAAGCTACTCATGAAGTAGATCTGAATATAAATCAATCCTAATAACTATTTTATAATATTGATGAAAATAAAATTATCCCATAAACTGAAAGGAATTTACCAAAATTGCTCACACTGTCATTAACCAGAGCTTCTTGAAAATGCAGCTGCAAATGATTAAATCCAGACCAAACTTTACTGAAAACAGCATATTGAGACTCTAAACTATCTGAACATTAAAAAGTTGAAATTTCAAGTAATGATATCATCAAAAGACTATTCTATTCTTTTTCAAGAAATAAAACCTTTTCTGTTGGGATCATGAGACACATAAAATCTAATTGGATGATTAAATCCTTTGTTTACTTTTCTTCATTTGCTTGTACCTTAATGGAACTATGACATTAAGGAATTTAGTTTGCTTTTTGAGACAGAATGCAATGGCTAGACTACAGTTCTTCTCTTCTGCTAATATGCTGTTTTAAATGAATTGGTAATAGAACTGTGATAAGTTAGAGGTTGCTAAGATATTCAACATTTCCTTTTTTTTTTCCAATTTCATTAATTAATGTTCTTTATTGAAATTTTTAAGGATGGTAGACTTACCCTCTAAGATTCTTTTCAGGTCTAAACCTAGAATCCTGTGGTAAGTACATTACTAAAAGTAAGTATAAAATGTTTAAAGTACTAAATCATCCTAATTTTCAAAGAAAATTTCATAATGACATTAGGTAGCATACTGAATAAAGCATAATGCTTTGAGTAAGAAAGGCTTGAGTTCAAATCCTGTTGCAGACATTTATAAGCTGTGTGACTCTGAATGAGATACTTAATGTATCTACACCTAATTTCCTCATCTGCAAAATGGGGATAATAATAGCCCCTATGTGACAGGCTGTTGTGAAGGTCAATTTAAGTAACATGTAAAGAATTTGGAAACTGTAAGATACTATATAAATGCAAACTATTATTTCTATTATTATTATCTCTAGCTATAATGAAGCAAAAGATCAAAATATAATTACTTAGAGTAACACAATGGACAATATTTGTATGTAGATATGATATATTTAGAGTTCATTGTTGTAGGTATCTGAGTCCTGTCACTTAAACCGTTACTCAGTTGCAAAAACACTGGTTAAGTAATTGACTATGTAGAAAGGAAGAAATTGTCTCAAATAAAGTATTCAAATTGTCTAAGGATAACACATTCGTGAAGATACCATTGCTATCTTACTTTTCTTGTAAAATGTTTACCTAGAAATTTATATGTGCAAATTGCTACATATGCATATATTACATCCAATTTACTCTGTACATATTTTGCATCTACATGATTCTTTGCCTGCTGCCTTCCTCAGTAGAATATGAACTTGTGAATAAGAACTATTTTTACTTTTATTTGTATCTGCAGCACTTAGCACAGTACCTGGCACACAGTAAATATTTAACCAATACTTGCTGATTGACTGTGTGTATAGTGTTAGGTGAATTTAGAACTATATGAATGACAAGACACACACAATGATTGAAGTCAACTTAGAAAAAGGTCTGTAGTGTATGAAATGCCATATGACTTTGCCTTGCCCTTGTTTGGCAATTTTAGCAATAATTTAGTTGAAGGCATAGATCCTATGCTTATCAAATTTGTTGCTAAAGCAAAGTATGAGGAAATAGCTAATGGATATGGTGGGAGAATTAGATACAAAAAGATTCTAAAAGACTAGAGAGTACCATTCAAATAAGAAAAAATTTAATAGATATAAAAATATAAAGTCACATCAAGAATTTCAGATTCAGAAGGAATAAGTTAAGCCTATAACTAAAAATGAACTACTTAGCCAACCAATAGTCATACATATTTGGCTTAAAGACTTCCAATGAGAGGAAATCACTATCTCCACTGTAGTCCATTTTATTTTAAAGTAATCCTAATTATTAGGAGAATTTTCCTCACATTTAGCATGTTTGCCTCTTAAAGTGATATTTATCTATTTTTAAAAAATTAAAAATATCTATTTAAAATGTTGACTATTTAAAGTCAACATTTAAGCCCCATATCTTCTTAAGCCTAAGTATTCCCAGGTCATTCCACAGTTCTGGAAATACATGAACTCCAGGGCATTTAACATCATAGTTACTCTCCTCTGCTTACTCTCCAGATTATAAAAATTTCTTTAAAATGTGATACTCAGGATTTAGTTCAATTCTACAAAAATGGTTTTACACAAGGCAAAGTAGAGTAGGATTTCAATTCCTTATTACTAACAGCTATGACCTTCACTCTTAGTAAATTCCACATTTCCCTGTTATTTCACATTAATCATATTGTCTACCTAAACCACCAAAAAAATAGTATTATGTAGTACATAGAGTGCTGGAATTGTAGTCGGGATGACGTATGTTTGAATCCTGCCTCAGATATTTGCTATTTGTTTTGCCTGGGGAAAGTAATTTAACTTGCATCCCCAGTTTCCTCATCTGTAAAATGGGGGAATAATAACTTATACCTCACAATAATACCTTCTATCTACAAGTTTATCGTAGGGATCAAATGAGATAATGCATTTAAAATGTTATGTGCTTAAAGCATATGGATAGGAACCACAGAGATATACAAGATAAGTCCAGTTTAATTACTTTTTTGAGTATAGTTCCAAAGTGATTTCCAGAAAGGTGAAAAATTTATAACACTACCAATTCTGCAATGGTATGCCTGTCACCCTACAGCTTCTCCAAAACTTAGCATTTTCATTTTTCCAGCTCTCCCAATTTGCTCACCATGAAGCAACATCTTAGACTTAATTTTTTTTTTAATATCTTATTATTGATGTTTTGGAGCATTCTTTCACATACTTTTCATTTCTTCTTGGGAAAGCTGCTTGTTTACTAGTAGGAGACCTAAAATTTCTCCTCTCAGAGAGTGAACCAAAAAATAAACAAGAAACAAGCTAAAGAGCTAAATAGAATTTTAGAATAGTTTCATATGATAGACCTCTTTAGAAAACAGAATGGGAATACAAAAGGATATATTTTTCTCAACAGTACATGGCACCTCAACACAAACTGACCACATATTAGGGCATGAAAACTTCACAACAAAATGCAGAAAAGGAGGAATATTAAATGCATCTTATAATGCATTTAGAATTTTAATGCAATTATAATTATAATGCAATACAAATTGCATTTAATGAAGGTCAGTGGAAAGATAGATTAAAAATTAATTGGAAACTAAATAATTTGATCATAAAGAATAAGTGGATCAAAAAAAATTATAGAGACAATCAATAATTTCACTCAAAAGAATGACAGCAATGAGACAACACATACCAAAATTTATGGGATACATTCAAAGTAGTACTTAGGGGAAAATTGATATTTGTTAGTGCTTTCATGAATAACATAGAGAAAGAACAAATCAATGAATTGGGCATGTAACTAAAAAAACTAGAAAAAAATAAATTAACTCCCCCCCCAATTAAATACCAAATTGGAAATTCTGAAAAATCAAAGGTGAGATTAATAATGGACAGGAAAACCATTGAACTAATAAATAAAACTAGAAGCTGATTTACTGAAGGAAAAAAAAACAATAAAATAGAGAAACCATTGACTAACTTAATTTGAAAAAAAGGGAAAGAAAAAAATTCATTAAATGACTAGTATCAAAAATGAAAGGGGTGAATTAATTACCAATGAAGAGGAAATAAAAAAGAATTATTAGGAGCTGTTTACCCAATTATATGCCAATTAATCTGACAAACTAGGTGACATGGATAAATCTTTACAAAAATATAAATTATCCAGATTCACATAAGAGGAAATAACTCTACCTTACAGTTAAATTACCCAGATTCACAGAAGAGTTAAGAAAAAAGTTTTTAAGAGTTAAGAAAAAGAAATTGAACATGTCATTGGGGAGCATTCTAAGAAAAAATGCTCAGGGTCCAACCCATTCACAAGCGAATTCTATCAAATCTTCGAAGAACAATTAATGGGAGCCAAGATGGTGTAAAGGAAGCAGGAACTTTTCTAAGCTCCTCCATGTATTTCATCACTAAAGTTTAAAAAGTGAATCTGAACAGATTTCAGAGTGACAGAAACCATTGGGAGGAAGAGCACAACAGATTCCGAGCCCAGGAAAGTGCCCACGTAGGTCTGGGGAGGGGAAGCTTGGAGCATGTGGGGGCTGCACCAGTGTGGATCTGAGAGCAGACTACAGTTGACTGAGAAGGAGCCCCAGGCAGTGGACACACCCACCCCAAGGGATATTCACAGCCATCTCACCACAGGATGGAGGGTCAGTTGGAGCTGTGTAAGAAAAAGGGCAGGGCCCACAGCAGTGACAGCAGCTTCTCCTGGGGCTATCAGCCCACAGCCTGGACATTTAAAAATCATCTACCTGAATTTTCAGGAGCCAAGATGGCAGAATAAACCCTACCTGCTCAGATTCTCCCCCACTGACCCAGAAAACCCAGAAATAAATGTCCCACCCAGAGTAAAATCTTGAAATAGTGGAAATAGCCTCAGGCTTAGGTGTCACTGAAGAAGGGTATAACTGAGGCAGTATGGAATCTGAAGTGAAGGGCAGGAGGTATCCCAACAAGCCTCACCTCAACTGACCAGCTGGAGCTCCTAAAGCCCAAGCCGGGTAGAGCCAGGAAGCCCAAACAACACAAGCCCAGGTGTGCTTTAGCACCACCAGTGGAATCTGCAGACACCAATGTGCTGGCTGCCAGCTGCTGACCCTGCCTCAGCTGCAGCCCAGAGGCTCTGAGGTAGAAACCTGAAGTGGCCAGACCATCCATCCCTTCCCCACATGTTACTCTGTGAGCCTCAGGGTAACTCAGAGGAAACACTGAGATTCCTGGCCTTGGCCTCAGTCTAGACACCCAGAGTCTACAGCACACAAAGCTAACAACCAAACCCCTACCTCCCAGCCTGAGAAGCAGGCCGATTCCCAGAAGCAGATATCCACTCTAAAAATTCAGGACATAGGCAATCACAATGCGCAAGAAGGAATCTGGGAAATCAAGAATGACACAATCCTATTATAGTGAGCAAGAACAACCAAATTCAGAGGACAATATGGACTCTATACTCACACTGGAGACCACAGAAGGAAATACAAATTGGTCTCAGGCCCAAAAATCATTCTTGGAGGAGGTCAAGAAAGATTTTAGAAGCCAAATTAGAGAGGTAAAAGATAAATTTAAATCTACAGTGACCAAAAAACAAAAAAAAATCTACAGTGACCAAACACTGAAAAAAAACAAATCCTTATAAAATAAAATTGGTGAACTGAGATGTGAGATTCAAAATGAAACTGGAGAAAATACCTCCCTAAAACTGAAAATTGAACATATGGAAAAGGAGCTTCAAAAACTAACTGAGGAAAATAATTCACTAAAAATTAGAATCAGTCAAATTGAAGCTAAGGACTCTATGATGCATTAAGAGTCAGTCAAACAAAACATAAAGACTGAAAAATTAGAAGAAAGTGTAACATATCTCACTGGAAAAACAACTGACCTAGAGAACAGATCCAGGAGAGATAATCTAAGAATTATTGGTCTACCAGAAAGCCATAATGAAAAAAGGAGCCTGGACAACATCCTCCAAGAGATTGTCAAAGAAAACTGTCCTGAAGTCCTAGAATCTGAGGGTAAAATAGTTATGGAAAGAATTCATTGGACTCCTCCTGAGATTGAAAATTAAAAACTCCAAGAAATGTAGTAGCCAAATTCCAGAATTACAATGGCAAAGAGAAAATACAGCAAGCATCCAAAAAGAAAAAATTCAAATATCATGGAACTACAGTCAGGATTACACAGGACCTAGCACATTCTACATTAAAAGATCAGAGGGATAGGAGTTTGATATTTCATAAGGCAAAAGATCTAGGACTGCAACCAATGATCAACTACCCTGCAAAACTGAGCATAATCTTTCAGGCAAGGAGATGGTAATTTAATGAAATAAGGGACTTCCAGACTTTCCTGAGGAAAAAGCCAAAGCTCAATGGAAAATTCGATCTCCAATTACAAGAATCAAGGAAGTCATCAAAAGGGGAACAAGGAAAACACACATTCACACTTACACACACATGCACAGACATACACACATGCACACATGCACATAACTTGGGATTCAATAAGAGCAAACTGTATACATCCCTATATGAGAAACAGATACCTTTCAACATTGAAATTTATACAATTATCATGACATTTAAAAGAGATATACATAGATAGATGGTGTAGGTATAAATGAACTAATCTGATGATAAAAAACCATATGAAGAGTACAAAGAGATTGTAATGGGAGAAAAAGAAAGGATGAGGCAGAAAAAGGTAAACTATGCCACACAAAGAAGCATAAAAACATACTATAGTAGAGGGGAAGGAAGGACGGAGATGAACATCATATGAACTTTATTCTCATTGGTTCTGGTTCAAAGAGGTATCAACATAATCAGTTAAGTTTAGGATTCTAATGTGAAAAGACACAAAAACTCACTATAATAGAGGGAAAGGAAGGAATTCTATCAAACATTTAAAGAACAATTGATTCCAATACTATACAAACTATTTGGAAAAACTGGTGAAGGAGTCCTACCAAATTCTTTTTATGACACAAATATGGTCCTGATACCTAAATCAGGAAGAGACAAAACAGAAAGAAAATTACAGACCAATTTACCTCATGAATATAGATGCAAAAATTTTAGATAAAATATTAGCAAAAAGACTACAGAACTTATCACAAGAATAATACATTCTGATGAGGTAGTATTTATTCCAGGAATGCAAGGATGGTTCAGTATAAGGAAAAACCATCAGTATAATTTATCATATCAACAATAAAACTAGCAGAAACCATATGATTATCTCAATAGATGCAGAAAGGCTTTTAACAAAAATACAACATCCATTCCTAATTAAAAACACTAGAAAGTATAAGAATAAATGGAGTTTTCCTTAAAATAGCAGGTAGCATCTACTTAAAGCCATCAGCAAGTATTATATGTAATGTGGATAAACCAGAAGCATTTCCAATAAGATCAAGGGTGAAATGAGGATGATCACTATCACCCCTCTTATTCAATCTGGTACTAGAAACGTTAGCAGTAGCAAGTAGTAGAAGTAGTAGAAATACAAGTAGTAGAAGAAAAAGAAATTGAAGGAATCAAATTAGGCAAAGAAAAGACTAAGCTATCACTCTTTGCAGATGATATGATGATATACTTAGAGAATCCTAGAGAATCAAACAAAAAACTACTTGAGACAATGAATAAATTTGGCAAAGTTGCAGGATATAAAATAAACCCACGTAGATCCTTGGCATTCCTATATATTTCTAATGAAATCCAGCAGCAAGATATAGAAAGAAAAGTGCCATTTAAAGTTACTGTAGACATTATAAAATATTTGGGAATCTACCTGCCAAAACAAATCTGGGACCTATATGAACACAATTACAAAACACTTTTCACACAAATAAATAACTAACTGGAAAAAACATCAATTGCTTGTGGCTGGGTAGAGCGGATATAATAAAAATGACAATTTTGCCTAAATTAAATTACATATATAGTGCCATACCAATCAATCTACCAAAAAATTATAGTTAGAAAAAATGATAACAAAATTCATTTGGAAGAACAAAAGGTGCAGAATATCAACGAAATTAATGAAAAGAAATACTAGGAAAGGTGGCCTAGCCATACCAGATGTTCATCTGCATTATAAAGCAGCAATCATCAAAACTACTTGGTACTGGCTGAGGAATAGAGTAGTGGATCAGTGGAAAAGACTGAGTACACGATACTCAGCAGTCAATGACTGTAGTAATTTACTGTTTGACAAACACAAAGAGTCCAGTTTTGAGGATAAGAACTCACTATTTGACAAAAATTTCTGGGAAAACTGGAATATGGTGTGGCAGAAACTGGGCAGAGACCATTATCTAACACCGTAAACCAAAATCAAGTCTAAGTGGGTACATGATCTAGGTATAAAGGCTGATACTGTAGGCAATCTGGGAAAGCAAGGAATAGTTTACCTGTCAGATTCATGGAGAAGGGAAGAGTTTATGACCATATGAGAGTTAGCAAGCATTATAAAATGCAAAATGGATAATTTTGATTATGTTAAATTAAAAAGTTTCTGTGCAAACAAAGCCAATGTAACCAACATTAAGAGAGAAGTGGAAAATTGGGAAAGAATTTTTACAACCAGTGTGTCTGATAAAGGCCTCATTTCTAAAATATACAGAGAACTGAGTCAAATCTATAAGAATATAAGTCATTCTCCAATTGATAAATAGTCAAAGGATATGAACAGGCAGTTTTCAGAGGAAGAAATTAAAGGTATCTATAAGCATATGAAAAAATGCTCTAAATCATATTATGGAGAAGATATGGAAAAATTGGAATGCTAATGCATTGTTGCTGGAGTTGTGAACTGATTCAACCATTCTGGAGAGCAATCTGGAACTATGACCAAAGGGCTATAAATAATTTCATACCCTTTGACCCAGCAATACCACTTCTAAGGTTGTATCCCAAAGAAATCATAGAAGTTGGAGAAAGATCTATAAGTACAAAAATATTTATTGCAGCACTTTTTGTAGTGGAAAAGAATTGGAAACTAAGGGGATGCCCATCAATTTGAGAATGGCTAAATAAGTTGTGGTATATGAATGTAATGGAATACTATTGTGCTATAAGAAATGAGGAGCAGATGGACTTCATATTTTCCTAGAGATGCATATATGAACTAATACTGAGTGAGAAGAGCAGAGCCAGGAGAAATCTGTACATTATTACAGACACAATGTATGTGTGATGACCAGCTTTGATAGACTGGATTCTCAGCAATGCAAGGTTATAAGACAACTCCTAAAGACTCGTGATGGAGAGAGATGTCTACATTCAGAGAAAGAACAGAGTTTGAATGCAGATTGAAGCAAACTACCTGCTGTCTTTCTTTTTCTTGTTTGGTTTTGTTTTCTCTTTCCCATTGTTCATTCCATCAGGTACAATCCTTTTTTACAACCTGACTACTGTCTAATGTGAAAGTATTTGCAGATCCTATGCTTGACTGCATGCTGCCATGGAGGTGAGGAGAAAGAGGAGAGAAAATTTGAAATTCAAGGGATTGTGGATCTTGTAAACTAAAAAGAAACAAACAAATTAATAAAGACCAAAAAAAAAGAAGAAAAAAGAACCATTAATCCCAATACTAGGGAAAATAGGTGAAGGAGGAGTCCTATCAAATTCCTTTTATGACATAAATGCAATGCTTATAGTTAAATCAGGGAGAACAAAAACAGAGAAGGAAAGCTATAGATCAATTACCCTAATGAATATTGATGAAAAATTAAAGTGAAATAGTAGCAAGGAGATTGTAGCAATATCTGATAAAGATTGTACACTACACTCACATGGTAGGACTAGTTAAAAGTTAGGAAAATTATCAGCATAACTGAACATATCAATAACAAAATCAAAAGAAAAAATACAATTATTTCAGTAGATGCAAAATAGCCTTTGATAAAATGCAACACTCGTTCCTTTTGAAAACACTAGAGAGCATTGGAGCTTTCCTTAAAATAAGTAATATCTATCTAAAACCATCAGCAAGTATTATCTATAATGGAAATAAGCCAGAAGTTTTCTCAATAGGCTTCCCAAGGCATGAAACATGGATGTCTACCATCACCATTATTATTCTATATTGTACTAGAAATGGTAACTATAGCATTAAGAGAAGAAAAAGAAATCAAAGGAATTAGAATAGGTAATGAGCAAACAAAGCTATTATTCTCTGCAGAGGATCTGATATATAATATACTTAGTGAATGCTAGAGAATCAACTAAAAGAACTAATTGAAATAATTAACAACAATAGCAAAGTTTCAGAATATAAAATAAACCCACATAAACAATCAACATTTCTATATGTTTCCAACAAAGTCCAGCAGCAAGAGACAGAGAGAGCAATTCCATTTGAAATAACTGCAGACAATATAAAATACTTCAAAATCTACCTGCCAAGACAAATCCAGGAACTGTATGAAAACAATTACCAAACCTTTCTCACACAAATAAAGTCAGATCTAAACAACTGGAAAAAATATTAATTGCTCATTAATAGGTTGAGTCAATAGTAATAAAATTGAGAATTCTACTTAATCTACTTATTCTATGGCACACCAATCAAACTGCCAAAAAATTATTTTATAGACCTAAGAAAAGTAATAACAAAATTCATCTAGAAGAACAGAAGATGAAGAATATCAACGGAATCAATGAAAAAAAATGCAAAGGAAGGTGGCCTAACCATAGCAGATATCAAACTGTATTATAAAGTGGTAATCATCAAAACAAATTAATACTAAGAAACAGAGTAGTGGATCAGTGGAATAGATTAGGTACATCATACACAATAGTAAATGACCATTGTAATTTAGTGTTTGATAAATCTAAAGATCCAAGCTTTTGGGACAAAAACTCATTATTCGATAAAAAAAAAATACTGCTGGGAAAATGAGTAAATGGTATGGCAGAAACTAGATATAGACTAACACTTCATGTCATTTACTAATATAAGTTTAAAATGGGTACATGATTTACACATATAGGGTGATACCATAAACAAATTAGGAGAGTATAGAATACTTTACCTGCCAGATCTATGGATAAAGGAAGAATTTAAGACTAAAGAAGAGATAGAGAGCATAATGAAATGCAAAATATATAATTTTAATTATATAAAATTTTAAAAAGTTTTAACACAAACAAAACCAACAAAACTAAAATTAGAAGAAAAGCAGAAAACTGCAGAAAATTTTATAGCAAATATCTCTGATAAAGACCTCATTTCTCAAATATGTAGAGAACTGAGTCACATTTATAAGAATATAAATCATTCCCCAATTGATAAATAGTCAAAGGATATAAACAAGCAGTTTTCTGATAAAGAAATCAAAGCTATGGGTGGCTAGGTGGTGCAGTGAATGGACTGGCCCTGAAGTCAGAAGGACTTGAGTTCAAATTGAGCCTCAGACACTTAACACTTACTAGCCATGTGACCTTGGGCAAGTCACTTAACCCTGATTGCTCAGCCTTCCCCCTCCAAAAAAAGTAAAAAAGAAAAAAAAGGAAAGAAAAAGAAAGAAAGAAAGAAATGAGCCAGAAGATGGCCTAGTTTGTGTATTAAAAAAAAAAAATCAAAGCTATCTATAGTCATATGAAAAAAATGCTCTGAATCACTATTGAAGAGAGAAAGGAAAATTAAAACAACTCTGAGGTACCATCTCATACCCATCAGATTGGTTAATATGACAGAAAAGGAAAATGATAAGTGTAGGAGGGGATGTGGGAAAATTTGGTCACTAATGCAATGTTGGTGAAGGTGTAAACAGATATAATCATTCTAAAGAGCAATTTGAAACCATGTTCAAAGGCTTATCAATTTCTACATACCTTTTGATCCAGCAATACCACTATTAGACCTGCATCCCAAAGAGATTAAAAAGGAGGGGAAAGAACCTATTTGTACAAAAATATTTAGAGTGGTTCTTTTTTGTAGCAGCTAAAAATTGGAAATCAGGGGAACATCCATCAATTGGGGAATGGCTGAACAAGTTGCATTGTATGATTGTAAGGGAATACTATGTGCTATAAGAAATGATGAGCTGGATACTTTCAAAAAAACCTGGACTCAGACAAACTGATGCAAAGTTAAGTGAGCAGAACAAAGAGAACACTGTACACTGTAACAGCAATACTGTATGTTGAACAACTGTGAATAATGTAGTTATTCTCAGCAATACAATGATCTAAGACAATCTCAAAGGATTCACAATAAAAAATACTATCCATCTCCAGAGAAAAAACTGATGGCATCTGAATACAGACCGAAGCATGCTGTTTTTTCCTTGATGTAATAGTAATGGAATTTGAAGATGTTCCATGCCCCTTGTATTGGCAAGAAAACAGGTACTTAGCACCTTGTTTCAAGTTCATGATTGTGTCAAGTATTAAGATCCAAAACTTGTGAATCCCACAGTGGGATGAACTTGTTGATGTAACAGGAAGCAGAAGAACAGGCAGGAGCTCATACCATATATAAGGAAATGCCCAAGCTCAGAGAGGCCAGAACTGCTGGGAGGGAGCATCTGAAGGCTGAGCAACTACTGTTGGAGAGAGAGAAGAGAACTGAGAACTGAGAACTTCTTCTGAGAGTTGCTGAGAACTTTTTTTAAAAATTTTTTTTGTATTTATTAATTTGATTATTTACTTTTGGTTTACAAGATTCAGTTCCACAATACCTTGAGTTTTAAATTTTCTCCCCATCCTCATCTTCCCTTCCCCACCATGGCAGCATGTTATCAAGTATAGGATCTGCAAACACTTTCACATTAGACACTAGTCAGGTTGTAAAGAAGGATTGTAACTGATGGAATGAACAATGGGAAAGAGGAAACAAAACTCTGCCTTAAATGCTCACTAGTTACGTGATGCTTGATGAGTCACTCAATCTCCATAGCCTGAGTTTTCTAATAAATATAATCAGGATAATAACACCTACCCCATAAGTTTGTTGAGGATCAAATAAAATAATGAGATGAGGATCAATGAGATAATTATGTCAAGTGCTTATGCAAACCTTAAAGTATTGTATGAATTCTAGTTATTATTGTTTTTACTTATTAATATCACCTAACCTTTCTAACTTTTAACATTATCTATTTGGCTCATGCTAGATATATCATGTAAAATGCTGGTTAAAGTCTTTTTTTTTTCTTTTTTCTTTTTTTTTTTTTTTGCCAAATTGATTTCCATTTCTTCTATTAGTTCTAGGTGACTAGGGAATCCTTACCCAATTAATTGGTATGCCAAGTCTGAACAACATATGATCACTGTTTGACTCCATTTGGGTCTTATTTAATTATGTTCTATTGAACTGTTCAATAAATTTAATTTTTATTTAACACATTTGTATTAGATTTATTCAACACATTAAAATATATTAATCAAGGCAAATAACTTTGATAATTACTGCTTAAAATATTGTTTGAGATATGATAAAGCTAATTCCTTTTCATTCTTAATTTTAAAAAATTATTTCCCTTCTAATTCTTGACCTATTTATACAAAATGAATTTTTGCTATCATTCCACAAATTTTATAAATCTCATTCCACAACAACCCCTTATTGGTTTCTTATGACACTCAAGCCACAATTGGTGGGAATACTGCCTTTTTATTATATTGGTAACTCGATAATGAATAATAAATATCACTCTGATTATTTAAGTGCCCCTTTATGTTTATAAAGTATGTTTTATAGTCATATTCATATAAAAGAATATTGGTAAGTTAATATTAAGATGGTACACGCTTTTAGCAATTTTGAATGAAATTTCTTTTTTTAAAACTACTCCTTTTAGGTCTTAAAATACTGGTAGAGAATGGATTATGATTTTTGTGGGCATATTTTATGCCCTGCTACTTTACTGAATTTATCATTTTAATTTTTTTAATTGCCTCTCTGGCATTCTCTAAATAAACTTATAATTTCTTTGCACAGATAATATGGGCAGCTTTGCTTTACTTGTGATTTACTGGGAAAGTTTGTAGCAATTTTCAAGCACAAGTAAAGCTAGCTTTTATTTTTACAAACTGTTTAGCAATTTAAGGAATGATCAGGTTTTTCCTATAATGGTTAATTAGTTGTTTGGTGGTGGTGGTGTTTAAAAATACAAAGGAATGTTCTATTCTGTTAGTGGCTTTGTTTCAGTATCTATAGATATAATTATGATTTTTATTTTCCTAACATTGAAAACCCATGAATTTCTGCCATAAATCCAATGCAGAGAAACTGCCACAAGATGTTGTACTGTAGTCTCTTTATTAACATGCTATTTACTATTGTTACCTCAATATTCCTTACTTCAATTGGTGTGAATCTTTCTTTTTCTACTTGATCTTCCTGATTTCAGTATCAGGAAAACTTTTTTTTTTTTCTTGCAGTTGTTTATTAAAGTATATTCTATCTTAATTTTTTAAAAAATGCAACAGAAGAATTAATTGTTATTTAAATGTGTGATGGTATTTGTATACAAGTCTATGGTAGGGCATGGGGACAAACAGGATTTATTTAATTTTTGGGGGGGGGGAGAGGCAAGGCAATTGGGGTTAAATGACTTGCCCAAGGTCACACAGCTAGCTAAGTATCAAGTGTCTGAGACTGGACTTATACTCAGGTTCTCCTGATTGCAGGGCCAGTGCTCTATTCATTGAGCATAGCTACCTAGCTACCCCCTGGATTTATTTATATGTGCTATTTGCAGATCTCTGCAAACGCAGTGAGAAATGCACTGAACACTGAAATCAACACAAAAGCCAAAAATTTCTGGAAGCAGTTTTAAAATAGTGAAAGTTAAAAAGGAATACAATAACCTGAATGAGTTATACTTTCAAGGCAAAGCTTCTTGGTTATATGTTACAGTAAATTAAAAGTAGTCTCATTCACTTTTTATTTTGGGGAAGAGTAAACATATCTGTCTTTATAGAATGGTGTGCCAAAAAACTGATCCTCAGTTCTAAATAATGAATGAGTAAAGAAAAGAAACATGGTTGAAATCAAGCCTACAAAACATTATTAAAGATCATGGAATCCAAGTAAGAAACTAAAATCTTACAAAATATGATGAAGAGGAATTTAAACTGTGAAGGGTGAAAGGAGAAAGCTGACCACAAGTTATATTACACGGAAATTAATAAATTCAAACTACTGAGTTTGACTGCAGTTACTTACAAAATCCTAGGATTTTGTAGAATGAACTATTAAAGGGGTGGTTTCTTAATGTTTAGAAATGGTAGCATTGATAACTACAAACTAATATGACTTTATCAGGACTAGATTTATCAGATTAGTTACTTATCTCTGCTGTACCCACATAAAGTAAAATATTCTCCTTGAGGGAAGAAATCATTGTCCCCCTCATCCGTAACACATAGCACAATTCCATTTGTATAAAATACTTAATAAATTACTATTAACTTTAATTGAATTATCCTTTTTCCCTTTTTTTTTGAAATGGTTATTAGGATACCTATCAGGGGTGGAGCCAAGATGGCGGCATAGGAGCAGCAAGGTACCGCAGCTCCCACATAGTCACCTCAAATACCCATAAAATATGACTCTAAACAAATTTTAGGTCTTTAAAACTCACATAAATATGCCTCTCACTGAAGGCAGCTCGGCAGGAAGACATAATCTCAGCACTGGGAGCCGAAAACAGCCCAACCTGAAACCATGTCGTGGCCCCAGGGGCAGCTAGGATGAGCCACAGTTGGAGCTTCAGGAGAGTGGATAAGAGGCAGCTGTGGCAGTTTCCAGGATTATCAAGCCATAAGAAACAAGGACTAAGTGAAAGGTCAGTGGAACTTGGCTAAAATTGGGGAGAAAAGCAGGTCGGGCCAAACTGCCTCCCGGGAAAGGAAGTGGCAGAAGCAGAGGCCCTGCAGCCACTTCCACATATCTGCTTTAGAGCTCCTGGGCTGCAGACTGTGGGG
>CM053589.1:132008321-132036720 GCA_028646515.1 Pseudochirops corinnae | reverse complement strand
GACATATAATCAGTCTCTCACAATATGCCCACTGTGGAGATGTTCTGCATAATTACACATATGTGCAGCCTGCATTTAATTGCTTGTCCTTCCAGTGGGGGTGGGTGACGAAGAAGGAAGAGAAAGAATCTAGAATTTAAAGTTCTATAATCAAATGTTAAAAATATTATATGTATATATATATATATATACATATATACAATTATTATTATTATTATTATTATTATTATTAACTACATCCCACTGGGAATTAAGATACACAGGCCCTGTGGTAGGGAGATCCATCCTGCCCTACCAGAAAGTCAGAGGGCTGAGGGGGAGGACATAGGAGAGAGCATACTGGGGATTGGTTATACACTGGGATGGCTGTTTTGAGGTGCTGGGTAGGGGAAAGATGGGGAGAAAATTTGTAACTCAAAATCTGAAGGAAATGAATGATGTAAACAAGAAAATAAATAAATTAATTTTAAAAAAATGAAATGGTTATTGGAATGGTAAAGTAGTACAATATTCTAGGCAAAGATAACTTAGATTCCAGCAATACTTTTTCCAGAAAGTTATGCTGTCCTTGTACACAGAATATAAACATGTGAATTAGATCTGTGAAATCAAATATTTCATGTATGAAAGCCATATTTTGACTTTTAAAAAGTTAATACCCTCACATGATAGCAGTTACCTATACTACTAGAATTCTACTATTATTGCTATCAGTACCTATTTATTGAACAAATACATCAGAAAAAAAGATAGTGATTAATGTAGATATAGATTCATATGTACTGTTGCTATAACTCTCTGGACCAAGAGGTCCGGTTGGGCATAAGTAGGCTAACTGATCAGACTGTTAGAATCAGATCTAGTTGAGGGACTTGAACCAATGAGTACTTCTTAATGGGTTGCTAACAGCTTTGAGGGAGATATCCTATTGAGCACCTCCAGGATCCATCTTGGCTCTGTGATACTTAAGATTTTTATCAATAATATATAAAAAGATAGATGGCATTTGTTTGAGTTTGAAAAAAGGAACTATTAAATGTCCTATGTGAAATCGCCTTGAGTTATTTGTAGTTATTAATAAACTCAAAGACAAAAATTAAGAAGTTAAAACTGTAACAGCAAGCACCCTACCATACCCAGGATGGCTGCTAACACAGGTTCTTTGATCTGTTTTACTACAGGAAAGCAACTTTAAATTGTTAACAATCTTTAATTAAATACACATACACACACACACATATATGTATGTATGTATGTATGTATTCATTTAGTTCAGGAGGAAAAGCCAGCACCCTGAACTTCAAAAAATACAAACAGAAATTACAGCAGACAAAAAGTACAGAGAAAATAAGACAAAATAAGACCAACAGACAGGGCTTCTAGCTGTCTGACCATTACATACATACATATTTAGTCACCAGAGAGAGAAGCACTGACATCTGGGTTTTCAAAGCTGGAGGGATCAACAGCTACCTAGAGTCTCATCTGGCCAAATCACACAACTCTTTCTATAAGTGAGGCTCAAAACAAAGCCTTACCTCAGAGTATGTATACATACATACATATATACATATATATATATGTATGTATGTATGTATGTATGTATGTATGTATGTATGTATGTATATGTATATATACCCTTCTTCAGAGTCAGAGGACATCCCAACTTTCATGACCCATTGCCTAATTACAAAGTAACAAAAAGTGTGGGACCTTCCCGAAAAACAAATTTCCCCCCAATCAAGCTGCAAGTTCAGTTCCACTTGAACCAATTAATGGGCAGGGAAGATCTTCAAATTCCCTTACCATTACAAGAACACATCTAGAAAATCAACCATATTCTTTTATTCACATGTTTTATCTATAATTTCAGAGATTGTTGTATTTTGATCTATCATAAAGTTCTACCATGTAATTCTGCATATTTGACAGCTCTCTGTATGAATTCAGTCATTTTCCTAGATCTATATTTGTTCACTGGATCTGTGTTGACTATTATTCTAATTTCTATTATCTGTTTGCTGCTTTTTAGGTTTCCTATTATATTCTCCACATTGGTTTTTGTTTTCATTAGTTATTATTAAACTTTTTAAAAATTAGCCTTTAATTCTGGAATGTTATTCTTGTGATTTCAAAAAAAAAAAAAACCTTTGTATATATCTCCCTTTATCCGAGCCTCTCGTTGTTCTATGTCCTAACTTAAAGACATGTTTCTACATATCTTGTGATCATTCTTTTCTCATCTGAGTGTCTAATCATACTTTAAGTTTTTTAAGCTATTCAAATATATCAAAAAAATCCACAAATTTATTTCCTTTTTTCATCATCTATTAACGATGATTTTTTTTTTACTTCCCTGAGTATTTTTAAATTATTTTTTTCCTTTGGCTTTTCTCTTTGTTGTTTATTGAGTGATACGTGAAAACTTGGCTCTCTTCAAATCTTTAAATCTGCTACTGTGCATAGAAAATCGTTGGAGGAGTCATCAAAATATATAAAACATATCTGGAAAGATATCACTCAGTGATCTCATCAACTCCGATGATTTCATTTATCATCTCTATGCAGATAATTCTAAGAAGTACTTGTCCAGACCTAACTTCTCTCCTAAACTCCAATTTTGCATCTCAAGATTAAAAATTAGAATTAGAAATTAGAAATCTCAACTATTTCCTGGCAATACTAGGCATTTAATAAATGCTAGTGAACTTGGCTTGAATTCTTTGTTTTCATATAGCCATGAATTCTTTACAGAGTCTTTATCTTTAGAAAACATTTCAAGTCAGGGTGGCTAGGTGGCACAGTGAATAGAGCACTGACCCTGGAGTCAGGAGGACCTGAGTTCGAATTCAGCTTCAGACACTTAACACTTACCAGCCTCATGACCCTGAGCAAATCACTTAATCCCAATTACCCAGCCTTACCCCCTCCAAAAAACAAAAACAAAGCAAAGCAAAACAAACAAAAAAGAAAACATTTCAAATATTTACTATTACTACATATTCCCCTTTTAAAGTATGACAAATAATATACTGATTTACATATTGAAAGGTTTCAGTTATCAAGAAAGCTTGTTGCACCATTTTATATCAGTGTGCTACATTGCTTAAAAATATAGTCAAAATAATTGTTTGGTTAAAAATTCACTGATTCCACTTGTCAAGATCCTCTTAACATCTTTTTAATCATTTAAAAATGTTCCAAGAGCTTGATTACTTACTCAATTAAGAAAAATAACAATGATTAGGAAGATTGAATTGATTCCTTACACAAAAAAGCATCATTTTAATTAAATAGGAAAATAAATTTTAAAACAGATAGTTTTCATTTATACACTAAGACTAATTTTAAAAGAACTATTCTCACTCATGAATGCAAGTTGTCATTCGGATTAATGATGTCTATGAGTAAATAGTCAAAAGAAGAGAGACTCATTGATACCATGCAAGTCTTTAAATCAAATTTTCCTTAAAGGACTGTTTTCATTTTTATACATACATATTCTGAGCTTCTCCCAAAAGCACAAAAGGGAATAGGTCAAAACATCCATACTTAATATTACATAATACAATTCACCAACTGTGAATAATTTATTTTTTAAATTTCTAATTAAAAAATGTAATGTATCTTTCTGCTTAGTTATAGTGTCTTAGCAAGTTCCTAACACAATTGATTAAAATACACATGATTTCGGACATTTTTTTTTTTTGACAAACCCTTCCATTCGACAACACTCCTAAGAATAGACTTAAAAGTTTTCCATTTAGAATTGGAAAATACCAGTGCATTGCTAGGTATTTTGGGGGGAGGGGGGCTTTTTTGGAGGGGGGAAGGCAGGGCAATTGGGGTTATGTGACTTGCCCAAGGTCACACAGCTAATAAGTGTTAGGTGTCTGAGGCCAGATTTGAACTCAGATCCTCCTGACACCAGGGCCAGCACTGTATTCACTGCACCACCTAGCTGCCCTGCATTGCTAGGTATGACTATAATAGGAGAAAGAGGAATTGTTAATCAGGATCTAAAATATACACATGTAATGGTATTGGAATTTAAAGATCCAACTGTATTGGCTTGGTTTTGGGGTTGAGTGTTGAAACCCAGAGCTTGTGAATCCCACTTGTGGGATGGACTTGTTGACATGAAGCAAGAGGCCTGAACGGGGAGGAGCTGGTGCCATGGATTTAAAGAGGGGCCCAATCAGAGAGAAGCAGAAAAACTTTTGGGAAGCAGCATGCTGGAGGCAGAGAGAGAAGAGAATTGATGGGGGCCAGAGTTTCTGAGAGAGAGACAGAGAGAGAGAGAGAGAGAGGGAGAGAGAGATCTGCCAGCTAAAAGCTTCCCAAACTACTGAGGGCCAGTTTGAGCTGCCCAGGACTTTTGAGAGCTGCCACTTGGAGCTGCGAGAAATGAGAAGGCATGACTGTGATGCTGGTATTTTGTCTGTTTTGATGTTGTTTTGCCACATTTGTCTGATGGTAAAGGACAGTGTTGTTGTTACAGGGGTCCTGGATCCTTGCTGTTGGTTCAGAAGCCCTGAAGGAGGATTTTCTTGTTGTATGCTTACAGAAATCCTGGAAGAGGGTCTTGCTGATGTTTTCAGGGGTCCTGAGACTGTTCTGCAGGCAGAGAGTGAATTGATGAGGACACTGGCAATCGTGGCTTTGCTAAGTTTTGTCTCCCCAGGAACAGAGAATGCTGAGAATTTGCCTAGTGTCAAGGTGAAGAAAAGACCTCTCCTTGGGTATTGAATGCTGTATTGATATAAGCTTCTTGTGGCATAGGGATAGATGGCCTTTGTGCTCTCCACTGCCCCTTTGAGGAGGAGCTTGGTGGGTAACTGATGATAATTGTAATTCAGTTGTAATCCAGGGGTGCAACACTTTGATTTTTGTGGTTTATGACTGACCAAATTCAAATACAAGAAGCATGAGAAGGCAATCATGGAAAAGAAATCATAAGGAACTTATCAAAGTTGAACTATTTACATGCCAACCATGATCAAATAAAGAGCCTAGAAATCATCTTTCAAAAAATTATTGAGGAGGTGGAGCCAAGATGGCTGAGTAGAAACAACACTTCAGTGCTGCTCTGGCTTCCACCTCCTCCAATACATGTAAAAAATGACTCTAAACAAACTTTAGTGCTATAGAACCCACAAAGTAACAGAGAGAAACAAAGTTCCCACTGTAGGAAGTCTGGCAGGCTGGCAAGAAAGCTCCATCTCAGAATGCTGGGAGCTGAGGGCAGTCCTACCTGAGCCACTGTTTTAGCCCTAAGGCAGTCCCAACCAGCTGCAGCTGGAGCACCCTTCACAAGAGTAAATCACCAGCAGCTGTAGCAGTTTCCAGACTTCTCAATCCATAAATGGCAAAGACAAAGTAAAAGCTCAGTGTGGAACATGTTTGGTCCAGAGGGAAACAGAAGAGTGTTGTCTGGCTGCTACTCCTGGAGCAAGAAGCAGGGTAGCTATGGTAGCTGCAGGTGCTGCCGTGTGGCTGCTTCAGAGCTCCTGGCCTGCAGAATGTAGGGGGACCAAGCGACCATTCAGAGGCTAAGTGCATTTGCTTTGACCTGCTTGGATCCAGATCACAATCTTGGGTGGTGGTCCTGGGGTGTGTGACCAGTGAGCCAGAGAGTATGGGGGCTGTAGAGAGGGTGACCTCCTAATAGCTCCAGCAGCTGCAAAAACCCCAGCTATTTGGGCACAGCTTTCTCCATTCTGGAAACAGAGTTCTACCATGGCAAAGAGCTCAAAAGTTAAGTAATTGGCTGACAATAGGAGCAAGCAAAGGAAGCACAAACAGACCATAGAATCCTTTTTTGGGGACAAAATGGATCAAGTCATGGAGTGGTAGGAAGACAGAGAAGTCAGAGCTCCTGCATTAAAATCCTCCAAGAAAAATATGAACTGGTTACAGGCCATGGAGCACCTCAAGGAGGATTTTGGAAAAAAAGGAAAATAGGAGAAGTGGAGGAAAAATTGGGAAGAGAAATGAGAATGATGCAGTAAAATCATGAAAAGCAAGTCAACAGCCCGCTAAAGGGGACCCAAAAATACACTGAAGAAAATACCTTAAAAAATAGATTAACTCAAATGGCAAAAGAGGCCCAAAAAGCCAATGAGAAGAATGCCTTAAAAAGATGAATTTGCCACATGAAAAATGAATTTGAAAAACACACTGAAGAGAATAACTCCTTCAAAATTAGATTGGAGCAATTGGAAGCTAATGACTTTATGAGAAATCAAGATACTATAAAACATATCCAAACAAATGAAAAAGGAGAAGGCAATGTGAAATATCTCATTGGAAAAACCACTGACCTGGAAAACACATCCAGGAGAGATAATTTAGAAATTATTGGACTACCTGAAAGCCATGATCAAAAAAAGATCCTAGACATCATCTTTCAAGAAATTATCAGGCAAAATTGCCCTAATATTCTAGAACCAGAGGGCAAAATAGAAATGGAAAGAATTCACCAATCACCTCTTGAAAAAGATCTCAAAAAGAAAACTCCTAGGAATATTATAGCCAAATTCCAGATTTTGCAGGTCAAGGAGCAAATACTGCAAGCAGTCAGGAAGAAACAATCTGAGTATTATGGAAACATAATCAGGATAACACAAGACCTAGCAGCTTCTACATTAAGGGTTCAAAGGTTTTGGAATATGATATTTTGGAGATCAAAGGAGCTATGAAGAATCACCTACCCAGAAAAACTGAGTATAATGCTACAGGGGAAAATATGGTCATTTGATGAAATAGAGGACTTTCAAACATTCTTGATGAAAAAACCTGAGCTGAACAGAAAATTTGACTCTCAGATACAAGAAGCAAGAGAAGCATGAGAAGGTAAACAGGAAAAAGAAATCATAAAGAACTTATCGAAGTTGAACTATTTGTATTCCTACATGGAAAAATGATAATTATAACTCATAAGACTTTTCTCAGTATGAGGACAGCTGAAGGGAATATATATGTGTGTATGCATGTATAGGAAGATGTATATGTATATAAATATATATGTTAGTCTGAGCATATGTGTGTTCATGTATACATAGTCAGAAGGTATAGGATGAATTGAATATGAAGGGATGATAACTAAAAAAATAAAATTAAAAGGTGAGAGAGGAATTTATTGGGAGAAGAAGAAAGGGAACAATAGATTAGGGTAAATTATAACATAATATAATAAATAAAAGAGGCAAGACAAAACTGTTACAATGGAGAGGAAGTGAAGGAAGGTGAAAGGGAATGGGACAACCTGATTTTCATTGAATTTGACCTAAGGAAGGAATAATATACATACTCAATTGGGTATCTTAGCCTATAGGCAAATAGGGAGGTAGAGGATAAGAGGGGGAGGACAGAAGGGAGGGCAGACTAGGGGAGAGGATAGTTAGAAGCAAACATTTTGAAAAGGGTTAGGGTCAAAGGAGAAAATAGAATAAGTGGGGGGTGGGATAGTATGGAGGAAAATATAATTAGTAATTTACAATTTAACTACTATGTAAATGATTTGGATAACTACACATGTACAATCTATATTGAATTGCTTATCTTCCCAGTAGGGGTGGGTGAAGAGGAAACAAGGGGAAAAAAATCTGGAACAAAAAGTTTTAAAAACAAATGTTTAAAAGTTTGTTTTTTATACACAACTGGGAAATAAGATATACAGCTACTGTGGTATAGAAATCCATCTTACCCTACTAGAAAGTTAGGGAGTGAAGGGGGAGGACACAAGAGAGAACAGATTGGGAGAAGGGGTATTCAGTAGGCTTGCTATTTTGGGGTGGAGG
Organism: Pseudochirops corinnae; assembly: GCA_028646515.1. Lineage (NCBI taxonomy): Eukaryota > Metazoa > Chordata > Mammalia > Diprotodontia > Pseudocheiridae > Pseudochirops > Pseudochirops corinnae. Next base: position 132,028,918 of record CM053589.1, on the reverse strand, counting down.
TAGGGGAAAGATGGGGAGAAAAAATTTAACTCAAAATCTTGTGGAAATAAGTGTTGAAAACTAAAAAATTTTTTTAAAAATTAAAATTATCAAGGAAAACTGGACTGATATTCTAGCACCAGAGGGGAAAATACTTATAGAAAGAATCCACCAATCACCTCCTGAAGAGATCCCAAAAGGAAATCTCCTAGGAATATTGTAGCCAAATTCCAGAGTTCCTGGGTCAAGAAGGAAATATTGCAAGCAGCCAGGAAGAAATAATTCAAGTATTGTGGAAACCCAAACAGGATAACAAAAGATTTAGCAGCTTCTACATTAAGGGATTGCAGGGCTTGGAATATGATATTCATGAGATCAAAGGAACTAGGATTAAAACCATGAATTACCTACCTAGCAAAACTGAGTATAATACATGGGTGAGGGGATGGACATTCAATGAAATAGAGGACCTTCAAGCATTCTTGATGAAAAGACTAGAGCTGAATAGGAAATCTGACTTTCAAATATAAGACTCAAGAGAAGCATGAAAGGATAAACGGGTAAGAAAAATCATAAGGAACTTCTTAAAATTGAACTGTTTACATTCCTACATGGAAAGTTAATATTTGCAACTCATGAGACCTTTCTCAGTATTAGGGTAGTTGGAAGAAAAATACATACATACATATACACATACATGCATGCCTACATATATATACACACATAAACATGTATATATACATATGTGTATTTATACAGGGTGAATTGAATAGAAAAAGATGATATCTAAAATTAAAATTAAGGGGTGAGAGGGGAATGTACTAGGAGAAGGAGAAAAGGAGAGGTAAAATGGGGTAAATTATCTCACATAAAAGAGGCAAGAAAAAGCTTTTACAATGGAGGACAAGAGGGGGGAGGTGAGAGGGAATGAGTGAACCTTACTCTCATTGGATTTGGCTAAATGAGGGAATAACATATACACTCAATTGGGTATAAAAATCTATCTTACCCTACAGGAAAGTACGGGGAAAGGGGATAAGAGAGGAGAATATGAGAGAAAGGAAGACAAATGGGAGGAGAGGGTAATCAGAAGCAAACACTTTTGAGGAGAGACAGAGTCAAAAAGAGATTAGAATAAATAGGGGGGTGGCATAGGATGGAGGGGAATGTAGTTAGTCTTTCACAACATGACTATTATGGAAGTGTTTTCCATGACTACACACATGCAACCTATTTCAAAATGCTTGCCTTCTCAATGAGGGTGGGTAGGAAGAGAAGGAGAGAATGTGGAACTCAAAGTCTTAAAAATGAATGTTAAAAAATTTTACATGCCATTGGGAAATAATATATATGGGCAGTGGGGTATAGAAATTTATCTTGCCTACAGGAAAATAGAAGGGAAGAGGAAAAGAGGAGAGGGGGTGATAGAAGGGAGGGCAAATTGGGGTTTGGGGTAATCACACTGTTTTGGAGTGGGAAAAGAGAGAGATAAGGAGAAAATCTGGAACTTGAAATCTCATGGAAGTGAATTTTGAAAACAAAAAATTAATTAGTAAATTCAAAAAACTCTATCGTGTTCATCTTCTCTTGATTTTAGTTACAGTGATAGGAGGTAACCAGGGTAGGTCTATTATCTTCCTTTTACAGATGTGGAAACTAAAACCAACACATTTTACATGATTTCTACAAAGTCACATAGATTTTAGGCCTCCCTAACTCTCAGCCCAGTCTTCTGACTCTTCTATTCTTTGTATCTGACCATAAATATTCTTGACTACTTTAAATTGGATCTCAGATAAATTTACATATCTCAATATGAGGAGATGCTTCACCCTTAGCTATTATTTAGAGATTTAGTGTAGTTTAGTGTAAATACAAGTATATTTTAATGAATAAATAAATGAATGAAAAAGTCTATTAAACATTAAATGTGTGCAAAGCACTGTACTAAGGGTTGGGGATACAAACAGAAAATGGAGATACTCCTTGTTGTCAAGGAATTTACATTCTAATGGAGAAGACAATACATATAGGATGTTTCAGCTGCAAGTCAGATGAAAACGTGCTACAGTTCATAGCGTACAGAGGTAAATAAGATGATGACACAACTTCTGTAATGTCATTTCTACTGATAAAATGGTATTTGTTTTTTGTTTCCATTTATTATACCACTTAGTGGTTGCAAGGACTTTGGCTGCCAGAATTTTATTTCCCAGGTTATCAGTAACTATAACTACTGAAAAGGTAGAGGCTTCAGCACCTGCAGAAGAAATTGCTAGATGGCACCTCCACAACTACTGTTTCTCTGGGTGATGGCTCCAGAGGCTAGACTGGGAGCAAGAAAGTAGTTTGAGGTAGGGGACTACCACTCTGCTATTGGGGTTTGGGAGTTCAGAGTCCATGGCAATCTCCATTAGGGTCAAGGTGATAGTAATGATTTGGTTCACGACACATGTTGCCTCCCATTTCTCCCTTCGGCTTTCTTACTTCTCTAGTTAAGCTGGCTTGCCCAGTTCATAGGTGATAGCTACCAATTGGTAGGGATAGATGACCCCTTGCCAAAGCATTTCTTCCTTAGATGATGGCTGCAGGGGCTGTGCAGGGGCTGTGCAGGAAGCAGGGCTAGAGGCCTAAGAGATGCTACTATTCTCAAGGTTCTTAGGTTTACCTGCCTATTGATAAGTGTTGGTCAGCAGATATGTTGGTAAGAATAAATAGATCTCTTTTTTCACACTGAAGGTTGTTCTCCTCAGTGACTGCTGCATGAAGTCACAAGATCAGGTTTGGAAGACATGCTTTCTTATGTACTTGCTATGTGACCTTGGGAAAATCATTTACTCTTATAGGGATGATTTAGTTTCCTTATCAGCTGACTTGCAGCTGAGATGATCCCTAAGGTTGTTTTTAGGTCTGAATCCTTTGATCATCATGCCTCATAATGCCTACATATAATCTCTACCTCTTGCCCAGCCCCATGCTGAACTGTTCTTCTTGCCATGTGCTAATTACAATACAACTGAGGGCTAGACTTGCACTTATTCATCTATTGAAGATAATGAAAAGCAATATGAGTCTTTGTACCTATTCAGAGAAAATTGTTTTCTATTTAATCATTCAAAATGCATGGGGGTTTGAGGATATCAATTCAAGTAAATTAGAGAAACAAGTAAGAGCCTAATATGTGCCACTCATTCTACCAGGCCCTTTGGAGACAAGTACACAAGTTATGCCATTTTGAGCTTCAAGGAACTTTCATTCTCCTGAAGCATACAAGATGGATTCAAATAAGTACAATGCATGGAACCCTAAAGGAGAAGACAAAAAAAAAAAACTGGGAGAAGCATTAGGGATGGCTCTTTAGAGGATGTGAAACCTGAGTAGAAAGAGTAAATATAAGACAAAACTTCTGGCATCTGTAAAAAAGGGGTAGGGAAACTAGGTGGCACAGTGGATAGAGTGTCAGGCTTAGAGTCAGGAAAACACATCTTCCTGATCTCAAATCTGGCTTCAGACACTTGTGTGACCCTGGGCAAGTCATTTAACCTTGTTTTCCTCAGTTTCCTAATATGTAAAATAAATTAGAAAAGGAAATGGCAAACCATCTCAATATCTTTGCCAAGAAAACCCCAAATCAGTCATGAAGCATAGGACATAACTAAAACAACTGAACAACAATTTTTTTTTAAATGAGTATATTCCACACGAGGGACCACTAGTGCAAAAATATAGATGTAGCAGAAGAAAAACATATATTTGGAAGAGCTAGCAGGATAATTTGATAGAGTGGAGAATGGACAGGGAGTATTAAGTTGACAAGAATAGTAGGTGGGAGGCAGATTGTGGAGGGTTTTAGTTGTTAAGCTGTCAAGTTCATATTTTTCCTATAGGCAATGGTGAGACATGGGAGGATTTTGAGCAGGATGGTGACAAGCAGTGACATCTGTGTTTTTAAAAATATTACCTCAGCCTACCTGGGAATGAATTAAAATAAGAAGAGAATGAAATGAAGCTTACAATAGTGCAGGTATAAGGGTCTGAATTTTGGTGATTCTCTAAAAGGAGAAAAAAAAGAGATACAGCACCTAAAACTTGACAACAATATACACAGACAAGATGAGGAAGAATGTAGTTAAATATAACCCAGAGTTGTGAACTAAGATGAACTTGAAAAACGAATTTATAATTCCAGTTTAACATGATAATTCTAGCCCTGCCCTGTTTGCGTCAAGTTCCTTTACGAACCAAATGATCTCAAGTATTTGAGAACTCCTATTAGAAAAATGAGCTGTAACTATGTTCTAAACCTCAATCAATGTTAGATGAAGTACAGAATAATGTGAGATCAAACTTCTTAAAGTATTCCTCTATGAATCTGGATACCCCGACATCCAGTGTACACTACAATCATCACCATGTCACTCTCCTGCCTGTGGCTTGGCTTTTAGTTAAGACTAGCTACTAATACTGGCATTTTATACTCAAATTCCTGCAGAAGAAAGTCCTTAAGGACACAGGCTGGACAGTTTTGTCTTCAATCTTCATTTTTTTAAAAAATTTTTTCATTGAGAGTTTTCAGTAAGACCACAAAAGATTCTATGTGTCCAGTGCAAATACAATAAAGGTAATATATAATTCTAATGTATAACTTCTTATATTAGATATAATAATTATGTTATTATAATTAATATTATTATTTTCATGATTGATAAATATTATACAATATAATAATGTGATTATTGATTATGATAAATAATATTTGTAGCTGTCACCTAAAAAATTCTGTATACCAGACTGCTAAAATCTGGATGAGTATTTTCCTAAATACTAATGTGTCCTTGAAAGGAAGATGCAATAATAACAATACTAAAAGCTAACATTTGTCTAGTACCTGTGTTCCAGACACTGCATCAAGTGCTTTTAGAAACATTCCATAAAATGATTTTCACACAACCCTCAGAGGTATTTGCTGTTATCATTACCTCCATTTTACAGTTGAGGAAATTGAGCAAAACAGAAGTTAGGTAACATGCCCAAAATCGCATAACTAGTAAGTGTCTGAGGCCAAATTTTAACTCGTTTCTCTGATTCTAAGTCAAGCACTCCATCTACTGTGCCACTATCTGAATCATTAGAACTTTATTCTAGTTGTCATGAAAAGATGTAAATAAAATTAAAAGTCTCACGAGAAGAATCCCTCTACCTCTCAACACCCTATCTCCAGTGACACAATCAATAATTTTTCTTGGAATTTTTGTTAGGAACCCAAATGAAACAGGAAAATGGACTTCTCATTAGGAGAAGAATCCTGAAGATCAGTTAAAAAATACTTGAAAATTGTCCCTAATCCCATATTCCAGTGCAGGCAGTTATGAAAAATAAACCTTTGCTGTTGTTATTGTTCAGTCATTAAGTCATGTTTTATTCTTTGTGACCCCATGAGTCATAGCATGCCAGTACCATGGGGTTTCCTTGGCAAAGATACTGGAGTAGTTTTCCATTTCCTTCCCCAGTGGATTAAGACAAAGGGTAAGTGACTTGCCGAGGATCACACAGCTAGTATGTGGTGGAGGTTAAATTTAAACTAGGGTCTTTCTGACTCCACGTCCTGTAGAATGGTGAATTCCCAAATCATTAGGGTAAGATATAAGTTCCAAAACAAGCAATTTTTAAAAGTGTGAGCCTAATGCAATTGGAAGAGAAGAGAGCCAAAATGAATTAAGTAAAAGTGTAGGTAGATGCAGAGAGGGAATTATGTAACCTCAAAACATTGAAACAGTTTAGAGATATTTTAGTCCAAGCCCCTTGGTCCTAACAATTAAAAAAAAAAAAAAAAACACTGAAAACTTCAAGCACTTTAAAAATCCAGGATTAAGACTTTATCCTGTCTAGGTTTTGACATATGTGTGTGTGTGTGTGTGTGATGGAAAAATAACATTAATAATAAAAATGATTTCCTGAAATGCTGGCAAATTAGGTTCTGGTGATAGCATTTATTAAGTTAGTATTCCAGCCCATGTACTTAATTGTTCCCCAAGGTCTAAGAGACTGATAGGGTGACATAGGGCTGCAGAATGAACCTACTGAAATGACTGGTATAATCATATATGTATATATGAGTGTGTGTGTGTGTGTATGTGTATATTATGGTTTCTTAACCTTTTTTGCATCAAAGACTCCTTTGGCAACCTGGTAAAATCCATGAACTCATTCTTAGAATAATGTCTTTAAATATATAAAATAAAACACACAGCATTAGAAGGGAAACCAAGTATATTAAAATCAGAATTTTTTTCCAATACAAATTTATGGACTCCTGAAATGCTTCCATTGACCCTTGGAGGGGGGGTCCTATGAATTTCAAGTTAAGAAGGATAGCATAGTCAGTAATGTTTTTAGTGTTCTGATAGCACAAGAAGGAAAAGACAAATTGGAACAAATTAGAAATAGCAATACACCCATCACTTGGAAATGTTTCAATGCCGATGATGTTGAATACTAAAACAGGCAAACCATAAGTGTGTATGAAATGAACTTAAGAAAAAATTAATTTTGTTACTTGCTAACAGTATTTCAAAACAAAATTGGAAATAGATTCCACCAGCTATAGGCCATAGTTTCATACTGCTTTTTCTCAGCTTCAAATCATACAACAGCAAATTACTGGCCAATGCAGAGTAATCATAAACAATAATTACATCTGTGAGCCTAGGTTAGACAAAAGAAATTATAGAATCAAAGAGATACTAAAATGTTATGAGCAAAAAGTTGACATATCAAAATCACTGGAAATTTTAGTAAAAACACTAGAAATTATACCTAATAATAAAACAGATTACAAAAGTAATAATAAAGTTTCAAGCAATTTTGAAAAGTAGATGGAGAAACTCAGGCTGGAATTTTTGAAAAAACCCTTTTCTGTGTTTGATGGCATGAATGCATTTAGCAAATTAATTATACCAAAACAGTAATTCAACAAATCTGGTAACTGCTGTAACCATCATGGATGATCATATACTGCCACAGTAATCTGACAAAAATGTAATTTGAAAGAAAGTGTAAAAACATTTTAGTTAAAGGCTGATAAAAAGTACAGACAACAGGAATTCCTTAATGTAACTAAAAGCGACTCAAAGTCAATAAATGTTTAAAACTTAAGAATGGAACCAAAAGACCTTTCATGCTCAACAGTAGCATGAATTTATCCAAAATATATCAATGAAGAAACAAAGCTGAGTTGTGTAGATTTGTTTATCAAACCAGGTAGTGTTTGTGATAACAATCAATGAGCTAACTTTCACTAGAACATACAGAAAGTTTTCCTTAAAGAGCCCTGACTTACTGATCAATGTAGATTATTCAAGGAAGCAGTAGAAACTGTGTAATGCAGAAATGCAGGCTATAAAAATTTGCTACCTGCAAAATACCTAGAAAGATGAGAAGCAGTCACTAGAATTGGACATAAGAAGCTTACTTACTTCTTTTCATGAACTCACAGATGGCAAATCTTCATACTACAAATATATATTCCAGAGAACTCAATCACTAAACTGTATGAAATGATCATTATCAAATGTAAAACTTATAGAATATCACTTAGACAAAAGAGTGAGCTAGACAAATTTAAGCTACTATACAAAATATTCATTATTACCAAAGTGACTAGAATAAAGCACTTTCAAAATAGAGAAACCTAGCAACATTAGAAATCATTTGGGAATCCAAGGATGTGCAGATTGTTCTTGTTCTCTTGCCTACACTACTGGAACTGTACAAATGAGCCTTTTAATAAAACTATAGAGGATATTTTATTATTTTATTCAAATAAATCAAGCAGTTATTTTATATGTCTATAATACTCTGCAAAACATTTAAAATAATAGCAAGATAGCTACTTATCCAAGCATCATTTCTATCTGAACACCATAAAATAATGGTAATATAGTGCTTTTGTTGATTAACACAAAATCTTTGATTCAGTTCCATACTTCTAGCATTTTTAGATAATATAAGTGACTCAGAATGGTGAGAATACTAGAGTATTTTATGTTCATGAAGGTATTCTTTATTTAAAGCATTCCTCAAATACAATGATGTTAAGAACAATAAATATAAAATGTGGCATCTTTTATAGAGATAGGTTAAGATCTCTACAATTCTTGGTTTAAATCTATGATTAATTCTCCTAAGCAGAACTGAGCATGACTTTGAAATTAAAGTGGCACTGAGGTGAGGCAGAGCAAAAAAGTGATGGACCCAAGTTCCAATGTTGTTCAAATGGACCCAAGTCAGCAAGACCCAAGTTCCAATGTTGTCTGAAGCACTTACTGGTCATGTGACTGTGGGTTAGTAACTTAACCTCTCTCAGTCTCAGTTTCCCCACCTGTAAAATGACAACAATGATAGCACCTACTTCCCAGGATTGTTGTGAACATCGAATGAGATACCAAATACAGAGTGCTTTGTAAACTTTAAAGTGTTATTATATAAATGCTATTATTATTACTATTGTTGTTTTTTTATTATTGTAATTGCCAGAAGTATATCCCCTTACTTGATATACATGGATAACATTAGTTTTATGACTCCATAGAAAGATATATTCAATATCTTCGCCATCTTATGCAATCTTTCTCTGATAATATCAAAATGTCATCTGGACTTAATAAATGCGAAACTGTTCATGTATACCTAGGACAGACAGATACTAAAGACTCTAAGCTTGAGTTCAGAAGTCAGACTGTAATAATGGATGAAGATGATGCTTATGAATAACGTGGTCCCCTCCAATCAAGTCAAATGAAGCATAAAGTTTTTAGGAGAATACTGTGGTTGTATATGTTAAAGGCCTAAATGTCATGCTGAATCAAATCTCCATGGGAAAAAAAAAACATATTTACAACAATGAACCTCTATGGAATATCAGTATTAATGGGCATTTTCAGACCGATAAAAGTGTAAAGCTTGCTAAAAGAAACCAATATATAAAACTGATAAACACAGCATCAATTGCCCTAAGGTAGTTATGGAAATATTGACACTTCATCAATAGGAGGAAAAGAATTGATAGACAAAAGAACTCGTGATAAATAGGTTTAAAAGCTACATAAAAATTTTTGGAATGAGCTGACATTACTGAGCAATAGTAAACATGGAAAATAGGTATATACCTTTGGCTGTTTTGAATGACACCAAAAGTGATTTACGTGTGGATGTAATTTATGCAACAACTATGATCCAAGAATGAAGCAAAAAGCTCTCTATAGACAATATCCACATGAATGCAACCAACATCATAGCAACAAAGTATCTAATGAACGGTTATTTGTCATGTTACTTTGCTTATGAAAACTGATAAATTTGTGAGGGCAATTCAGGATTACATAATTGGCCCTGCAAAATATAGATGGATTATCTTCAATGTCCCCCCAAACTACTTAGCATTGTAAATTGCAATCATTGCAGAAAGACTGTGCAATAAATAATTGTAAAACCTTTGTGCCTACCAAATACCCAGAAAGACATAGCTATTGGCTAAAATTGTGCAAGAGAAAGTCACTTTCTTTCATAAACTAATAGACAACATAACTCATTCCATAAATACAAATATTTATTCCATAAATATAAGAGCTTAACAAAAACTAAACTGAAACCATAGCTTTGTCACAGATAGAATTTACAGTTAAAAAAATCTAGATATAACATTGATCTACAAACATTTAAGAACAACCTTTTTAATATATGTTGTCATAGCAAATATTCATTATCTCCGAACTATATTCAATGAAAAGCTTTTAAAAATAATAGAGACCTAGCAAAAGAAATCTTCCTCGTGTGAGAATAGAAATGTGTGTATTTAAACATACAATTGTATATATATATATATATATATCCCATCATTTTGTCTGCTACTTGAGTTATCCCAAAGATATTTTCAGTGAGCATTCAGGATATGAGCTTATATCCCAATATTTTTACTCAATTAAAAAAAGTTATCATATCCACATGTGAAATCATTCACAGAATATTAAACATTAAAAAAGAAACACAATGACTACTCCTAGATTAATTTCTATCTGAATTCCATAAAAGGAGAATAAAAGGAATAACAAGGACAGTAGTAATAATTGTTAACTGATATGATGATGAGTTTCTCCATACTTAGTCAAGCTGCTACTCAGAGGACAAGCACCAAAGCTTTTCCAACTTGATAGAAACTACCAGAACTTGTACTACACTGAGAACATTTCATGAAATGCAGAATTCCTGCCACACAAGAGTAGGATATGGAGGAAGGAAATATGGGGAGAGATCAAACATAGGGCTAAGGTAGTTGCTAAAGAGCATCTGAGGTCTGGTTCAAACAAATAGAGGACTTTTTGCTTCGACAAATGTGGTGGGGATCAAGGACAATGAGAACAACTTTTCCCATTTCTATAGTGTTTTATGGCTTACAAAGGCCCCTAAATATCCATGTAAGGATGGGACTAGTTTAGTTATCTCTATTTTATAGAGCAGAAAAATATGTGTCAGAGAGAGATGGTTTTCCCAGTGGTTATATATCTACTAAGTATTCAACTGGCATTTGAACCCAGGTTTCATGCTTTTTCCACATCAGGCTGCGTTATCAGTACCACATCTTTCTCATATCACATAGTAATGCCACCTTGTGTGTGCAAAACAAAGCCCTTTCTTGAAAATTACCCCATTTATATTTTACAACTACCTTGTGAAGAAGGCATAGAATTTTATAGAAAAGGAAACTAATATTGAGGGATCTCCTTTTTTTTTCCTTTAGATCTGAATTTTCCGTTATTGAACAAAGAAAATCATAATAATAAGGCAAGAAAATTTGCTTTATTTTTTTATATTTATGTTTTCCATTTCAGCTTGAATAAGTAGAAAGCGTCTGTAGGGTGTGTTGCTGTTGCAGTAACTGAAGCAGGTGAAGACAGTCATTTAGAGGGAGTTATATATCCAGATATTTGGAGGAAATACTGAAATTTTTATGTAGGAACTTTCAAAAAAAGCCTCATACTTGGCTCATTTGGCATGATGGTAATGGGATCCAACTCTTAAGAAGCCAAGAATAATTATTGAATGGATACAGAAAAAACGGGGCATGTAAAAGAAAATGGCATGTGTGGACAAGTTATTGAGTAAGTGAAAAGTTGCTTATACTTCAGAATGACCATAAAATGGCCTCTAGATAAATAGATAGCCAGATAGATAGATTCTATTATGCCTCATGTATTGACCAAGGAATAAATAAAAAGGATTGAACCTTGGCTTTTTTTCATGATGCAAACCCCTTTCCCCACCAGGAACTAAGAAGGTTCTGCCTTTTCTGACATGTATTGCATAATCAACATTATTAATTAATTAATCTGGTGATTTACCAAAAGAACCTCGGTTATCTCAGATAAAAGGAATTACATACCAAAAAGATTGAAAATTAGTCAAATTAAAATTTCTACTACTCCAGTTATCTTCTGAAATCTTTCTGAATTGCTTTAATATAAATGGATTCCCTGATCCAAGGAGGAAATGTGATAGTGAGCCACTAGTTCAGCGTCTTATTTGTATCACTCTAATACTGCCAATTATTATGGATGAAGAAATACAAAATGGATGAAGATCTGCTAGAAAGGTAAAATTGAAAGGAGATCTTTAGAAGTGGGAGTACTAGATAAACAAGTGATTATTAAGAACTGTCTGAAGTAACAATTTCTTGGCACATTATTTTCTCTTTCAAAAAGTAGAGCCAGTCTGACACGTTCCTAGCTAACAAAAGGTAAAAATTTCCTTTTAATGAAAAAATAAAGAAGAATAAGAACATGAAGTGACCTTTTAAAATGTAAGAATGCTATGTAAGTATAGAATATATCCTAGCAAAATATTCTAGGTAAAAATAGCAAATTTTTAATTAGAGCAAACTTTCTGTAAAATTATTTCTTATTGATCATTATCCCTTAAGTACTGGATTACATGAGACAAAAATTGCAATTTGTTGTTTTGTATGGTTACATTAGTAGATACTGACTGAATATCAAATCAATTATTTAATTATTTGATCAATTATCAAAGTACACAGTTTTTTCCCCTGAAAATAAAATGTTCTTAATATTCTGGTTTTATCACCTGAAATTTTGCTTTAAATGGAAAGGAAAATAATCTTAATTTTTATTGGTCTACCCTTTTTTCTATTTAGTGTATTAACTTATCCTTTTGGACAGTCAAATTGAATAAGACATTATAATTACTTAGGATTAATTTACAATCATAAGATTTAGAGCTAATTTCATTGATGAAGATCCTGGGTTCCACTTTAGCAGTGTACTATCTACAAATTCTATCTGTGTGCATCCACAGAGTTTGAAAGAAGATATTAACTTTTTCAGAATCAAAGCAATTAATAAAGAAATTAAGGTTGAGACATATGTTCAGTCTCAATAAAAGTGTTTTGGGATAACTGAATGAATAACTGTTGCTAGAAACTTTTATGATAATATTACACTGGAGCAGCAAGCACCCTAGCATGTCAGGATGGCTGTTAGCACAGGTTCTTAGATCTGCTTTTCTAAAGGAAAGCAACTCAAAAATGGATTAACAATCTTACTTTAATCAAACATACATCATTTACCCAGTTCAGGGGGAAAAGTCAGCACCTTGAACTTCAGAGAAAATACAAACAGAAATTATAAGCAGACAAAAAGATACAGAGAAACAGACCAACAGTTGGTTCCAGTTGCCTGACCATTACATCCATTCAGTGTTAGTTACCAGAGAGAGAAGCACCAATATCTAGGTTTTCAAAGCCTGGGGCTCAACAACTGCCCAGAGTCTCATCTGGCCAAAACACACAACTCTTCCCATTAGTGAGCTCCAAAGCAAACCTCACATCAGGGTATACATAGCTTTCTCCAGGGTCAGACAATATCACAACCCTTGTGACACACTGCCTAATTACAAAGTAACAAGGTGTGAGCATTTCGGAAAAACAAGTCTCCCACCACAGGCTCCATGTGACCACATTCAGCCTATTATGGGGCAGAGTACATTTTCAAATCAGCGAAGGTCCTCAAATTCACTTAAGCCTATCAAGGGGCAGGGCAGATCTTCAAATTCCCATTAGCTTTACATACACTAAATAAGAAAAATATATTCCTTAGTATCTAAAAATGCAATTACATGACCAAAAATAGAATCAAACCTCTATACAGCAGAAATCAATAATGGCAGGAGATTATAATGAATGTCAGTAAATGAAATAAAGAGATAATTTAAAATTTCATTTTTACCATAGTTTCTTTCAATTCAATCCAACTCTCCTCTCTCTCTGTCCCTCCTTAAGAATCAACTATGAGTTCTATTTTGAACATGTTGAACTTGAACTACTGAAGGGAACATTCCAATTGAGATGCCCAGCAGGTAGTTTTCAACATAGGAATGTAAGTCTTTGTAATATGTAAGGGACAAATATATAAATATAGAATTTATAAAGAATGGACATAGAATGTTATATTTAGGGAATAATTAGTAGTAAAATTTGGATGAATCACAGTTCATGACAGGGAGTAGTATGAAATAAGGTTAGAAAAGTAGGTGGAAACCAGATTGTAGAAGGTACTAACCATTAGCTAAGGAGTTTCTATTTTAGAGCAGAGGTAATGGTGAGTCTCTGGAGCTTTTTGAGAAAGGGAATGATAGTAAGACCCATACTTTTAGATGATTATTTTATTAGGTGGAAGATATATTTGAGAGGAGAGAAATTGGAAGCAGGAAGATCAATTAAGAATCAGTTCCAGTAGTCCAAAAAAGAGTGATGAGTGTAATAGCTATATACTTTGGAATGGAGGGGAAGAGATAAGATATTTTGTGGAGGTAGTATTAATAAGACTCGGCAAATAATTAGCTATGATGGGGCAGGGGGAGGGGGAGCATTAAGGAAAAGAGAAATATCAAGGATGACTCCAAGGTTCTGAACTTCAGTGGCAGGAAGAATAGGGAGAGCAGGTTTTTGAGATAGCATTATGAGCAGTGTTGGATTCAAAGAAAGATTACAAGGGACTCTGAAGTAGGTGATAAGGAAGTAAATATAGGTGGAGCAGATGACTCTTTCTAGGAGATTTCAGTAAAAGGGAAGAGATATGAGATGATAATTTGAGGTTGTAGCAAAGTGAACCAACAGGACTGCTTATCTATTTAAGTATGGAGAGGACTTATTTTTTTGTAAACAGAAGGAAAAGAACAGGTATGGAGAGAAAACATATGTAGATAAGAATAATGGTAAAAGAGTCAATATTTTAGAGGATCAGAAGGGAAAAGAATCAATATCATAATTAGAGACTTCTTCCTCAGAGATTAGAGCAGCGGTTCTTAACCTGTGGGTTATGTTCAATTTGTAACAATGAAAATACATCCTGCATATCAAATATTTATATCACAACTCATAACAGTACCAAAATTACAGTTATGAAGTAGCAATGAAAATAATTTTATGGTTGGGGGTCACCACAACATGAGGAACTGTATTAAAGGGTCGCAGCATTAGGAAGGTTGAGAATCGTTGGATTAGAGAAAAGGTAGAGAGGATAGATAAAAAGTTCAAAGACTTGGAATAAGGGTGACAATGGATAGTGTTGATTTTCCCAGTAAGTAGGAGGTGAGGAGGCTTCAAGAAAGAAAAAAAAAAGGTTGGGAACAACTACTGTGTGGAAAAAAGATTGAGAGTTAATTGAGGATTAATAAAAGGAATGTTTTGAAGTAGCAAGGGGCTAGTTGGTAAGTACTCCTATTTATCTTTTTAAACAGAGTATTTATTATAAACTTAATAACCATACTAGAACATTCAAAGTAATACATAAAAGTAAAAACTAAAATACTTAAAATTATACATTCTAAATAGTAACTTGCTAAAACTATATTCCTATCTCAATGTATAAATGTACGTATATGTTTATAATATACAAAATCATAATACCTTAGTTGATTCTTTGTTCCCTTCTAATATATTTTTCTTGTGAATAATTTATTGGAATTTATTTGTTGCTATTATTCTTGCAAATGTACATATGCAAGTGTGGAGAGATGAAGACAGAGACAGAGACATAATATATAACATAATTTTATTTGCTAAAACAGCATTTCCTAAATTTATTTAGACTTGAACTAAATTAACAGAAGCCATAGTCCAAATAATCTGGAGTAACAGAAAACCCTGGGATAAAGGGGGAAATAGGAGCATTTTTAGAAAAAAATAAACAGTCCATATTCATACTTTAATATGCTATCATATTAATATTTTGATAATAAATTATTTCATATTTAGTGCTTCAAGGATAAAACTCTGCTTAAAGTATTATTTAATCACATAGCCCCAGTTATATAAAATACTGGTAATACATTGAAAAGTGGCACTCTATCTCATGAAAATGATCATTTTTGTCCTCTGTGTTGTATCGTTTGTTTCTCTTTGCCAGCATTTTATCAAGTTAAATACAGTGATTCTGGAAAGTAGTTTAGAACAATGATCCAAAGAAATCAAAGAAAGAGGAAAATTATCCATATGTACAAACACTTATAACAGTTCTTTCTGTTGTGGCAAAGAATTGGAAACTGAGGGACTGCTTTTTATGGCATATGACTGAACAACTTTTGGTAGGTGAATAAGGTGAAATGCTATTGTGCTATAATAAATGATGAAGATGGTGTTTTCAGAGAAAACTAGGAACACATGTATGAACTGATACAAAGAGAAGTTAGCAGAACCAGAACAATTTATAAAATGATAATATTTGAAAGACAAAGAACTTTGAAAAACAGGAACTATGATCAACACCTTGACCAGCCACAATTTCAGAAGGCTCATGATGAAAGATCCTGGCTACTTCTAGACAGTAGGATGATGGACTCTGAGTACAGATTCAGGCATTTTGGTAGCTGTAGGAGACATGGCTAATGCAGGGATTTATTTTGCTTATTAATACACATTTGTAGGAAGTTTTTTTTTTCTTATTTTTTTTTTCCAGTAGCAGAGGGAAGGGGAAATTGGAGGGAGAGAATTTGAAGTAAAAAATAAAATAAATTTAATTCTATAAAATCAGTTCAAGTTATTGCCCTTCTATAGGTTTCAGAATTGTCTAGTTGTTCTTTAGTGCCATACTCTGGCTGAAAAGGGAAATTTAAGCTATGCAGCTGCTTTGTTGTATAGGAAAAAGATTCTGAGATTTAATTGGAAGACAAAATCCTGGTGAGCAAAGAACTAGGGAGGCTTCTTTGCCTTTGCTCAGAGAATTAACTTGAAATGTTTTACTGAGAGCTCTTTGTTACAATTTGATTGGACAATACCGCATTCCTGTGAATGAATAATTGGCTGGAGACAACTTGGTAAATTTTGTATTTTTCTAGGTTAATGGGAAACCATACACAATTCAATAGCATAACAGTTTCATAGTACCTTTGAAAGATAACTGCAAATTTAAAGAACTTAGAAATTCTTCATCACTTCAAGAACCAAAACCAAGAGAATCTGCTCACTTGAAGAAGGAGGAAATGAAGAAATTCGGTAATATTTCTTAATGGACCAATGACCTCAACATCTGTAAGCCAGAGTTGTGAGTTAAACAGAGCACATGGGTTTTCCTTCCTTATTCCTCAGGGAACCTGTACTTCCCTGGCAGGTTTCTAAAAGTGTATGTCCATTCTCCCCCAGATATAATGAGTACATTTGTGGGAAAGTGTGATCAAAGTTTATTCATGGACTGTAATACATTTATTTTTCATGCATTTGATTTTATATATAACTTCCTGTGATTTCATTACTTATCTTGCTTTATTGTAAATAAAGTTATAGATTTGTTGCTAGTGTGTAATCATTGTGTAAATATTTATATAATTCTTTAATATTTGCAAAAGATTTTACATATTTTGTCTGATTTGATCCTTGCAACATCCCCAGGATGTAGGTGCTTTTAGTATTTCCAATTTTTAGATGAAGAAACTGAGGCTTAGTCGGATCAAGTAACTTGCCCAGGGTCACACAGATTTTAACTTTGGACTTCCTGATTCTGAGTAAAGCATTCTATAACTCCTTAGAGTCAATGACCTCATCATAATAATTTTGTGTAAATGGAAAACACACTGGAGGGGGCTCAGGAACGACAGTTGTGTAAATATATCTTCCCTACATTAGGGTTGTGCCAAGAACCTTAAAAATTAGTTGCAGCCACGTGATCATGCTTTGGGCTACCTCTTCCTAAATCCTTTCTTCATTCCTCCACCTTCAAATATGCCAGCCTGAATGCACTTTAGGTTGTGCTCACCCTGAAAGAGCAAAGGGGAATTAGGCTTTAGGTGGAGTGACATATCTGGTCTACACAAACATATAAAACATAAATATAGGGAGGACATAAGAAGTTGGGGGAATCAGGAAGGGCTTCATGTAGAAAATGGTGCTCAAAGAAAAAGAAGGCTATTATGAGTAAGAGATGAGTAGCAAGTGCTTTTCAGGCAAGAAGGATAGTCTGAAGTGAAACAGGGTATGGCAATCTTTTGTAGGATCAAAGACGACAGTTAAGATGAATTATAGAGTGTAGGAAAAGCAGCAATATACAATGTGTCTGGAAAGATAGGGTAGAGTCAGGTTGTGTTACATAGTCATATCTACACTTAGGAAAAATCATTCTGACATCATTGTAGAGGATGGATTGGAATAAAAAGGAACATGAGGTTTGGAGACTAATTAGGAGTCCACTATAATAACCTTGGCAAAGTGTGATGAGGAACTGAACTAAGTTGGTATCTCTGTATGTAGAAAGGGTCAGATGTGAGAAATGATGGGGAAATAAGAACATGCACACTGATTTTGCCCATTCTATATCTTTGTTATAGGGGAAGGTTAATTTTGAGTGACAGGATTATTGGAAGATAATGCAACAAAAGCTTGTATTAAGCACTTCCCATTTATAAAAGCCTTGTGCCAAGTGCAGTAGATATGATCAAAAAAGTGAAATGGGGCCTGTACCCAGAATCCCATCATAGTGGGGTAGATAACACATGGAAAATTTCAGCTGCAAGTCAGATGGAAAAGTCTCACATTCTTTAGGAGATAGTGGCAAAGCAAATGAATAGTTTTCTTCTTTAATGCCATTCCCACTGCTAAAATCATATCAATCTCTGATGTTGAACCATTTGACTGTACCAAGGACTTCAGTGTTAAGAACTTTCCATTCCAGGTTTTCACTACCTATGGCTGTAGCTGCTGAAGGAGTAGTTGTCAGGCTGCATCTCTATAGGAGTTGCTTTCCAGGATAATGGCTGTGGTTATTAGACTAGAATCAAAGCTACTCCCAAGGTTGTTGGGTTAAGAACCCTGGCCTGTTTCCATTGGGGTTTAAGGGGATATAATGGTTGAAGTTGTGGTTTTGCTTTGATTTGCCTGTTACTAGAGATGGCACATAACTTGATAGAGCCCTTCTTCTAGATTTTATGACACTGTCAAGGCTAACAAAGTAGCACAGAGTCTTTTAGTAAATCTTAACTCTCCTATACAATAGCCCCATCTTTCATGCCATGTAATTCTCTGCTGATATCGTCTTATCCTTTTTCCTGCACTAGTCTCCATTACTAATATGCTGCATTCTACCAATGTCCACTACACAACTTTCTACTGCTCTTTAAATGATGGTCAATTCCAGAGAGATTGGCATTTGATGACCAGTAGCTATGTATTGTCACTAGAAGAATGGTAATACATTTTTAAAAGAGCTTTCTGTTTAAACTCCTTTCTTTAAAGGAGAAGCTTGAGTAACTAAAGAATACTGATCAATTTCCCCCAAAGGGATCTATCCTACTCTTCTCTTCAGTAGTGAAAAATGTCAAGCCATACAAAATAATAGTACTTATGCAACTGTTCTATAGGTTGCTTTTCCAACTGAATAGCATTGTCCTTTGTTCTTCCACTGTGCAGACAGTTCAAACTAATTTGGGTTGTTATGGATCTCAATCATAAGAGTCTGCAGTGTTCTAGGTAGCACAGTGAATATAATACTGGACTGGAATCAGGAAAATTTGAGTTCAAATCCAGCCTCAGACATTTACTTAGTTGTGTTACCCTGGGCAATTAACTTAATTTCTGTCTTCCTCAGCTATATTATCTGCAAATTAAGTAAAATAATAGCACCTGTCTCCCCAAATTGCTTTGAGGATAAAATAACATAACATTTTTAAAGTGCTCAGCAAAACTTCAAGTGTTATATAATGTACTATATTATTATTATTATTTATTAATCAAATAAGATGAAATTCAATAAGGATAAATATAAAGTCTTGATCTTGAGTACCAAAATTTTTTCACAAGTATAAAATGTGAAAGGTATGGATAGGCAAGAGTTGTTTTGAAGAGATTTGGGTAGTTTTAATGGAATGCAAGTGCATAAAAAGTCAGCAGTGTGATGTCACAATTAAAAATCTAATCTTGGGCTGCTTTAGTGAAGTATACCTTTTAGGAATATGGGGGTCCTTCTGTAGTCCTTCCTCATCAGAATTCTTCTGTAGTATTCTGATCATTTCTAGGCATCAAAGTTCAAAAGGATAGAGAATGTCCAGAGTGAGAAAACAGGATAGTAAAGGGCCTTGAATCTATGTGCTATGAGGATCATTTGAAGGAATTGGACATATTTGGTCTAGAGAAGAGAAAGAAGATCAGGGGAGACTAATGATAGTTGTCTTCATGATTTGAAGAACTTACTTGTGGACAATGGACTAGACTTGTTCCACTTGGTCTCATAATACAGAACCAGGAGAAATGGGCAGCAGTTGCAAAGTAGCAAACTTTGGCACAATGTAAAGAAAAAGCTATCAATCACAGCTTTCCAAAGGTGGAAAATGTAACCTAGAGAGGTGGTGGTTTTCCTTTCCCTGGAGGTCTTATACAAAGAGCTGCTGGAATACTATTTTGCTGTAAGAAACAATGAGCAGGAAGATTTCAGAAAATCTTGGAAAGTCTTACATGAACTGATGCTGAGTGAAATATGAAAAATCAGGAGAACATTGCATACAGCAACAGTTATACTGTGTGATGATTAACTATGAGACTTAGCTCTTCTGAGCAATACAATGATCCAAGACTATTCTAAAAGAATTGTGATGGAAAATACTAACTACAACCAGAGAAAGAACTATGGAGTCTGAATGAAGATTGAAGTGTACTATTTTCACTTTTTTTCTTTCTTGTGGTTTTTCCCATTTGTTGTGATTCTTTCAAAACATGACTAACGTGGATATACTTTTAACATGATTGTACATGAATAACCTATGTCAGACTGTTTACTTGTCCTGGGGAGGGGGAAAGGAAGGGATGGAAGGAGAAAAATTTGGAACTCAAAATTTTACCAAAATTAACATTGAAAACTATCTTTACAAGATATCTTTAAGCATATGGAAAAATGCTCTAAATCACTATTGATTCGAGAAATGCAAATCAAAACAACTTTGAGGTACCACATCTCGCCAGTCAGATTGGCTAAGATGACAAAACAGGAAAATGACAAATGCTGGAGAGGATGTGGAAAAATTGGAACACTAATGCATTGTTGGTGGAGTTGTGAATTGATACAACC
>CM053589.1:131984180-132007821 GCA_028646515.1 Pseudochirops corinnae | reverse complement strand
CCTCTTTTGTCATTTGAGTTAATCTATTTTTTAGGGTGTTGATTTCTTCAGTCATACTGCTGACTCTCTTTTCATGATTTACCTGCAACATTCTTGAAATAGAAGATTTTCAAGCATTCTTGATGAAAAAACCGAAGCTGAACAGAAAATTTGACTTTCAAATACAAGAAGCAAGAGAAGTGTGAGAAGATAAATAGGGAAAAGAAATCATAAGGAACTTATTAAAGTTGAACTATTTATATTCCTACATGGAAAAATCATAATTGTAACTCATAAGTCTTTTCTGAGTATGAGGATCGTTGAAGGGAATATATATATGTATGTATACATGCATATATATGTATGTATAGGAGAATGTATGTGTATATATATATATATATATGTGAGTGTGAGCATATGTATGTTCATGTATACATAGACAGAGGGCACAGGATGAGTTGAATATGAAGGGATGATATCTAAAAAATAAAATTAAGAGGTGAGAGAAGAATTTATTGGGAGAAGGAGAAAGTGAGAGATAGGTTAGGGTAAGTTATCTCCTACAAAAGAGGCAAGACAAACTGTTACAATGGAGGGGAAGAGCAGGAAAGTGAAAGGGAATGGGATAACCTTATTCTTTTTTTTCTCTCTCAATGACTTGTTTATTTATTTTTAGTTTACAAGATTCAGTTCCACAATCCCTTGAGTTTTAGATTTCCTCCCCTCCCTTCCCCCCACACCCCCATGGTGGCGTACAATCATGTATAGGATCTGCAAATACTTTCACATTGTACAATAGTCTGGTTGTATAGAAGGGTTGTAACCAATGAGTGAACATTGGGAAAAAAAAAAACAAAACCAAACATGAAAAAGAACGATTGCATGTATTGCTTCAATATCCATTTAAACTCTAGTCTTTCTATATCTTTCTCTCAATGTAGATATCTCCTTCCATCGTGAGACTTGTAGAGTTGTCTTATAGCTGTGTGTTGTTGAAAAGAGTCCAGTTTATCAAGGTTGGTCATCACAGATGCGATGTGTCTGTGATTGTGTACAAATTTTTCCTGGTTCTGCTCTTCTCACTCAGCATCAATTTGTATAAGCCTCTCCAGGTAATTATGAATTCCATCTCCTTCCCATTTCTTATAGCACAATAGTATTCCATTACATTCATATACCACAACTTGTTCAGCCATTCCTGAATTGATGGGCAACCCCTATATTTCCAGTTTTTTGCCACCACAAAGAGAGCTGCAATAAATATCCTTGTACATATGGGTCCTTTTCCCACTTCTGTATTCTCTTTGGAATATAACCCCAAAAGTGGTATTGCTGGGTCAAAGGATATGCAATCATTTATAGCCCTTTGGGCATAGTTCCAGATTGCTCTCCAGAATGGTTGTATCAGTTCACAACTCCACCAACAATTCATTAGTGTTCCAATTTTTCCACATCCTCTCCAGCATTTGTCATTTTCCTTTTTTGTCATCTTAGCCAATCTGACTGGTGAGATGTGATACCTCAAAGTTGTTTTGGTTTCCATTTCTCAAATTAATAGTGATTTAGAGCATTTTTCCATATGCTTAAAAGTATCTTTAATTTCTGCCTTTGAAAATTGCCTGATAACCTTATTCTCATTGAATTTGTCTTAACAACAGAATAACATACATACTCAATTGGGTATCTTAACCTCCTGGAAAATAGGGGGGTAGAGGATAAGAAGGGAGAGGATAGAATGGAGGGTAGATTGGGGGAGAAGGTAGTTAGAAGTAAGCATATTTGAAAAGGGATAGGGTCAAAGGAGAAAATTAGAATAAGTTGGGGGTGGGACAGGATAGAGGGAAATATCGTTGGTCTTTCACAATATAACAATTATGGAAATGATTTGGGTAACTACACATATACAACTGATATTGAATTGCTTATCTTCCCAGTGGGGGGAGGGGTAGGGAACAAATCTGGAACCCAAAGTTTTAAAAACAAATGTTTAAAAAAAAATTAAAAAAAAAAGTTTTGTCCATGCAACTGGGAAAAAAGATATACAGGCACTGGGTTATAGAAAGCCATCTTGCCCTACTAGAAAGTTAGGGGGGGTGATGGAGGAGGACATAAGAGAGAACAGATTGGGGGAAGGGGTATTCAGTAGGCTTGCTATTTTTGGGTGGGGGTAGGGGAAAGATGGGGAGAAAAAATTGCAACTCAAAATTTTGTGGAAATGAATGTTGAAAATTAAAAATAAATTAATTAATTTAAAAATAAAAAAAAAAGATTTTGCTTCTGTCTAGAATTCTATTAAAAGTCAAACATTAAGGAGAATGTAAAGAAAATAGTTTCTTTAAACCATGTTTATAGCTATAACACTCATCTTTTTTTTCTCTTTTTTAAAATTTTATTTTACACTGAAATACCAGAACACAATTACAGCAAAGAGAAAAGAAACAAAAACACATCATAAAGATAAATATTGAAACTTAAATATGATATATTTGTATATACCTCTTGTTTCCTATCTCTCCTACTTCCTTTACTTTACTTATACACACTACATTGTCTTCCTATTACTTGCCTACCCCCCTTCAAGCATTCTTCCCCTATCCTCCCCTTCCCAGAAATCTAAACACCCTTCTATACTCCCCTTTTGCCTATTCCCTCCCTTCCCCCTCTAAAGATCCCTCCCTTTTCCTCTCACCCATCCCTAGTCCCCTATCATTTTATTTCTTCTGAATTTAGAAGACTTTTATACTCTTCTAAATATATATGTGTTGTTCCCTCTTAAGCCCATTCCTGATGAAGGTAGGTTACCAGAACTATCAGGCCTTGTCCCCCATCTAATTCCTCTGTTTCTATTCTTCCTCTCTTACCTGATTTATATAAAATAATTGCTTTTTTTTTTTAGCTGTTCCTAAATGATTTTACTTTAGAAATTCATATCATACACAGGTTTATCCCAATCATTCTTATGAGCTACCTAATTATTAATAAGAATCTTAGATGTACATTTTACATTTTAAATGTATAGAAAGTAGATGGTCTATCCTTATCAAATTACTTATAATCAGTTTTTAGTATGTACATTACTTTTGTTTTGGCTCTTGTATGTCAAATGTGCTATTGAGTTCAGATTTTTTTAAAAGAAATTCTTAAAAATCTAACAGTTGAACAAATGTTCATTTTTTTTCAATCAGGATTATGCTTAACTTTGCTGGGTATGATATCTTCAGCTGGAGTTCCAGTTCTTTTGTTCTTCATTATATAGTGTTCCAAGACCTGTAGTTTCTTAATGCCTCTGCTGCTGGGTCTTGTGTAATTCTAATTTTGGCACCATTATACTTAAATTGTTTTATTTTTGTTGCTTTTGACATTTTATCCTTGAACTAGGGGTTTCAGAATTTGACTATAAAATCCCTAAGAGTTTTTCCTCATAGGATCTCTTTTAAGTGGTGATCAATGGATTTTTTCTATTTCTTCTCCCCCCCCCCATATCCTTGTTCTAATGCTTCACGAAAATTTTCTTTAATTATTTCTTGTATTATTGTATCGTTTCTTTTTTTATCATAACTTTCAACTAATCTTACTAATTTTATGTTTTCTCTTCTTGATCTGTTCTCCAAATCTGTTGTTTTTCTTGTAAGATGTTTCATTTTCTCTTCTATTTTTTTCATTATTCATATTTTGTTCAATTATTTCTTGATCTCTTAATTTCACTGGTTTCACCTTGCCCAATTTTAATTTTCATGGTGTCATTTTCTTCCTTAAGATTCTATATCTCATTATCTAATGGGTTGACTTTCGTTCCATAATCTTTTGGTCTTTCTTGGATTCTTCTTCTTCTTCTTCTTTTTTTTTTTTAAGTTTTTCTTCATTTCTGTCATTTGATTTTTAAAGTCCTTTTAAAGATCTTCTATGAATTCTTTTTGGTCAGGTAGCCATTTGATATTACTCTTTGAGGGTTTCTTTTCTTCAATATCCTCCTCTGCAGATGAGCTCTGGTCTTCTCTATTCCCATAATGCTTTCTATGGTTGAATTCTTTCTCCTTTGCCTGTGCTTTTGTGTGTGTGTGTGTGCTAATAGTTTAATTTTTGTAATCACCTCTAGCCCTGGGATATGGGAAATGCTGCCTCTTGCCCCAGATCTTCAGTTCTTCCCTCTAGCCTGGAACCAAAACCAAACCTCCATCCCTCTGTAAGTGCCCATGACCAGGGGCTTTCTGCCCCACTACTTCTGCACTCACTAGGTATGTGCTAGTTCCTTTTCACCCCTGCTGTTCTTTGCAGCATAACTGCATCTGGTGTTCCTTGTAAATAGAGGCTCCTCAATCATCCCAGGCTCAAATGCCCAACTCCCTTCACTATCCCAGGGGTAAAAGTTCCAGTGTCTGGGTCCGAGGCAGCCTCTTAAACCAACTAACCCCAGGGCTTGCTGCTTGTTGTTAAAGTGGACCACGTGGAGGTGTTTATTCTTAACAGAGACCAAACTTTATCCTGAGATTTCTCTTCTGATTTTCTCAATTTATCCCAGGAAGACCTCTGTTGTACCCCTATTCTTATTTGGTTTTACCAGCACTTTGTTCACCCTAATATGCTATTTTATCTCTTTTGTGGGGGGAAATTGTGAGACCTTGGAATTTTCTGACCTACTCCAGCATCTTCCCAGAATCATCTCCCACACTCATCTTTTGATAAAAGTGTATAGATTTTTGAGTAAACTTTCCTCAAAACACCCTAACCCAAAATTCTTGAAAAGGTAAGGGCTAGTCCCATTTTTTTTAATGAATAAATTGTGCAAGTTACATAGAATAATTGGTGAAAGTCTCTTAACTACTTATGTTACATGGACTTGTAAAGATCATAGACAGTGGTTTGAATAGTGCTGACTTTCCAAAGGTGTAGATAGGAGCAATAACAAAGAGGAATTTTTTCTTTAGAGTGAGAAAATTACTTGATAAAAAACTTGTTTAAATTTTCAGATGAAGTAACCATAGAAAAAAAAATTCTCTAACTCAGTATTGATTGGAGAAATGCAAATTAAAACAATTCTAAACTGCTACCTCATACCTGTTAGATTGGCTAATAGGGCAAAAAAGGTAAATGACAAATGTTGGAGGGGATGTGGAAAAAATTAGACATCAATGCACTGTTGATAGAGTTGTCAACTGATTCAACCGGTCTGCAGACCAATTTCGAACTATGCCCAAAGTGCTGTAAAACCCTGCATACCCGTTGACCTAGCAATACCACTACTTTGTCTACATTGCAAAAGAGATAAAAAACAAAACAAAACAATGAAAGGATTCATATGTATAAAAATATTTATAGTGGTTCTTTTCTGATGGCAAAGAATTGGAAATTGAAGGCACCCCCATCAATTGGGGAATGACTGAACAAATTGTGCTATGTGATTTTATGGAATTCTATTGTGCTATTAAAATTGATGAGCAAGATTCTCTCAGAAAAATCTGGAAAGACTTACATGAGCTTATGTGAAGTGAAATGTACTGTGTATAAAGTAACAATAATGTTGTACAATGATCAGCTTTGAATGACAGCTATTCTCAGCAGTACAATGATCCAAGACAACTCTGAAGAACTTACGATTGAAAAATGCTATCCATCCCCAGAGAAACAATTAATAGTTTCTGAATGCTGATTGAAGCATACTTTTTTACTTTATTTTTATTGAGTTTTTTTGTTTTCTTTCACAACATGTCTAATGTAGAAATGTTTTGTATGATTACACACCTATAACCTATATCACATTGCTTGCCTTCTCAATAAGAGGGGTCGAAAAGTAGGAAGAGAGAGAATTTGAACTCAAAGTTTTTAAAAACAAATGTTAAAAAATTGTTTTTACATACATTATGGAAAAATAAAATGCTAAATAATTTTTTTTTAAACCTAGTCTTAGGAAGAAGAATGGCTTGAAGTATATAAAAAAAGAAAGAGTTTTTCAGCTTTTGATTTCACTAATTAATTTTGTAGAAAAACAGCCCAATTATGCTCCTCAAGAGTAATACAGCTATGTAGTGTTTATTTCAACTTTATAGAAAAAGAAGTAAATAGTAATAAAAAAATAAAAAAATAAAAATTTCAGAGGATCTCAAAATTTTTTTCTAAAAAAAAAAATCAAGTTCTAAGTTAGCTACTGTGGTCAGCAAAAGTTCTGGGTCAACTGCAGTGGTCAGTATCTATTTGATCCAATTAACTTCACTTCATTTTCCTTCAACAAGTATGAATTAAGCCTGAACTACATATAAGATGCTATATGAAGTACTGGAAATTCAAAAACAGAAGAAACTCCCCCCACCCCCAACCCACACACATACAGAGTTCCTTCCCTGAAAGACTTTATATTCCACTAGGAGAAACAACTCATAAATAGGTAAGCAAATATGACATAATTTGAGGATGTAGTATGGAACATGAACTGAGAATCAAAGAAGTCTAAGGCTTCTTTGAGGAACATTTGAGGACGTAATATGCTCTGGACACTGGGGACAACATCTGCAAAAGACTGGAGGCAGCAAATAAGATGCTGAATCTCTATAAACTCTGGTGCGGCATTTTGGTGGGAATGTAACTTTCATGAATAAAAATAGTCCAAAATAAATGTGGAAAGGTAGAAAGGTAGAAAGGTGGAATGAGCTTATAAAATATTTTAAATACCAACTGGAAAAGTTTGTATATTATCCTTGAGCCAATGGAGAATCAATGAAGATTTTGAACAAGGTGATGATAGAGTAAGACTGGTATTTTAAGAGTATTATTTTCTGAGGTATATGTGGGATGGATTGAAGTGGAGGAAGATCTGAAGCATAAATTTAATCAGAAGGCTATTATAGTACTCTATATTTGATATGATGAGATTGTGAACTAAGTTTGTGACCATGTTAGTGGACAAAAGGAGATGGATCATTCACAAGAAGTATAACAAAATGGCAGAGTAAAGGCAGCAAACTTAGCCACACTCTCTCAGTATTTCCCTTCAAACAACTTTAAATTCTGGAGTAGCACATAATACAAAATGTTGGGGTGAAATATTTTTTTCCAGATCAAGACAATATCACAGGTTTCTGACACTGGAGATAGAATTGGCCTGGAACACATGTAGCAGCAGCACAAGTGATATATCTTGCAGGTGACTGGGAGAGTAGCCACAGAAGCTTTAATAGTTTTCAGAACAGAAATGGGAAGGAAGTCAGAAAACTAGTCAGAAAGAGTTAATATAGCACTGTTTGCAGGTAGAAGGCACCCCACATACTTTTCTGCATCATAGTCCCAGGGTAGAGAAGGGTTTAGTGTTTACAGTTACAGGAAGAAAAGGGCCCCTCCTGGGTAAAGACCAGAGCATAGACCCAGAGATCAGTGAGCAGACCTTTCCCTGGATCATGTTACTTTGGAATCACCAAAAATATTCAGGCCCTAGACCTAGTTCTGAAAATAGTAATAGGAAAAAACCTAAAGATTGGGATAGTGCCTTCCAATCACTAGGTGAACAAAGTCCCACTTAAACATGAAATTTAAAGTCAAGAAATACTCTGGAAAAGTGAGCAAAGAAAAAAAAAGAATATGATCATAAAAATCTACTATGGTGGCAAGAAAGATCTTAGAGACAAACTCTGAACACAACCATTTGAAAAGAGCTACAACCAAAGCTTCAGAAAAAAATAACCAGACCTAGCAAGAATTCCTGGAAGAACTAAAGAAAGAGATAACAGTGGTAGAGAAAAAATTGGAAAAAATGAGAATAATGAAGAAAATCATGAAAAGAGAATTAATAGCTTGATAAAAGAGGCAGAAAAAATTTTGAAGAAAATAAAACCTTAAAAAACAGGATTTACCAAATGGTAAAAGAGGCACAAAAATTCATTGAAGAAAATACCTCCTTAAAAAGTAGAATCAGACACAAGGAAAAATAAATAGAAAGGTCCACTGAAGAAAATAATTCTTTAAAAATTAGAATTCAATCAGTGGAAACTAATGACTCCATAGGACATCAGGGAACAAAAAAACAAAATAGAAGAAAATGTGAAAGATATCATTGGATAAAGAACAGACATGCAGAGTAGATTGAAGAAAAATAATATAAGGATTATTGGATTACCTGAAAACCATGATTAAACAAAACCTTACCATCATATTTCAAGACATTATCAAGGAAAACTGCCAGAAAAAAACCATTTAAATTTCATGTAGCCATAGTCAAGATCACACAAGATTTAGCAATTTTCACGTAAAAGGAACAGAAACCTTGGAATATGGTATTCCAGGAGGCAAATGGGATAGAGTTACAGCCAAAAAATAACTTGCCCAGCAAAATTGAGTATATCCTTCAGGGTAAAAAATGGATACTTATGAAATAGAGAATTTTTAAGCATTCCTGATGAAAATGTAAGAGATGAATAGAAAATTTGACATTCAAATATGACTCAATAGAAGTATAAAAAGGTAAACAGGAAAAGGAAATCATAAAGGATTCAATAAAGTTAAATCATTTACATTCTTATATGGGAAGAGGATACTTTTAACTTCTAAGAACTTTATCATTATTATAGCAATTAGGAGTGTACATAGGGGATTTGGGTGTGAGAAGATGTGATGGGATGTTCAAAAAAAAGAAGAGGCAAGAAAGAGTGATGAATTGGGAGAGGGGAGAAGGAAGAGAGGAAGAATGGGGGAAATTATCTTATATAGAAGCATGTAAGGCAAAGATTTTATGGCAGAGAGAGAATTGAGGGAGCAGGCACTGCTTAAACCTCACTCTCATCAGAATTGGTTAAAAAAGAAGAGAATGTGATCTATGTGTTTATACACACACACATACACACACAGCACATACACACACAGTTTTGTATGGACATATGTCTTATGAAACATAGAAGTAGGAAGGAAAGGGAATAAGAGAAAAGGGTGATAATAACAAAGAGAGAAGCTTAAGGGAGGCACTGGTAGAAATTTTCTAATGAATTTTTCAAGAGGGAAAGAATAAAGGGATGGATAAGATTAAACAGAAATAATTAGGATGGAGAGAAAGGCATAGTAATTAGAGCTGTGAATGTGAATGGAATGAACATACTCATAAAATGGAAGCAGATACAATTGATTAGATACCATAATCAACAGAAATGTACTTGAAACAGAAAGAGACGGAGTTTTTAAAAAGGGCAGGAGCTGAATCTATTATGCTTCAGCTGAAGTGGAAAAAAAAAACAGGGTCAACAATCATTATCTCAGAGAAGGCTAAAGCAAAAATGCTTTAAAGCATTTAAAGCATTTAAAGCAAAAATGCTTTAAAGCAAAAAAAATCTTATCAAAAGAGACAATCAGGGCAACTATATTTTCCTAAAAAGGTACCATAGACAATGAAGTGATATTAATACTAAACATATGTGCACTAAATGACATGGCATCCAAATTCATAAAGAAAAAGTTAAATGAGTTACAGGAACAAATAGACAGTATAACTAAAGTAGTGGGGAACTCCACCTTTCTCCTCTCAAAACTAGATGGCTAACTATAAATTAAACAGGAAAGAAGTTAAGGAGATTAAAGAATTTTAGAAAAGTTAAATATGATAGACTTCTAGAGAAGAATTAATGGAACTAGGAAGGAGTATGCCTTTTTCTAAGCTGTATATGGCAACTTCACAAAAATTGACCATGTATTAGAGCATAAAAATCTCACAGAAACAGAAAATGAAATAATCATTAATATAAATAATCTAATGTTAAAGAATGAGTCAAAGAACAGATCCTAGAAACAATAAATAATTTTATTAATGAGAATGTTAACAATGAGACAACATACTAAAATTTGTGGGATGTAGCCAAACAGTACTTATGGGCAAATTTGTATCTGTAAATGCTAAGAAAAAAACAGATCAATGAATTGTGCATTCAGTTAAAAAAAAAAACTAGAAAAAGAACAAATTAAAAGTCCCCAATTAAATGCTAAGATAGAAATCCTAAAAATCAAAGAAGAGATTAAAAAATTTAAAATAGAAGTCATTGAGCTAATAAATACAATTAGGCGTGGTTTTATAAAAGAATTAATTAAGTAGACAAAACATTGCTTAATTTCAAAAGAGAGAAGAAAGTGAAAATATTCATAAAAAGTTAAAAGGGTGAATGCACTACCAACGAAGATGAAATGAAGACAATTGTTAGAAGCTATTCTGCCAATTGTTTTCCAATAAAACAGACAATCTAAGTGAAATGAATGAATGTTTAGGAAACTAAAAAGTACCCAGACTAACAGAGAAACATAGAATACTTAAATAACTGTCTTAAAAAATAATTTGAACATTCCATAAAAGAACTCCTTAAGCAAAATTTCCCTGGACCATATGGATTTAGAAGTGAAGTTTACCAAATATATTTTTTTAATCAATTAATTACAATACCATATAAATTATTTGAAAAAATAATAGTCCTACCCAGTTTCTTCTATGACACTAATATGGTTTTGATACTTAAACTTGAGAGGACAGAGACGGAGAAAGAAAACTTCAGGCAAGTTTCCCTAATGAATACAAATGTAAAAATTTAAATAAAATACTAGGAAGATTACGGTAATGTCACAGAAATCATACATTATGACCAAGTAAGATTTTCTATCAGGCATGCAGAACTGGTTCAATATTAGGAAAACTATCAGGAGAACTGATCATATCAATAATAAAATTAAAAACCATTAGAACTAAGCTTTAGGATTATCAATTTGGTGGCTATGCAGAGTATGGATTGTGGAGGAGAGAGAATAGATGTAGGGAGATCAATTAAGAAGTTATTACAATAGTCCTTGGATAGTTGTGATGGATGCAAGGGATGTTGAAAACTGATAAGACTTGGCAACTTAATGGATATAGAGGAGGGAGGAAGCAAAAGGTAATAAGCATTTATATGGTCCCTACTATGTGACAGGAACTATGCTAAGTGCTTTACAAATATTATCTCATTTGAGGAGTTAAAGAAAGTAAAGACGTAAAGATAAGGATAGTTGTGACCACCAGAAATAGAGGGTTTAGTAGGGGTGGGGTTAGAGGGAAATGTCACACTAATTTGCTTCCACTTCACCATCTCCAACTCACATCTCACCTTCTTGCAATTTCGTTTCTACCCCACCACTCAATGAAACATCTTGTCTCTAATCATAATTGCTAAATCCAATACCCTTTTCTCTGTTCTTGTCCTTTAAAATTTTACTCTGGACTTAAGAAATAAAACAAACATTTCCATAACATAGTAGAATAGAAAAAAAATATATACATGAAATGTACAGTTTCAATATACATGAAACTATGAATCTACTATATACAAATTGCTATTGCCTTTAAACATATAATAAAGTTATCACGTAAATTTCTTTTTTTCTTTTGTTCTTCTCGACCCCTCAAGATGGCTACCTTTAGACACAAATTATCTATTTATCTATCTTCACATGGATGTATGTATATACACATAAACACGTATATGCATATGTACATATGAATGTGTGTGTAAAACCATTCTATACATGTATTTATCAGTTCTTTATCTGGATGCAGATAGTGTCTTCATTCATATGTTCTTTGTAGTTGATTTGGGTATTTATAATAGACAAAATGACTTAATCATTAAAAGTTGTTCTTAAAACAATACTGCTATTATTGTATACAACATCTCTTGGTTCTGCTAATTTCATTTTTCATTAATTTGTGCAAGTATATTCATGCTTTTCTAAGGTCATCATGGTAATCATTTCTTATAGCACAGTAGTATTCCATAACAATCATATACCACAACTTGTTCAGTCATTCCCCCATTGACAGGCATCCCCACAATCTCCAGTTCTTTGTCACCACAAAAAGAGTTGCTAAAATATTTTAGAATATATAAATTCTTTTCCTTTGTCTCTAATCATCTTGGGAAATAGACCTAGTAATGTTATTGCTGGGTCAAAGGATATAAGCAGTTTAATATCTCTTTGGGCTTTCTTTTGAAACTGTTGGCCACTATCTACTCCTGAATATTCTCTTCTTCCTCGTCTTTTGTGACAATGTTATCTATTCTCTTCTTACATTTCTGATTGTTCTGTCTCAGCTTCCTCTGTAGGATCATCACTAGATCTTCCATACCCTAGTGAAAGGTTTTCTGCAAGGCTAAGTCTTAAGTACTTTTCTCTGTTTTTCCCCCATACCATCTCTATTGATAGTTTCAACCATTCCCAAGGATCTAATGATAAACTCTAGGACAGGATTTCTACATCTATGTCACTCTAGTTACTTTCTGAAGACTCTAGTCCCCTATCACCAATACACATTTGAGTATCTCAATAGATATAGAAAAAGCTTTATTACATACTGTCTAGGTGTCAGGCAGTATGTTAGTCACTGGAGTTACAGAAACAAAAGATGAAATAATCCTCGTCCTCAAGAATCTTGGATTCTACTGAGCAAAACCAATATTACATAGAAGAGGGAAAATGTGTGTGAATTGAATTCAAAGATATTATGGGTAATTACAAACAGGGAAATCAAGACAGCCCCCTTGAAGGAGATGGCATTGGAGTTGATAACAGAGGGGGTAGAGAATGTTGTAAACATAAAGTATGTCAGTTTCATTTGATTATAGAGTACAGCCTGGTGAGCAGAAGAAAGATGAAATCAGTCTCGAAAAACATAATTGTGTCAAATTGTGATGGGTTTTAATGCTAAACAGGGAAGTTTGCCTTTATGTTAAAAGGAGCAAAGAGCCACTGGAGTTTCTTGAGCAGGCAATGGCATGGTGAGATGGAACTTATTCCTTTAAGAGACATAGAATAGAGAAGAAGGGGGTGCTCATAGTGGATGGTCTTTTTTATCAGTAAAGTAGAAGATAAAGTCCCCGGCTTATAGTCCTTAGAGAAAAGGAAAGGTATTGAAGGAGGCTTGTGGAAAAGAAAAAAATAGTTTGAATTACCATTGTGAAAAGCACAATAGAGAGAAAATTGGTCAGTGAGTATATGAGTAGGAGTGGAGAAGGATGATACTGTGGGTAAAAGAAAGTTAGGGTTTAGAAAGGGGTGCATGGTGTCCAAGGATGAGGAATTCAAGGAAAATGACCATGTTTAATTGAAATGGTTAAACACAAGGCCAACACTGTAACACAACACAGATGATCTGAATCTAGTGCTTTCTCTTTATAATAATTGATATTTATAATGATAGAGTCAGCATAATATGGTAGATAGAGAAGCCATAAAGACCTGACACATAATGGCTTTGTGATTCTGGGTAAGTCAATTTATACTCTAGGTAATACTATAAATGGAAGCTATAAATGGAAGAGAAGATGATGAAGTACATTGATAGGAAGGCTTCTCATTTGGAGTTCCCTAGACTAATGAAATCACAAATTTTGTCATGATCCTTTTCCTGTTATTGCGATGATCTTGAGCTATTTAAATCATATTCAGTATACTGGGATTAAAGAGAGAGGGAAAGAATATTATACTTTTAGAGAGAGCCATATAAAACTATACAAAGTTTTAAAAAGTATACTATCACTTGAAAGATAATTGTCAATTATCTGGAAAATTTAGATATATAGTTCACAATATCATGGATGTAGAGCTGAAAGGTATTATTTAGTTTGTATCATTTAATTCTTTCATTTTATGGATGAGGAAACTGAGACCCAGACAGGTTAAATGATTTGCACCTCAAATGAAAAATAAGGAGCCTAGACACAATTTGAATTCATGTCCTTTAACTACAAGTTCAATATCCTTTTCACTGTACTACTTTGTATCACAGTTCTGGTTGTCAAGGTTCCAGATAGCCAATGTTTTACCCTACAATTGAGATGTCTGAATAAGTAAAGAAATACTTGAGAAATCATTTGTAATCTAACTGCTTGGTTTATAAATTGTCTTGAAAGAAAAACAGCTGACATGTTGATATGTTCAACATCTAATAAATTAAATTCATTATTTACTAAGTGTCTCCTATATTCAAAGATCTCCACATTTTTACATATTTTCCAACATCATTAGCAAGCATTTTCATGTTTATGGACACTAGGAGGGATAGCCAAGCTGTGCTCATGGTCTTTATATTCCCAGTACTGAGGACAGTAAACTTACACACAATAAGCTCTTATTAAATATTTGTTAAAATAATTTTACTTTCTTGTGACTATCTTGGGGTCAAGGCACTTACCTTTTGAAATTTTCATCATGTTTCATTCATTACCTGCTTGGTGTTAAATAACAAGATATTACTAAAAAAAGAAAAGTCTTTATGATTTGGCAGCACTTTCCTTTTAGTGCTCTGGCTTCACACACCATTGCACAGATATCAACACTGCTCGCTGTAAACCTGTACAAAGAAACTGTGTCCGCATTTGTTTGTTTATTCTTATTCTTTAGTTGTTTTTTAACAAATATGTTTAGTAGAGCCTTTTAAATTTATGTATCTCTCTATAGTTGCCTCTTAAACACCTCATATTATAGGGTTGTCAGAGTCCATGTAGTCATATTTTGACATATTAAAATTCAGTGTCTGTGGTGCTAAATAGTGTGTTACTTATGGATTCATTTACTTGATATGGAAAGCTTCATGATTTAAAAAAATTTTTTTTTGAGGGGGGAAGGCAGGGCAATTGGGGTTAAGTGACTTGCCCAAGGTCACATGACTAGTAAGTGTCGAGTGTCTGAGGCTGGATTTGAACTCAGGCCCTTCTGACTCCAGGGCTGGTGCTCTATTCATTGTGCCACCTAGCCACCCTGCTTCATGATTTTTTTTTTGTTTCTTTATGGCAGTCATAAGGAAAGAAGTATTTATTATTTGAAATCACAACTCCAAACTTTGAGTTTGTGTTGGTGAGTAGTGATAGAGAAAATTCTATCTCAAATTCCTTATCCATTGAGAAAATATCACATGAGAAAATTTCTTTCTGGTTCAGTTAGCTTTTTGCTAGTTCTCACAATCTCAGACTGAGACTCTTCTTTTCTAATAGTAAAAGAAATCCCTTTTGAGTTAAAAAAGGGGAGGGAATCTTTTATTGAGGAAGGAGGAATAGCATATTTTTTGCATTATAAAAGCTAGATGTAGGACCTAATCACTAATAGTTCCATAGAACTACAACTTAGAATAGCAGTCCATAGATTATTATGCTTCTTCACATCTCTAATTCATTTTTCTGTGTTAAGTGATTCTACACAATTAAAAAGAATTTCTAATTCTAAGCTTTAGCACTTTGGGATAAATATTAAATGAAATTACTAAAGGTAATGAAATTATTGGAGCCAGAATTGGAGAGTTGGACAGGACCTTAGAGGCCATAAATGTCAACCTCTGCCTGAATAAGAATGTCTTCTATAGCTTAGGTCATAGATGGCCATTTAACCTTTTCTTGAAGACCTCTAGTAAGGCATAATTGACTACTTTCTGAGGCAGTTCATTCTATTTTTGAGCATCTGTAATTATTTTGTTTTCTTTTCCCCAACAGCAAGCCTAAATTTGTCACTTTTCAATTTCTACCCATTGTTCCTTGTCTTGCTCTCTGAGTCTGATCAAAACAAATCTTATTCAACTTCAACATGACAATCATCCACATAATGATATACAGCTATAATGTGCCATCTAAGTCTCCTCTTCTTCAGCATTACCATCCATGGATTCTTAAACTGATTTTAAGATAACACAAACTTGAGACCCATTACAGGTAGACTCACAAATATTTTATATTTTCTGCAGTAATCATAAGTGGAATTTCTCATCCTATCTCTTCATGCTGGGTTTTATTTGTAGTATATAGAAATGCTGATTTTTTTATGTGGATTTGTTTTATATTTCACAACTTTGCTACAGTTGTTAATTGTTTCAAATAGTTTTTTAGTTGATCCCTGGGATTCTCATCTGCAAAGAGTGATAGTTTTGTTTTCTGCATTGTCTATTAAAAAACACTAGAAAGCATAGGAATAAACAGAACTTTCCTTAAAATAAGTAGCATCTGTCTAAAACCATCAGCACACATTATCTGTAATAAGGATAAGCTAGAAGCTTACCTTAGATCAGGGGTGAAGCAAAGATGTCTGTGTTCTGGTTTTTATCCAGAAATGGATCTTTCTCTTCTGGGGCTGCAAGTGCTAGTGCTCTTCTTAGCCCTGGAACTGAGATCCAGAGCTGTGTGTGGGCAATGCAACTCGGTCTTGTACCTAGAGCCATAAAAGGGTCCCCTCTAATCTTTTTTCTGGCAAGTTATCCGATTCTTTCCTGTCATCTCTGGGCTCAAAGTTCCTGAAGCTGCTGCTGTTATGGCACCTGCCTCCAAGATATGATGTTAGTTTTGCTGCCAAGAGCTCAACACTCTGGTTGGACTCCCATTCCAGTATCACAGACCTCTCCTGTCTTAGGATGGAAAAATTCC
This sequence comes from Pseudochirops corinnae, assembly GCA_028646515.1. NCBI lineage: Eukaryota > Metazoa > Chordata > Mammalia > Diprotodontia > Pseudocheiridae > Pseudochirops > Pseudochirops corinnae. The sequence goes on along the minus strand of CM053589.1, from coordinate 131,991,454 downwards.
TTACCTTGACCTTTTGTTGGTTTGGCCACTCCAGATTTCCATTTCAGTTCTTATTTTAAAGATGTTTGAAGGGGAATTTGGGGATATTTTGTTGAGTTACTGCCTCTATTTTTCTGTCATGACCAAGGAATGATAGCCAGTTTTTGACTAAAGAAGTTTTGTGTATAAATGCCTCAGATGTAACTAGCTATGTGATTTAAGCAAGTCACTTGACTTATTTATCTCAGTTTACTTAACTATAAAATATCAATAACAAGTATCTTTTTACTAAGATTTTTGTGAGGGTCAAATGAGATATTTATAAAGTGCTTGGCAGATAGTAAGTGTTAAATTGTGATAGTTACTACTTTTGTTGTTGTTTATTATTTTTATTAGAAAGTCAACAGAGATTGGGAAATTTTGATCACATAATTGAAAAGCTGATTCATTGATCATCCAAAATTAATCTTTAAGCCTGCTGCATAATGCATAGTGTATAAGCAGTCAACTAACAATATATTATATAGAATGCAACCAAATTTTGACATGCTTTTCCATAAGCCTTCATGACTGACAGTATCAAAGGTCTTGGTCAGGTCTACAGATATTGTGTACAGACCTCTGTTCTGCTCCTGGCATTTCTTCTGGACTTGTTGGGCAACAACACCATATTGACCATTCCTCAGCCCTTTGTGAAGTCACACTGGCTCTCAAGTAGATGACCATCTTCCAGGTGAAATATCAACCTATTAAGGAGGACTCTAGCAAGCATCTTGCCGGCAGTAACTAAGAGAGAGAACATCCTGTGATTGTCACAGGACAATTTATTTCCTTTATCGTTATAGAGATGGACAATGGAGGCATCCTTGAACTCCTAGGGAATAACCTCCTCTTGCCATATAACTTGGAAAATTTCAATCAGCTTTTATGTGAGTGGTGGACCCCCTATATTGTAAATCTCAGCTGAAATAGAATCAGCACCAGGTGCTTTGTCACAGGAAAGGAGCCTAATGGCCTTCAAAACCTCTTCTTTTTTGCTTTCGCAGTCACCAGTGGAGTGCTTACAATCTCACACTTTTTAGCATAATGTTTTCAGCCATATTGTCAAATGCTTTCAATGAGGATAAACATGGCATCAAATTCAACTACTACACTGAAGGTAAATCTTCAGCTTGAAAAGACTACAAGTGAAGACAAAAGTGGAGGAAATGTTGGTACATGATTTTGTGTTTTCATATGATTGTGTACTTGGGGGAAAAATGCTGTCTAATAGGGAATTTCAGGGAGTAATGATCCATTTCTTTGTTTAACCTGGAAAGGATACACACACACACACACACACACACACACACACACACAGCATTTTTTGACAATTTTTTGGATAAAGTTAGTTTCCTTTATAATAAAACAAAAGTTAAATGTTTAAATATAATGAGGCAAGAATAAAATAAAGATAAATATAAGGAATTTGCCAAGAGGATAAGGAACCAATAGGAAAGTCAAGAATAAGATATGAAGACAATATAATAGGAAAGAAAGACACTATGGGATGGAAAGATATGGGAACATCAGAATAGTGTAACTACTCTTTATCTCTTTCATGCATTACCCTAGATGATATAAAGGGACATGTAGGAGAATATTCCCAAACTTAATTTTATTTCTTTATGGTCAATTGAAAAACTAAGTTGAAAAATTCTGTTTGATTAATTTTATCTCTGATGCCCTATTACTTTTCTATGTGGTAATATTGGCTTCACAGGTAAAATGTATAGACAGAATACCTAAATTGGGCAATACTTTACTTGATCTTTAAAAAAAATCCTAAATTATGGAAAACTCAAGCCCTCTTTCCTCCTTAATTATGGAGTTTTTTTGAAGAATAAAAATTGTCATTAAGCCCTAGATGGAAGCCTTGTTGTGGTTAAGAGACTTTTAAAGCTTAAAAACATTTGAAGCCTGTTTTAAAATGATAAAATAAAAAAATAATTTTGTATTAACATTGTTAAAAGAAACCTTCCAGCTTTTAAAGATAAAATGTATGATTCTAACTCTAAATTACATAAATTGGATATATTGCTACTATTAGTCCATTGGGAAGAAGTTGAACTGTTGCTGAAATGGCATGGCTAGCAATGGAGCACATGAGCTGCCCTTTTCTAAACCCTCATTCTTGATCTATAACTAATTTACCTCCCTTTTCCAAGCATATAGCTCTTTGATATCATCTTTCAGACCCTTCCTTGTGTATAGTTCTTCATTTGTAAGAGGCTGAAGCCTATTTGTGTCCACATTGCTCTCTTTTCCTTTAGATAGCCTGGCATTTTGATTCCTTGGAGATGGTGTTATTTCATTATTAAGTTCAATATGGAACTGCTATAAGAATGTTAAAAAATATGTTAATTTTTTTTTTTCCAAAGAGAAGTTTAGGGTCTTAGATACAGTGTTGTTTCGTGTGTGTATGCATGTATATACATATATATATATATATATATATATATATATGTATATACTGGAAGCTGGCTTCCAATCATCCTTAAGCTAATCATCCTTAAGGGGTAGTGTAAAGTACAAAGGCAACCCACTCCTAGGTCACAATTAAATTACAATATCATCAATCGCTATTAAGTACCTCTTAAGGGGTAGTGGAAAGAACAAAGGTCATCCACCCCTAGGTCACAAGTAAGTCACAAATCTCATTAGTCAGCACTGAGTACCCAAGTAAAGGTCCTTTCATCTTAGCTCAAGCCTGACTTCCAGACTCCAAAGATACTCTTCCATGAGCTGGCCTTTCCCCCCCCAATCTTGCTTGGACTGTTACCTAGATTCACAGGTAGGCAGCTCTCTGCTCCTGTCCCATATGGCAGCTAATAAGGATGATAGATCCACCCCAAGCTCTTCACAGTTTCTGTTTCTAGGAAAACAAAGCTCAACAGGCTACAACAGTATTTACACACATTATTGGCACTATCATCTCAATTCACTTTCTGCCTGAGAAATCAACACGAATCAACAGAGTGCTTCTGCCTGATAAAGTAACACACTCAACAGACAGAATGCTTCTGCCTGACAAAGTAACACAACATAGAATAGACAGAGTGCCAACACCAAAAGCATCCTTCCTCACAATTCTACTTGGTCCCAGCTAGTGCTTAAGCTTTTATCCACTCTGCTCTTTCCTGTTCCACACTTCTTGTTTTGTCCTTCCTCTTCCACTTTTTCAGCAAGTTCCTCCCACCATGGGCTCCATATGATGACATTAGGCCTATTAAGATTAGGGAAGGTCTCCAAACTCCCTTAGGCCTATTAAGGGCAAAACAATGTATACTGTTCCCAACAAAGACTTGATATAATTACAGGTGAGGCTCAAAGACACTTGAATAGGTGAAACAAGGAGCTTAAGTACTACTTTGCTTGCCATTACAATAACTGAAACAAGGAGCAAAGTACCACTTTGCTTGCCATTACACATATCAGAAAAACCTTGAAGAAATGAGGTCAAGAAGATCTTGATCTGCTCTGATTCCTCTGTTATAGCTATGGGACTGATCAACTACTTTGGAGCCTGTAGAGAATAGCACTCAACAAACAAAAGTCTTTGTGGTTAGGGCCAGTGGGGGAATTTTGATCATTCCTCCTATAATATACAGTTGTTTCTGGGGTGACTCTGCATCCATCATATATGCTCTTTGCTTAGTTAAACAACTAGATTAGGCCTTTTATAACAACAGAGGCTGGAGGTTTGAGAATAAGTTAATTTCCTTTCTGGACATTGAGATGGTTATGTAATGCTATACGGGATGCAAGACCATATAATCACTTTAAGGGCCAGAAAAGTATTCCTTGAACATCTGAGCACCTTTTACCAGTTGAATTTTAAAAAGGTATAGGACAAACAAAATTAGCTACTGACAGGCTTCTATTTTTGTATGCCAGGGTAATTCTGTCCCTAGTCCTTTCTATACTTTGATTTAACCTTGAAATTAAATTTAAATTAAGTTAAATCTTGAGATTTATATCTTGAGATATAGGAGTCAGCATGTACCAGATAAGTCAAACAACTACTTCCACCTTGAACATCATCTCCTTTCAGACTCCAATTGAAATAGGCCAATGTTTTGAACTATATGAGTTTTGGGAATAGCAATGCTTCTAGCCCACTGTCACCAGCCATTATCCTTGACAGTAACCCTTGTGGAGATGCACCCTTGCCATAGCTCATCCAGGTTCTACAGTCACACCTACTGAAAACCCAGGTGTGGGGAAATAGTTGCCACTAAAGTCCCTGGCACAGTCAAATTGTTCAATATCAGAAACCTATATTATTTTATCTATGGAAATGACATTAAAGAAAAGGTATTATCATCTGCCTCTGTACCCTAAGGACAATGGGACTTTTCCATTTGACTTGCTCATTTTATATATTTACTCTTCCATTAGAATGTGAATTCCTTAAAAGCAGGGACTGTCTTGTTTTCCTATTTGCATCCCCAAAACTTAGTCCAATGCTTTGCACATTATAAGTGCTTAATTAGTTTCGTTCATTTACCATCCAGTCCTCAAGAGTTCACTTTCTTTGTATTTCCTACTTACATGGAGTGCAGAGGCCAGTAAGAATTTAGAGAATATTCCGAAGAAATGTTACAGAGAAAATTAAGTTTGGTGAGTTACCTTAAATTAGTCCAAGGTAATTTAAAGATAAAATTGGAAGGACAGCAATGAATATATTTTTTTAAAAAACCAGTATCTGCAAAAAAATTTCCATTTTTTTCTCTTTTCATGATTGTAGAGCTCCACTCTCTCTTTTTAAAATTTAATTAATAAATGTATTGTTACTTTTCAACATTAACTTCCATAAGATTTCTCCCCCCACTTTACCTGTCCCCCACCAAGATGACATGCAATCTGATAAAAGTTCTATTTATACATTCATATTAAAAATGTTATCCCATTAGTCATGATGGATAAAGAATTAGAACTAATGGGAGGAATCACAAGAAAGAAGAAACAAAACAAAACAATAAAAGAAAATGAGAGCAAATAGTATGCTTCCATCTGCATTCAGACTCCAAAGTTCTTTCTCTGGATATGGATAGCATTTTCCATGGTGAGTCTTTTGGAGTTGTCTTAGATCCTTATATTGCTGAGAAGAGCAAAGTCTATGAAAATCAGTCATTGTAGAATGTGGTTGTTACTGACTACAATGTTCTCCTGATTCTGCTGATTTCACTCAGAAATCAGTTTGTATAAGTCTTTGCAGGTTTTACTGAAGTCCACCTATTTATCATTTCTTATAGCACAATAGTATTCCATTACATTTATATACCACAACTTGTTCAGCCATTCCCAAATTGATAGCATCCCCTAAATTTCCAATTCTTTGCCACCACAAAAAGAGTTGCTATAAATAGTTTTGTACATGGGAGTCCTTTCCCTGCTTTTATAACTTCTTTGGGAGACTCTAAGAAATGGTATTGCTGGGTCAAAGGGTATGCACAATTTTATAGCCTTTTGAGCTTAGTTTCAAATTGTTCTCCAGAATGGTTGGATCAGGTTTACAACTCCACCAGCAATGCATTAGTGTTCTAAATATCTCACATCTTCTCCAACATTGATCATTTTCCTGTTTTGTCATGTTAGCCAGTCTGATAGGTGTGATGTGGTACCTCAGAGTTCTTTCAATTTGCATTTCTGTAGTTAATAGTGATTTAGAGCATTTTTTTTCCATATGACTATAGATAGCTTTAATTACTTCCTCTGAAAACTGCCTGTTCATATCCTTTGACAATTTATCAATTGGGTTATGACTTATATTCTTATAAATTCTACTCAGTTCTCTATATATTTTAGAAATGAGACCTTTATCAGAGACATTGACTGTAAAATTATTTCCCAGCTTTCTGCTTCCCTTCTAATCTTGGTTGCATTGGCTTTGTTTGTGCCAAATCTTTTCAATTTAATGTGCTATCTATGTCCTCCTCTCCAACTTATTTTCCCTCGCCCCTGCTTATGCTTTTTTCTCTCCTTTTTTCCCTTCCTTCCTCACTAGAGTTCTGTTTTTGACCACCTTCTCCATCAGTACATCCTCCTTTCTATCAGCTCCCTGACTTTTCTTCCCCTTTACCCTTACAACGTCTTTCCTCTCTTCTACCCACTCCCTCCCTTTTCTTTTCACTTTCCCCTCCTTCTTCCTATAGAACAAGTTAGATTTCTTTACCTGATTATGTCAATCCATTTTTGAGCCAAATTTGATGAGAGTAAGGTTCAAACAATGCTCATCTCCCTACCTCCCCCCCCCCCCCCCCACTGTAATAGGTTTTTATGCCTTTTCATGTGAGATTTGATTGCAAGAGAATGCTGGTGCATTTGGTGATTTTCTGAGCTGGTGTCTAACAGTTCTGCTGCCTATGCTGAGGCTCTTGGGTGGTAGTGGGGGGAGCGGTCCAGGTGTTGGCACTTACCTGCTCCACCACTCTGGGGCTCAGGATATCCCCTTGCTTTTCTGAGGTGGGGCTTCCTGGAATGCCTCCCATCCTATACTGCTCTCCCTCCCCCAGAGCAAGAGGGACCTTTCCTATTAATCCTCCAAGGTACTTGGGCTATAAGACTGCTGTACCCCATTCTTCTACTGACTCCTCTGTTTCAAGGTTTTTCCTGGAGTGATATTTTCTGGGCCTTCAGAGGTAAGTAAGAGAGGGTGAGAGTGACATACTTCTTACTCCACCATCTTGTCTCCTGGAAAAAGAAAACCTGCACTCGCTTTTGACTTTACTATCACAAACCCTGATGTACTACATGAAGAAATGGAAATAACCCTAAAGAAAACCAAAATGCAAAGAGTTATTGAACTGCAACAAATAATTATAGAATAGATCTTTGCTAGAGGCAACACCATTTTGGGGAGGACATTGAGAGATTAAGTTTTAAGAAATCTGAAATATTTTTTAAAATTAAATTTTATATTTATTTTTAGTTTACATCAATCATTTCCACAGGATTTTGAGTTACAAATCTTTCTCCCCATCTTTCCCCTACCCACCGCCTCAAAACAATGATCCTGCCCTATACCTCCTCCCCCAATTTGCTCTCTCCCATATCCTTCCCCAGTTCCCCTCCAACTTTCTGGTAGGGCAAGATGGATCCCCATAGGGTGGGTGATGAGGGAGGAAGAGAAAGAATCTAGAATTTAAAGTTCTATAATCAAATGTTAAAAATATATATGTATGTATGTATATATGTATATATATATATATATATATATATATATATAATAATAATTATTATTGTTAACTACA
>CM053589.1:131967021-131983680 GCA_028646515.1 Pseudochirops corinnae | reverse complement strand
CCACCCTTTCCTCCCCTCCATCATCCTACCTCTCATCCCCATTCCCCCTATTTTCCTGTGTGGCAAGATGCCCAGTTTAGAATTTATGTCATTTCTTCCCTAAGCCAAGTTCAGTGAGAGTAAGGTTAACTCTTTCCCTTTTGCCTTCCTGTTCTCCCCCTCTATTGTAACAATTTATCCTTTGTCTCTTCCATGCTACTCTAACTCTTCACCTTTATATCTAAGATCCAAATGCTTGGGTAGCACCTCTGGAGTGCTATTTTAAGCTAGTTTAAATAAAATGATTTTAAATTCTTTTGAAAGACTTTAGTAAATTTCTAGAAAGAGCATTATTTTTCCTGATATTCCCAAAGATATTCCCAAGGCTAGAGAATATGAATATGTTTGTACATGCTCATCAGTCAGAGCAAATGGTTTTGTGAAAGTCGGAGAGCAACAATACCTTATATTTGTATGGATCTATTCACTTTAACTTGTTTTTTTACATATAATATTTAATTTTGGTAGTGCAACTTCAGTGCATTTAGAAAACACTTCAATATAGTTTAGAGCTTAAGTATATTTTTATCATATGTCCATGTATTTGATAGCAATTCAACCTACAATATTAGGCTCATTTCCTCTATAGAGCCGGAATATTACAAATATCTCTTTTGAATGTGGTGAGGGAGGGAAAATTCATGGTACTCCCTTGCAGGGAGGGAATTAAACTCCTCCTTTGGTAAATTCATGAAGGACAGTGGATAGAGGACGATAACTTTCAGAACTAGAAATCTACCTCTCATTTCTCTTCTGAGCTCCAGTACCACAAACCCATCCCTTTTCTGAGTTTCCCTGTCATTGTCGAGGACACCACTATCTTTGTGTTCACCCAAGTCCACAACTTTAGTGTTATCTGTGAATGCTCATTCTCACTCACACAAAGTATCCATTTAGTGTTGCAGGATTTCTTTGGTTCTTTACCAACAACATCCCTCAAAAATATCCCATTCTCTCTATTTACAGAACTGTTACTTCACTTTAGGCCCTCATCACCTGTTGCCTGGATGATTTCTCTATCAACTTAATTGGTCTCCATGTCTCAAGTCTTTCCCCCTGTCCAATGTACCTTATGCCCAGCTACTTCCTAAAGCACTCATTTAACTTTTTCTCCTTCCTGTTTGATCAACTCCAGGGGCTCCATATTACCTCTAGGATGAAAAATGAATTCTTCTGCCATTTAAAGTGCTGTATGTCATTTAAAGCTCAACCTAGACTCCTTCTTCCACCTTTCTAGTTTTAGCACACATTATTCCCCATTCTGCACTCTAAACTTCCAGTCATAACTAGACTTCTCTTTGTTCCTTGCACAGAGCTCGAATCATGTTATAAAGCGCTTTAAATCTCAAAATGAGAAGTTTGTAGTTTATGTTAGAAGTGATAAGGAGTCATTTAATCTTCTTCAGCTATCAGATGACATTGTGAAACCAATGTTATAAGAATATCATTTTGGCAACTATGCTTAAGTACTTTGTCACCCTTATTTGTCATCACTATTATTATCATAGGCTCAATATTATATCTATTTAAATGATAGTTACCGTAGGCTAATTTTACTTGTCTTTTTGTCAGTAATGTCTATAAAATTATACCTGACAATTGGAGAATTTGTTGAGATTTTAAAAGATTGCTTAAAAATTGGTTCATATTTCCACTAGTCAACAAATATGTATTATTTACTGTATGTCAGACACTATTCTAAGTAATGAGTATACAAAGAAAAGCAAAAGCATAATATGTCCTTTAAAGGAGCTCATATTCTACAGGGAGAGAACTGTTCCTCTCTGGCAAATTGTTGTTGTTATCAAGTCAATTTTCAGTCTTGTCCCACTCTTTGTGATGATATTTTTGGTTTTCTTGGCAAAGATACTGGAGTGGTTTGCCCTTTCTTTCTCTAGTTTATGTTGCAGATGAGGAACGGCAGGAAACAGGGTTAAGTGATTTGCCCAGGGTCACAGAGCTAGTAAATGTCCAAGACTGGATTTGAACTCACAAAGAGGAGTCTTCCTGACTCCAGATCTTGCACTCTATCTACTGTACCACCTAGTTGCCCCTTGCATTTCATAAAACAATTTTTAAATTTATTTAATAAAATACTTGATTTAGTAAATAATTGATTGTTGTGTGACTGTGTGCTGGCTTGCTAAAGTCTAATTAGAGAAGAGGAGACGATGACAAGAAACCCCCCTCTTCCCCCCGACCAGGTATATTTATATCCCTTGTATGGTGATTTTCATTGAGAATTTCAGAACTTTGGGAAAAGAGCATATGGTTTAGAGGAGAAAATTGGTGCTTATTTTTTATACACACACATACACACACACACACACACACACACACTACTAGTAAAATTCCTTAAATGTTAACTAAGACTGTAGCAGTTCCAAAATATTTATTGTATTAGGTAAGGTTATTTATTAACATTCATGTATAAATATATAATTTTTGAGTACTAGTTAATTTTGACCATAACTATATAGATTATGTAGATTCATATATAACTAAAGCATTGTTATCATAACTGCACATTCTGCAATGTAAATATTTATGACAAATCTCTCTCTCTCTTCCTCTCTCTACCCCTCTTCCTCTCTCTCTCTCTCTCTCCTTCTTTTTCTCCCTTTCTCCTTCTCTATTTCTAGCTTGTACATGCAGTGGTCATGCAAATATTTGTCATATGCACACAGGAAAATGTTTCTGCACAACTAAAGGAATAAAAGGAGATCAGTGCCAGTTGTAAGTATACATGACATATGTTGGGAAATTTTGTTGCTTTATTATTTTTGTTAGAAAAAGTTACTTTAGCTTTTCAAGAAGCTTATTTTGCTCTTTAGCAAAATTATTTTCTCTTACCCACATTTGCTCGAAATTTTTGTTAAAGGTAGCCTCATGGAGCATCAACTTTCTAATTATCTAGGTATATAATATTGGAATTTTCTTTAGCTCTTCCCTGTCAGTCATCCTTAGTATCCACTAAGTTATCAAGTCCTGTGATATGTACATCATTCACATCCATGCTCTTCATTCACATGGCCACCACCTTAATTATTATCTGTCATCTGGACTATTGCATAGCTTCCTAATTGGAACTTATCTTCAGTCCTTTATTCTCTCAATTATTTTTCCATGTAACTGCTAAAAACACTTTTCCTAGAGCATAAGCCTTAAGGGTGGGAGAGAAGAGAACAAGTATTTAAGTGCCACTATGTTCCAGGCCCTATGTCAAATGCTTCACAACTATCTCATTTGATACTTACAACAACCATGGGAGGTAGGTGCTATTATACTTTTTATTTTGCAGTTGAGGAAACTGAAGCAAGTAGAGTTTAAATGACTTGCTCAGGGTCACACAGATAGGCAATGTCTTGAATTTAGGTCTTTTTGACTTGAGGTCCTGCACTTTGTGCAATATGGCACCACCAGTGGCTTTATCATATTTTTCTCCTGCTCTAGAGCTTTCAGAGGTTACTTAATGAATCTGAGGTAAAATGCAAAGTCTTTTTAATGCTGTTTAATGCTGTTTAAATCCCTAAACAATGTTATTTCAAACTGCCTTTCTAACATCATTAAATGTTAGTTCCCATCACAAACTTTACTTTCAATTCAGATTTTTAAAATGTGCGTTTCATCAGTATTGAAATTCTATCTGTGGCCTCTGTGCCATTGCTTTGGTTGTGCTTATAATGGAATGCATGTCCCAAGGGACATGAGTTCACTTGGTTACTGGTTTTTCCTTGCCATATGACTTCCTTGGCCATGCATATTTCCTGTATGTGCTTCCCTCTGCTGAAATCCTTTTCCATGGCTGATTATGTCTTTGTGTTATTTGGAGGTGGATAGGAACATTCCTATGCTATTTAATGAAATGTCTTTTGTTTTGGGGAAGACAACAACAAATGGAATGTATCAGTCTTCTGTACTCGAGTCCCACTTTCTCTTCCAGTAACTCTCTAAAGTGCCAATCCCTGGTTACCTACATATGTGAGTTGTTGCTGCCATTAGAACCATAAATCTTTTCAACAAAGGAATTGTGTTTGCTTTTACATTTGTGTTCTCAGTGCTTAACACAAAGCTTAACAGATAGTAAGCATTTGATAAATACCTTTTTATTTATTCATTTAATCAGTCAATGAAGTTTCATTGAAGCCTTTCTCTTTCCCAGTCCTTGTAAGAACTCTCTCCTACCTCCAGAAATTATTTATTTGCACATAAACTACTTGAAGGCAGAAAGAGGGTTTGTTTTTTGTTTGCTTGTTTTTGTTTTTCTTTTGTTTTGCTTTCACATTCCCAGTGCTTATGATAGTGTCTTCCATATACATAACAGCAAGTTGGGCTGGACTGGAAATTAGGTTATGTATGTAAAGTGCTTTGTAATCCTTAAAATACTGTATAAATGTGAGAAAAATATTATTTTCTTCTGTGTCTTTACATCCCGGTAGTAGAGATGTAAAACAACTGTTCCTTTCCTTAAGACTTCTAAAAATATCTTTGTCATCCTAAATTTTCTACCTAGTCTTTTGTTAATTTGAAGTTACCTTTGATCAGAGTTTCTTAATCTGGGGTAATAGATCTATGGACGAATTTCAAGAGAGCTACAAACTTGGATGGAAAAAATGGATTTTTATTTTCACTAACTTCTAACTGTTTAGTTTGTCCTAGAGAGTAAAACACAATATTATTAGGTTTCACCAGACTGCCAAATGCAACTATAACAAAAAAAGTTAAGAATATTTGCTTTAAAATAATCTAGTCAGGTCATCAGCTGGCTCCTTATACTTTTCTTATTTCTGTCTCTTTTCATTTAATCTACATGTGGCTACTATTTAGCAATTTTGACTTTACCTTAGTTGACATTCATTTTATCCTTTATTTGTATGTTTTTTGCCCTTTTTTTAAAAATTGCCTTTGCCCAGCTGCCTGTATTTTTTTTTTTACCTTAGTATTAGTTGGTTTTTAAAAATATTTCCTTCAGTTAAATTTAAAAATTTCATTCCTAATAGTTATTGTTTTGAGTTAATTTTTAATATATTTTTTCTATTTATCCATTAATAGTTTAAATAATTTCTATGCAAATAAAATATGTGATAATAAATAAAAAAGCAATAAATATTGTCAAAACTTTTTAGGGCACAGTTATAGTCTTTAGAAAACAATTTAAGTCAATATCTCAAATGTCTATTCATTGTATTTTGGATCAAGGAACTTAATTGTTGTAAATGGGCTATTAACTACAGGGAGTACAATTTTAGTTTGGCTTGTTTTCACAAAATGACTTGGTTCATAGATTTAGAGCTGCAAGGGTGCTCAGAGGTCCAGTACATTTTACAGCTGAGGAAACTGAGGCCCATGGTCTCATAGGAAAGAAGTAATAGAGCTGGAATTTGAAGTCAACTCATCTAACTCCATATCCAGCATGAGTCTTTAATATTTAACATTAATTTGAGAGGATTCTGGAAAGATGGCGGAGTAGGTTAGAAAATTCTAAGCTTTCCAGATTTTGCCCATAAATGAGATAAAATAGCGTCTCAGGACAAACATAGAGGAGTAAAATTAAATGAGAGTATGGGCAGAACAGTGGTCCTCTTGGGACAATAAGTGATCTGAAGAAAAATCCTAGGATGAGGTTTGGTCTCTGTGAAGTGTAAACATCTTCAGGCTGGTTCTGCTTAAATAACAAGGGGCAAGCCTTGGGGTTATCTGGCTTGGGAGGCTGCCTCCACCCCAACCACAGGAACTTTTACCCTTGGACAGTGAGGGGAGTTAGGCATCTGAACCTGTCTGCTGCAAAGAATGCCATCCCAGATGTGCTGTGGAGATATGGCCATGGGTGAGAAGGAACCAGCACACACCCAATAAGTGTAGAAGCAGTGGGGCAGGGATGCAGCTGGCTATGGGCACTTGTTAGAGTCTGAGGGTCTTGGTTTCAGGTTCAAGCGAGAGGGGAGAACTGAAGGATGTGAGGCCAGAGGCACCGTCCCTCATACCCCAGGACTAGAGATGATTATAAAAAATAAGTTACTACAGATTAAAAAAAGATGAGCAGGCAGAAGAGAAGGAATTCAACCATAGAAAGTTACAATGGGAATAGAAAAGACCAGGGTTCATCTTCAGGGGATGATACTGATGCAAAAAACCCTCTTCTACCTCAAACATAAAATGGTCACCTGCTCAAAAATAATTCATAGAAGATCTTTGAAAAGACTTCTACAGTCAAATGAGAGAGATTTAGGAAAAACTAGAAAAAAGAGAACAACCCAAGAAAACTAAGAAGATTATTAAAAGGAAGTCAACCAATTGGAAAAGAAGATCCAGAATCTTAAGGAAGAAAACAACTCCTTGAAAATCAGAATTGAGCAAGGGGAAGCCAGCAAAGTCATAAGAAACCAAGAGACAATAAAACAAAATAAAAAGAATGAAAAAATAGAAGAGCATGTGAAACATCTCATAAAAAACAATTGATCTGGAGAACAGATCAAGAAAAGAAGACACAATAATAATTGGGCTATCTGAAAGCTATGATCACAAAAAGAATCTTGATATAATAACACAAGAAATAATTAAAGAAAAATTTCCTGAAGCTTTAGAACAAGAGGGGAAAATAGAAATAGAAAAAATTCACCAATCACCACCTGAAAGACAAAAGACATCCTACAAAGAAAACCCACAGGAATATCATAGCCAAATTCTTAAACTCCTCCTACAAAAAAAAAAAATAAACAATACAATACATTCAACTGTTAAAGTGAAAGCATTCCTTCCCTATTTCCCCACCCCCTCTTCTTGCTTTCTCTTGCTTTTGCACATGTGGGAGAAAAAAGAATGAGGTCATATTTCTTACCATAATTCTTTTATTATTATATGCAAATTTTGTCAGAGAAATGCTGTAGTACAGAGATGTTAAGAAGTAATGTTATTCATTAGACAATATGCTGGGGTGATATATGACTTTTGTCTTTTCTCCTCAAAGATGTAACTAGTGTGATAAATTTTGGGACATAATTACATTTATCAACTTAGGGGCTTTATAAAATCTTTATTAATTCTTTGCTTATTTTTAATAGCTTGTATCTAATATGGTACCCATCTTCAACTACATACTATATATTTATTATTTGGGGACCAGGAGAGGTTAGCCAAATATGAAAAGACTTAACTTTAGTTGGACCACAGGATTGGGAATTATTTTGGTCACAGTAATTCTAAGAACATCCAGTTGTAAAGAGATTATGATTTGGGTTGGTAGAAGAAGTACTTACACTGTCAAAATTTCAGATCCTTATATTAAAATGTGTTATCTGTCATTGAGATGTTGATTTTTTTGACAGGCAGTGTGGTATAATGGATAGAACTTTAGATATGGAGTCAAGAAGGTCCTTGATTTGACATACTTTGAGCCAATTAGTATAAAAGCCAATTAGTATAAAAACTGGCTTGAAACTTAAAAAAAAAAAACCATTAAGATCTTGGCAACAGGTTCCATCATTTCCTGGCAAATAGAGTGAGAAGAAATTTTTCTTTAATTATTTCTCCATAATTTTTTTTTAAAAATTAAACTCTTGTGATACATAAATAAGGGCACTTTCATGCTTTCTCTTTTTTTTCAAGTTTAATAGTATTTTATTTTTTCCAGTTACATGTCAAGAAAATTTTTTGAATTCATTTTCATAAGATTTTTGGGTTCTAAATTTTCTCCCTCCCTCCCCTTTCCTTGTCTGAAAATGGCAGTTCAACATACTCTATATGCTATCATGTAAAAATATTTCTATATTAGTTGCACTTGTGAAAGAAGAAACAGATTTTTTTTAAAAATGAGAAAGAATAAGTGGAAAAAATGCTTCTATCTGCATTTAGAGTTCATTAGTTCTTTATTTGGATATGGATAGCATTTTTCTTTCAAAGTGTCCTTTGTACATTTTCATACTTTCTAAAGGGTTTTGGATTAAATTAGAAGTAATTACATAGATTTGTATTGGACTTTATTTGACATAGCTAAACAGATAAACTGTATTACATAATAGTATAAATCTAGAATCTGAGTCAGGGATACCCTAGTTAATATGCTGTTTCTGGCACATAATGACTTTGTGACCTTTGGTAAGTCATTCAACCTCTTAGTGCCCTTTTCAACTTTTTGAGATTCTAAATTGTAAAGAAGATACTAATTTTCTTTGATAAAGGTTCTCTCTTTGGGAGCTCCCATACACTGTTGAAATCATAGGTTTGATTTTTTAAAAATAGGCATAAACTATGGATGTTCTTGCAAATGACAGAAAGCTGGGAGTGATGCATAATTTTGAACAATAGAGCAGTGATGTTCCTGCTCTGCTCTGTTCAGATTATAGTAGTGTACCATTTTTAATTCCAAGCACCACATTGTAGACAGGATGCTGATAAGTTGGAGTATGTCCTAGGAATGTCGCACCTAGGTTGTTAAAATGCATCTAATTCATGGAATAACCAGGTTATTTAAAGGAACTGGAGATGTTTAGTTTGGAGAAAAGAATACTTAGGGGTGACATAAGAGTTTTTAAGGACTATTATGTGGAAGAAAGATTAGGCTGGTTCTATTTGCTCCCACACACTAAAATAAGGAGCAATAGGTAGAAGTTACAAAGTAAAAAATTTAGATTTGATGTAAAGAAAGACTTACCAACAATTTGAGCCATCCCATTGCATAACAAGCTGCTTTTGTTGTTGTCTCCTTCATTGGAGATCTTCCTTTCAAAGCTGGGTGAATATGTTTTTAGAAAGTGTTCTTTTTTATGTATAGGATAAATTCTATGATTGCTAAATCCCAAATATCAACAATGTTAAATATGCAGACGATGCCACTCTGATGGCAGAAAGTGAAGAAGAATTAAGAACCCTCTTGAGGGTGGAAGATGATAGTATAAAAACTGGCTTGAAACTTAAAAAAAAACAAAACCATTAAGATCTTGGCAACAGGTTCCATCATTTCCTGGCAAATAGAGTGAGAAGAAATGGAAACAGTGTCAGATTTTATATTTTTGGTTTCAAAGATCACTGCAGATGACCATTACAGTCATGAAATTAAAAGATGCTTGCTCCTGGGAAGGAAAGCTGTGGCAAATCTGGACAGCAAACTAAAAATCAGGAACATTCCCTTGCCAGCAAAGGTCCTTTTAATCAAAGCTATGGCTTTTCTAGTAACAATGCATGGCAGTGAGAATTGAACAATAAGGAAAGCCAAGCACCACAGAATTGATGCATCAGATTGTGGTGCTGTAGAAAACTTTTGAGAGTCCCTTGGATAGCAAGGAGAGCAAATCAGTCGATACTTAAAGAAATTAATTCAGGTTATTCACTAGAAAGTCAAATACTGAAGTTGAAGCTTATGTAATCTGGTCATATAATGAGAAGATGGGACTCATTTGAAAGGACTGTAATGTTGGGAAAGATTGAAGGTATAATGAAAAGGAGAGGGCAGAGGATGAGATGGATAGATAGTGTCATGGAAACAACAAACATGAACTTGGACAGACTTTGAGAGATAGTGGAGGATAGAAGGGCTTGGTGTGCTATAATCTGTGGAGTCATGAAGAGTTAGATATTTCTGAACAATTGAACAGCAATAATTCTTTGAAATCCAAAGCAATAAGCAACCATTAAGTGCCTTGCACAGAATCAAAAGAAACTCAACATTTAGATTGGACCTAAGTTCCATTCTCAACTCTGTCACTTATGTGATACTTTGATAGGCAGTGTGGTATAATGGATAGAACTTTAGATATGGAGTCAAGAAGGTCCTTGATTTGACATACTTTGAGAGCACTTTCTGTCTGTGTGACTTTAGATAAGCCATTATCTTGTTTGGCATGATGGACAGAAGGTTGAACTCAGAGTCAGAAAACCTGTTTTCAAGTCTTTCCTCTGACACTACTGGCTGTGTCACCCTGGACCAGTCATTGCTTCAGTACCTATAATGGGTGGATATGATTCAGGTCAGTCTCCTGTCATTTTAGGTTTTGTGTTGCAATGAAATGAGACACTCACAGGTCATTCAGCAGTTAAAAACCAGTTTATTTAGCCATAGCATATAGAGGACATCTACCAAAGAACTTAGCTTGAGTAAACTCGTTTTTCCCATCCCACTCCCCACCTCCTTAGGGAAAGGTATAAGGTTACTCACTGGCATGAGAATACTCAGGTGTTCTTGGGATATCCATCATATCCATCAGAAATATATGTACTCCATGTCACTGAGCCTTTTTATTCCCATAGAAGACCAGGACATAATTCAGTCTCACGAGAAAACACCAGCTAATCACATCATGGGAGATGAAGCTTGGGTTTTACCCCCTCTGCATCAATCAAGTGCACACAAGCCCTTGTGATGGAGGTACAGGATAGGGAGGATGAACCTGCACTGCTAGTGATCTTAGCACAGTACCCTAGGTAGCTTTCTAAGACACAAAACTTCTGAACAATCATTTAATTATTCTGTAGTGGAAAGGGCATCTCCTTAACATTCGCCTACGTTAATAAAATGCCACATCCAGATGGAACAGAGGTTGCTTAACCTCACTTGGACTCAGTTCTTATATTTATGAAAGGTGAGATACATCATCTGAAGAGGCTGGATTAGAGGCTCTCTGAGGTACCTTCTAGATCTTTAATACTGAAGTTTGAAAAATAGAGTTTTTAAGTATTTTAATTTGGTTTTAACCTTAAGCAAAAGTCATAAGAACAATTTATTCAATAGTGT
Organism: Pseudochirops corinnae; assembly: GCA_028646515.1. NCBI lineage: Eukaryota > Metazoa > Chordata > Mammalia > Diprotodontia > Pseudocheiridae > Pseudochirops > Pseudochirops corinnae. Next base: position 131,972,915 of record CM053589.1, on the reverse strand, counting down.
GCCTACCTAAATTTTAGAAATGCTACATTTGTATTATTTGTCCTATTTTGAAAAATCAAATACTCCCTTTAATATGTGTCTGTGCTTGTTATACAAAGTAGATAAAAATGTTTCAATGAAGTAGAAGGAACTCTGGAAAAAGAAAAAAAAATGATGCTTTAGAGTTGATCTGCACAACAAATAGGGGCTGCTTGCAGCCTGCCAAAGGACTTCAAGCACTTGTGGAAAGTGTAGATGACGTAAAAGAAAGTAAAGATGTAATGAGTGCTTTGTCCATGCCTTGCTTAACCCACTTTCCACTAGTTGTTATTGTATCCATCATTTAACTTGGCTGATGGGCTGCCACTGCACATGCTCTGCTGTTTGTCACATGACCCACAACAACCAACCTTTGTCTGTCTTTCTCTAGTCTGGGAGGAGTGAGAGTCCTGTCTCTTCCTGGTGTTTTTGGTCTTTACTGATGTTAAACAGGGACAAAGTGAGTGCAGCCACACATCAATGCAGTTGATGCCTGCTATGCAATGAGTGGCAACAACACCAGGGCTTTTCCCTCTCTTGCTGCGTGGCTGCCCTCCAAGTTACATCAGTGTCTGGTACTCTCTCCAAGGTCATACACTTAGTTCAGGATTTCTTTGTATGTGAGCAGTTGCTGTAGAAATTTTTTGGTTCTAACATTAAAGTTTTGGGGGTGACTTTGTAAAATGGGTGATATAAAGAAATGGAAGATTGAATCAGAACATAGAGCATTTAATCAAGGACAAATAGATACTTGTTTATTTACACAAGAGACAAAATATCGTGTCTTGTTTTCTGAGAATAGCAATACCATCTTCATCGCCATTTCAATTCAAAACATCCTGACTTAAGCAAATTGGACACAATGAACAACAAATTAAAGTGTCCAAATTGTTGAAAAATCTCAGTGGGAAACAATGGCTTTTCAAGAAAGTAAATGCAGAAAACGAAGTCAATACTAAGCTTAGTTTTCAGATTTCTAAAGAAATCGATTTCAAACATAATCCCAGAGTACAATAAACTGATTGCTGACAAGAACTGTAATACATGCCATTAACGAAATATAAATAGTAAGAAAACTTGAAAAATATATTAAAACTTGTACCTCTTAGCAAAGTAACTTTTTTAACCTTAATGTGATTTCATGATGAATAAAAATTTTAAGTAATAAATGCAATTAATCGATGCTACATGAGTTTTCCCCTTTTAATATGGTTTATTCACAAAATAATTTTATCATTAATTATACCTTTATTTGGAAAGTGAGCCTCTAAAAGCCTATCTGTGGCCCAAAGAAGTTTAACCTATTTTAATTTTGCCCCCTACCTACTATCAGGTTGTGCAGGTCTGCTTTAGAGGCTGTCATTATCCTCACTCATAAATGTCTGTATAGAATTTTATTCCCTATTCAATTGTAGGATGCTTTTTGACCCTTTGTCTGTAATTTATCAACAAGAAAACTATTGAACTTTGGAGATTGTACAACCTTCTCGGCTATATAATTTATCATCTTTGACCACTAGAGGGCACTAAAGATTGATTTTTTTTTTTTTTTTTTTAAAAATTGTTAATTCCCCCTCCAAAAGAGAACAGTTAACGCTCAGAAAGAGTGAAGCTGCAAGGCAGGTTCCTTTTATTTGATACTTTGGAGGGGTAGCAGTACTTATGTTTTCATATTTTTGAGGTACTTTTATCACTTGTGGTATCCACAAAGTACCATGTTAAAATAACAAATGCTCTGGTTTGATTGATTGTGAATTACCCTAATTAATGAAGAGTAAAAGTCCAGTTCTCAACTTTTTATAACTTAAAGACCATCCTTTGCTTATATAGCTACAATTTGATATTGTGACAATTAAAAAGGTTTGAGAGACATAATTTCTGAATAATTTAATCATTTTATTAATAAGACCAGAAGGTAATTGATAAAAGAATAGTCATTTGGTCCTTCTCTTAGATTACAGACAGTCAGGGCAGCTGGCTCACAGTTTATATATCCTTCTGAAGAGAAGGTGTTCGATGAGGGGATGATGTCACCCTTGGACAGAGAAACTGTATCTATGCTAAAACTATAGTGGAAGAAATGCCACTTTTAAAACAGCCAGGCCTTTTCTTTGGTATATCAATTTAAAAAAAAAATAGAATAGAATTGGTTGTGAATAAGTAAAGAGGATGTATTAATAAAAATCTTCATGCTCATGATTTTTACCCATTAAGAAAAAATTGAGCCAAAATAAAAAAAAAACACAGCAAACAAAATTGTTATCTAATGATTATGATGCTTTAGAAACAAAGTATAAGTTCATTTAAAAAAAACCCTCCCAAATTCTATGACTTTTGATTGTGTATCCTATGACTCAAATGAAACTTTGCCACCATTTTAAATTCAACAGTCATTGATTAAACTCCTATGATATGTAGGGCTATGTGAAGCAGTGGGTAAACAATGAGAACATAACCTAGGTGCTTCTCTCAAGAACTTACAATCTTATGGGAGGGGGGCATAGGGAGGACAAACACAGAAGTAACTGGGATACAAGAAAAATAGACATAAAGATAAAAGAAAGATTCAAGCAATGTGTAATAATGTATTTGAGGAGGAGGAAATCAGGTCTACTTTCCTGAGTGACAGGTCAAGGAATATCAGAGAAAGCCTCAAGCAGAATATTAGATCTGAATTCAACTTTGAAGGGAAGGAGAGATGTTAATAGTTTGAGACTGTGGGAGAAGGATTCAATGAAGAGAGGGCTGGGAAAGAACCAGAACTAGAGGTCAGTATAGTTTGGTCATAATGTAGAATATATAGTTAAGTCAACTCAATTCAATTAAAATGTATTTAGTAAGAACTCACTATATATTATAGCAATAATGACTATTTATAAATTTCATGGTTTACAAAGTCCTTTGTGCATATTATTTGATTTGATCATCCCAATAACCCTGGAAAGTAGGTGCTGTTTATATCCCCATTTTGCAAATGAGTAGACTGAGGATAAGGAAGGGTAAGTGACTTGCCCAAAATCACATAGCTAGTGTTTCTCCTCAACATTAAAGACACACACACACATACGTGCGCACACACATACACACATTCACACACTGAAAATAGTCCCTGCTCTCAAGGGTCTTATATTCTCTTGGAAGTGTGAGAGACAGAGGGCAAACAAGATATAAAACAATAATCTGGAGTTCAGAGAAGTGATCATTGTAGACAGTAAGAAATAAAACTGGACAGGTAAGTTGGATCTCGATGACAGAAGGCTTAAATATCAGGATCTTTAATTTCTGCTTTATTTGGTTGAGATAGAGAAAGGTGTCTCAGGAAAGGAGATACCTGCTAAAACACTATATAAGGAAGAGAGCTCAACAGTGTTATGAAGGGTGGATTAGAGAAGGGACAAGATGAAGGTAGAAAGACCAATTAGGAAACTATCAGAACAGTTTAGCTGAGAAGAAATAACACCTTAAACTAGGGAATTGTACAGGGAGCAAAGGGGAAGGGTCCTATAGAAATGACAGAAATGACAAGCTTTGATATTTTACTTGGGGAGAGGAGCAGGAAGAGTCAAACATGAATCCAAGGTTATAGCTCATGTGAGGGGTCCAGGATGGTGGTGTTATGTACAGAAATAGAGAAGCCGGGAGAAAGGAGTATAGAGCACAGGAGATGAGCAGTTCAGTTTTTTGATAAAATGGAGCTTAAAGTGCTAGTGAGATGTGCAGTTTGAGATATCCAGGAGGCAGTTGAAAATATGAGACTTCAGATATAAGAAGAATTTGGGGGGGGGGTTACAGTTAGATATATATTTGGGAATCATTTGTAGATGATTGAAGCTATAAGAATAAAATAGCTTCCCAGTAAAGTGTGTAAAGAGAAGAGAAGACAAAGGACGGAAAATTGGGTTACCTCAATGTTTAAGGAATAAAAGTAAGATCAAGTATAAAAAATAGGGACTGAGGAAGAACAGAAAGAGGGAGAATCAGGTGAGTACAGATGTAGAGAATTTAGAGTTTAAGGGAGTTTAGAGGGATACTCCTTGTTCTGAAGGTGAGAAAGCAAGGATTAAAGGAGTTAACTGACTGTCCTCATTATCTCATCTGATAGTAAATAGTAGATCCAGAAATTTAACCTGGGCTCTCCCAGTCCAAATCTAGTGGTTTTCTGCCATACCACATTGGAACAGTAACTTACCAGAATAATAATCATGTTATGTTCATATATTCAGGATTTATGAAGTAGTTTCCACATAGATATCTAGCAAAAGGAGAACAGACATCATTGTTCTCATTTTATAAATGAAGAAACTGAGGTTTAGCAAGGAAAATGGTTTGCCTATGGTCCCAGAAAATCAAAGCTAAGATTCCAACCCAGGTCTCCTAACCTTATGTTTCCAGCTTCTCCACTGCACCACATATCCTCTCCCAAGAGATAAGAGGACATGGAAATCCAAGGGGATTGTCCACTGTGTCTGATACTGGAGAACACTCAAGGCAGGTGAGGGCAGGAGAAATAAAAAAAAATAGCTATTGGATTTAGCTGTTGTGGTATCAGTTAATCAGTAAACATTTTTTAATCACCTCCTGTGTATGAAGTTCTGTGCTAAGCACTGTGTCATAGTTACTTTGGAGGGAGCTGGTTCAGTAAAATGGTGGGGACAGAACCCATATTGCAGGATATGGAAAAATAAGCTAGTGGTAAGCAGGTAGTGAAAATCCCTGCAATATCATTTATGCATGTTGAGAATGTCCATCTCCAGAGATCCTGCTAGGACTTTCTGGTCTAGTTGTTAAGATTTATAATATGACATATGACAAAGAAAAAATGTTGTTCCCAAAAGCCTTAAAAATAGATTGTAGAGCCACATAGTTGGAAAACAGCATGTTTTTCATATGTTTTTAGAACATTATTAAATGAATACATATATTTTTAAAGTGACAGGCTTACATCATAGCAGAATATCAATTGATATTCATACAATTTCCATGTTATAGGATATTAAGCCCTGAAGCATTGCATGATCTTTTAAGAACTGTTATTCTCTCTCCCTGTGTGTGTGTGTGTATGTGTGTGTTTGTGTGTATTTGCTGAGTCAGCTTTGCACAGTAGTTCTTTATGATTCATGAATTCAGTTGGTTTTAACTTATTTTTTCATGTTGCATTTTACTTATTTCATACAATCTGAATCACTAAATCACATTCACAATCTCGCCTCTTTGGCTCTGTTATTAAAAAAAAAACCTTCCAAATTATACATTTTAACTGACAAAAATAAAATCAAGGATATAAAATCAAAGAGAGAACAGAGTCATGAAAAAGGAAACCATAAAATGTTTAATTTTCTACCAAGGAAGAAAGATAAATCATAAGGTTCAGTTCAATTTAGTAAATGTTTGTAAAGTCCTAGGATAAGTTGAGTAAGGGTGTAGATTCCATTTTAGATGATATAGGTATGAAAAATATGCAACTATATTTCAGTTCTGTAATATATCTGTGATTTCATTAATAGGGATACTTCTTCCACCATGGCAGTTCTCACTCAATCCATGCCTTTTTCCCACATAATACTTTGTACACATATTTCTTTAAGTCTTCCAAAAAGGATCTGCTTTGGTACTCTCTTGGCTTTCCTCAGATTTGTGAAAGAGATAACATAGACAATACAAAATAAAGCATGATAAGTACCTAAGAGAGAGGCGGACAAAGTGGTATGTGACGTCCTTGGCGATGGGGGAAGGTGTTATGGGAATCTGAAGATCTTCCCTGCCCCTAGGCCCTTTGCTAAAGTAGCTACGTGACTCTGGGGACCCTTGGATATTTGAAAGTATACTCTGTTCCCTAATAGGCTGAATGTGGTCACGTGGAGCCTGTGGCGCCAGGC
>CM053589.1:131947354-131966521 GCA_028646515.1 Pseudochirops corinnae | reverse complement strand
GTGTATAATCGATAATGTATTGCTTACCTTCTCAATATTTGGGGGAAGTACAGGAGGGAGGGAGAAATCTTCAAACTTGAAATGTAAAAAAGGAATGTTAAAAAGAAATAAATAATAAATTTATTTAAAAACAAATCTAAAGTTGTTTGAAAAAAATCACAGAGGCAGTCAGAAATAAAATTAAAAAAATATACAGGTGGTACATATCAAATCATCCTCTCCCCCCTCTTTCTGTCTAATTTATATAAATACATTAACCATTCTTCAAGTGCTTTTATGAAATAAGAACTAATAAATTCATTAGGTATTACACAGAGAGTATTACACTTTACACATGATCTTTGCACAGTGTCTGACACATAATAGGTGCTTAATAGATGTTTATAATTGATGCAGTGATTTATTTCTGACTTTTTATCAACTTGTTTGCAAGAATGGTAGGTATTCTTAAATAGGCTACAGAAAACTAGTTGCTGGATAAATTAGCAAAAAAAACAATAATGCATTGAGGACATTTAATCCAATGTATTTCTCTAGAGTAATGAAGGAGTTTGGTCTTGGAGCTGGAGAACTAGTATGTCATCATATTCCTAAGGGCTGTCCATTCTGTTTGATGATGAAATATGTGATATTTTGTGTTCACAAAGCCACTTTGGTTGAGAAGTAGGAGTTGTAAATGAGGAAAGAGAAGAGGAAGAAGTTGAGAGAGGATGTCCAAGTAAAACTTTAACATGGAATAAAAATTTGGTAGAGATTTTAGTTCATCTCTAACTGTGAAATAGACTATTACAAAATCCACATTAAGTACTAATCTTAACTTTATTATTGGGAAACTCTGAAGAGATAATTTTGCTTCAAATTATCTGGAGCATGAAGACTAGACAAAGTATAAGAAATCTTAAGAAGTGGAGCTTTTGTTAATGTTATTTGAAAGTCAGGTTATTAAATATAATAAACTTTATAAACACATTTTGATGTTATAGCATATTATTTTAAAATTAATTAGGTCTTCTTTTTACAAATTAAATGATATAATCCATGGTTTGTTAGTTTATAAATCTGTGTTACTTAATTTTGTATTTTTAAAAATTCAGTCACAACATCCACATAGCTTTATTCCTGTGGTTCAATGTGACTTAGAGGTAACTCTGGTTGTTTTCTTTTCTTTATTATTATTTACTTAAAGTTGTAGACTGATGAAAGGTCATTAGTTAGCAAGTCAAAGATTATTAGTAACTTTAGAGAGCAGTTTCAAGTGAATGATGAGGTCAGAAGGCAGATTGTGAGGGGTTGAGAATACAGTCTTGGGAAAAAAATTAAAAGGGACAAGTAAACATATATGGCTTTTTCTTTGAGTTTGTATGTAAAAGGGAGGAAATAGCCTCTATGCTTGTATGATGTAACACCATGCACAAGCAGATTTCCCAAAAGAATGCTAATGTGGACAGCTTTTAAGGTTTGGATTACACAGTATAGTGAACACTCCATTTATTCCATAACAAATCAAGGCAAACATTCAGTCGATTCACAATACAATAATCAATCTTCCACTCATGGGGCAATCATAGATTAACTTAATCAGTCACTAAATACAATCATTAGAAGACCACACAAACCCTCCACCCCTTGGTGTCCAGCAAACTTCAATTTCATCAGGCATTCTGTATCTGAGGAGAGGCCTTTTCTTCATCTTGACTCAGGGTAGTCTCTCAGATTCCCTGGATCCCCTTCCATGGTCCCAGCTCCTACTTGAATTCACCAGTCACCTGGATTCAGAGACAGTTCCCAGGTCTTTGTCTAGTCCTCCAGGCAGTCACTGGCACATACCAAAGTTCATAGGGTCCAGCACATCTCAAACCCTTCACCACTTCTGTTGCCAAGAACTTGAAGATTCTCCAAGCCACAAACAGACAAAGCCTTATCCTGGTCATGCTTCTTCAGTCCTGCAGCAATTCAGCTGGCCGTAGGACCCAGTAGAAATCTCAGCCTTCCAGGCAGCAGCCACTTCGGCCTTCACCAGATTCTGATTTCAAGAAAACTCTCAGTTCTCAGTCAGCTTCCAGATGCTGGGAGAGAAACTCTCTCTCTCTCTTCCTCTGTCTGTCTATCTGTCTATCTGTCTGTCTGTCTGTCTTTCTCTCTCAAGAAAACTCCAACTCAGTTCTCAGCCCAGCTCCCAGATGCTGGGACAAGTCTGCTCCCTCTACCAGGAGCCACCAGGAACATTCTTGACTCTGTCTGTCCTCTGGAGCTCTCCTTAAATACACACAATGGCCTCCTATCTCAGCCAACCCCTTCCTGCCACGTCAGCAACAGGAAACAGAGTTCATGCCCTCTGTTCACACAGGAGACTGAGTTCATACCTTCTTCCTCTTTCTTACAAGAGACTGAGCTCACACCTTCTGTGCTTAGCTCTTAGTAACTAAGGCTAAGTACCTGCTAAATTAATTACTGTTACATATGGTAAAGTCAAATGAAAGGTTTAAAGATGGCAGATACCTCAGTATGTATATAGATAGTAGGAAAGAAGCCAGTAGATAGGGGAGATTGAAAATTATTAATAGAAATGATCACTTCTTCTAGGGCTCTTGCAATAATGTTCTGATTGGTTCTATCTTCTCTCCAATGCATCTTCTACATATGTTTTAAACTGATAATTCTAAATAAATAGCACAAGTTCAATCAAACCATTTCCCTGAATAGGAGGTTTTAGAGGCTCCTGATTTCATTTATGGTATTCTAATTTGAAATCTAACGACAGAATCACAAGATTACAAAGCTCCAAGGGACCTCCCTGATCATCTAGTCTAACCCATATAGTAAATGTATCCTCACTATAATATAACCAGCAAGTTCTTGGCAATGTCTCAGATGTATCTTTTTGGATTGAATTCATATTATTCCCCTTATACACTTTGTATTCCAGCCAAACTGACCTACTTAATCCTCCTTGGAGGGAATATCCCCTCCCTCTCTTCTATACTTTTCATAAACTATCCCCAATTTTTAGAATGTTTTCCCTCCTCAGCTCTATCTCCTGGAATCTCTAGTGCTTTTTATACTTTGGCTCAGTGATGTATCCTATAAGAGACCTTTTCTGATTTTTTTTACATTTTTACAGTCTCCCTTAATTCTTAGAAATTACTTCCTACTTATTTATATGTTTTACATCTATTTATCTGACAGAATTAGATCATTTGTATAGCTGCAAATGCCCCACCCCATATCCACTTTGTATAAAACAAGTAGTTAACAACTAGATCTCAAGGTGGAGAGGAGGTATATGCACAATATACTTCAAAGTGTAATGTGTATTATTAACATTTTTTCCATTTTCTTAAGTCTAGATAATCAGTAAAACAATAAATCAAGCCTTTGTTTGAAGAACTTGTTGAATAATGGGAAATATATTTATTAAAGTATATTGAGGGCACACTGTAGAAGGTCTTGGATGATAAGATAAGGAATTTTAACTTGTCCTATTGGCAATGGGAAATTCAGGGCAGCTAGGTGGCACAGTGGATAGAATACTGTGCCTTCAGTCAGAAGATTCATCTCCCTGAGTCCAAACTGGCATCTAATTATTATTCTTATTATTCTTATTAACAATATATTATTATTATAGCTAACACTTATGTAGTACACCCTTGCATATAACTAGATATAAAATATGTACAAAGTAGATACCAAGTAATTCACGCAGTTGAGTATTGATAGCTGGGACAGGAGAGGCCTCATAGAGGAGGTGGTATTTGAGCATATCTTTTAAAGAAACAAGGGATTTTAAGAAGTTGAAGTGAGGAGGGAGTGGGGGATCAGCCTGTGCAAAGTCCAGAGAAGCAGGAGTAATATGTAATATGACTGGATAGCTATTCTACAGCTGGATTAGGAAGGCATTTAAATGGCAAACAATAGAGTTTATATTTTGTTCGGCACTCAGTACTGAGTTTCTAGAGATTTTTGAATCTGACTGTGACACAGTCAGACCTGTGTTTGGTAAATACCAGATTGACAATTGCTTGGCAGATAGATTGGACAGAGAAGAGACTTGAGCTAAGGATATCATATGACAGCTTGAACTAGAGTAGGGGAAGACTGAGTGGAGAGGTGACAAATGCAAAAAAAAAAATCAACTGTGGAGATAGGATCCCCAACATTTAGCAACTGGCTATGAAGGTTAAAAGAAAAAAAAACAACCAGGGATTGCTCCATGGCTGCAAACTTCTGTGAAAGGAACTATGGGGTTGGTCAATCATTTTTGCAACGGTGTCAAACTCTTCATGATGCCATTTGACTTTTTCTTGGCAAAGATATTAAAGTAGTTTGCTCTTTCCTCCTCCAGTTCTGATTGATACTCAGTGGGGGTAATCCCCTGAAGCGACTGCATTACTCAAATCTGCGTTATTTCCATTGAGCTATTACCAATTACCATATTTTATGTAATTTTAACTTCAAATAGTGCAAATACAAACACACACATTGACTTCAAGGGATTAATACTTTACATATTTATTGTGACCTCACTGTAGGGTTAGGATCCAAACCTGAATCTTTTCACTTAGATCTAGAATGATGATACCTTTTCAATTATACTATGCTGCTTCTCACCTAGGAGCAAAGAGAGGACAGATTTTCTTTAAGTAGGGAAAAGAAGTAATCAAAATCAAGAAATCTGGGGCTATTACTGTAGGGAAAAAAGATAGCACTAAACAACTCAATAGCTCTTGAGGGCATTGTTATATAATTATCGATGTGCATAATGGTGACTTTGACTCCTAAAGAAAGGACAAAATTATGTTCATTCTGTTTTGCTTTAAAAGATCGTGCAGATTTATTGTTTATATTTAAGAAAGTTACCATTAAAATTGTTTCCCTGAAAAGTTTTACCACTTAAAGTATAAATTTTAATTACCTGTAAAATTCTCTTAAGTGGAGCAATGTCATTGAGATGAAATATTACTGATTTACCATCTTATGTGTATGGATCAAGAATTCAGTTTCTATTTATCTTTTAAAATAAGTTTTACCAATGAAGAGAAAACATGACTTTTTATTTCTATAATATAATGCAGTGGATTTTCAAACTTTAATAGTGAATTCTTATCACTTAAAAAAATATTTTGACCAGCATGTGTCCCTAATATGTGTATATTTACTATTTTAAATTAGACATGCATGCTACTGAAGCACTAATTGTATACATTATAAAACTTAAACAAAAAAAGTTTGGTTTTTTTTGACAAAAAATTTTAAAAGGATGAGATAAAGACAAACATAATATTTGATCCTAGTGTTAATAAGGAGCCACTGGAATTTTGCGAATAGGGGAATGACTTGGACAGATCAACACTTTAGGAAAATCACTTTGATAGTTGTGTGGAGGATGTATTGATGAAGGGAGAGAGATTTGAAGCAGGGAGACCTACAAAGCTGTCATAGTGATTCTGGAGAGAAATGATAAGGATGTGACTTCTGATGGTCACCATATTAGTAGAGCAAAAGGGACAAATGTGAGAGATGTGAAGGTTGACCCAATAAGGCTTGACAACTGATTGGATATATAGAATGAGGGAGAATGAAAAGCTGAAGATGACACAGATGGCAGGAACTTGTGGGGCTAGAGGGATTATAGTATACTTAATAGGAAAAGGAAATTTGGATGAGGGGTAGGTTCAAAGGGAAAGAAAATGGAATAATACTTGTGATGCAGATCTATCCATGACTGTTCATCCTGTGTGACTCATTCTTACTCAAAATGAAAAAGTGGGGTTTTTGCTTATCATGGTCCCCAAGAGCAGCAAATTGTTTTGTAGGATGCCTGCTAAAGCCACTATATGAACTACAAAGGCAGGGAGTGGTGACAGAATTTTGTCTATGGCACCTGCACAGCTATGGGTACCTGGAAGCTTAGAAAAGGGAAGGTGGGAGCATGCTCAGTAGGAGGAGAAGTAGGGAAGTGTTGGAGGCTAGGAGAGTTGTGGTTGTGTTGAAGACAAGCTCCACAAATGGCTATCTCAGCAAGTGCAACCTGCAATCTGTTTCCCCTCCACTTCCTAATTGTCTTGTGCTCAGTATATATATGCCCTCTCCCTACCCCCACCTGGAAGGCCACTGGATTAATGGAATCACATTATAGAATTTTGACCTTGGGCTATTAAACTTCTTTTTGGATCTCAGTTTTCCCATCTTTACAATGAAGAGACTGTATTTATGTTCTCTCCTACCTATAACATCATATAATTTGATGACTTGTCCCTTCTCAGGTTTATTGATTTCATTTTTCAAAAGACTCTTAGACATAAATATAGAAGAATTATAAGCCAACAATGAGCCTCTAGTGGCATACATAGATAACATATGGAGTGTAGCAATTTTGATTGCTGGGCCAAAGTAGAGCAAAGATCAAAACTTTACCTTGTTATCTTATCCTTTGTCACTCTTGCTTCTGACTTTATTTGCATGACAACTACTTGTGTTTGAAGAGTTAGAAAGATTTTTCTTATTTCAGCTCCACCCAGTTCTTTTAGTTTTGATAAGTGGAATAACTAGATGACTTAAAAGGGACCTAAGATTTAAAAGGAATTTGGAGCCATAACTCAGAGTAGGAGAAGAGAAATGATCAATTAAAAAAAATTCAAAGCCCAAAGTCTATTGTTACAATTTGACTGGATGTGACTGTAGACCACAGAAGAGCTAAAGAATTCCTGGAGCTTAAATCTGCACTGATTAAGGCCAGGAGGGTACAGCAGAGAAGAGCAATAATAGAGAAACAACATTGATGATGAAGAGGAACAAGTGGCAGCAGAGAGAGGTATAAGGTGATATTTGTGTCTGTGAACAAATATATCCTCTGTGCTTATATCTCTGATCACATGTTTCTTGGACACACACATTCTATGTGCATATGCCTTCTGTGTGCACCCTCTTGTCATGCATATTCCCTGACTGTGTTTTCTTCCCAAGTGTTCATGTGCATAACCTATGGGAAGATGTATTCCTGTTTCTATGAGGAATGTCTTTGTCATTTGTTTTTACTATATTTCTTCATCACATGTCTTTTGGTTTGAACTAATATGTCCCCAGATTGACCTACTACAATAAAGAGATTAGTGGAAACTCATAAGCTCTGATTTAGATTTTTGAATTACTCAAAAAATGGGGCTTTTTGGGCCCAAGTCTGAGGATGCCCTGTGATACTTTAGCACATCATTATCAACAAGTATTGTTCCTGTACTCAGGAAGTCATAAATTTAAATCTAGTCTTAGGTCCTTACTAGGTGTGTGATCCTGGATTAAACTTCTCACAGCCTCAGGTTCCTCTCTTGTAAAATGGGCATAATAATAGTACCTTCTTCTCAGGGATGTTGTGAGGATAAAATGAGTTAATATTTGTAAAGCACATTGCAAACCTTAAAATACTATATAAATGCTAGTTATTATATGGAGTGGAGGCTCTCCTTTTCTAAATTATCTTTCTTAGAGAAAATTCCAGAACTTTACCTGATGTTTTTTGTACTTTGACGTTACATCCTTTTATAGTTTTAAGGGAGTTAAACAACTCTTAAAAACTCAGTCCTTTCAGTTAGAGGAGTCAAAGAGAGAGCTGTCCATCCAAGAATAACACTGATGTTTACTTTTTTGGAATAGGAAAGGATTTTCTCTATTCCAGCCAACCATGGCATCTAGTAGCAGAGCTATTTGCCAAAAGAAGATATTCCTTCCATAAAGTGGAGAGGGAATTTGAGAGAGTTGATTGGGGCAGACATACACTGCAGGCAGACAGAGATGAAGATGCAGTCAATTGAAGGTGAATGCAGCTTCAGGCATTCTTATCTTTAGTAGCAGAGAAAAGACTCAAGAGAGAGTCATGATATGAAGATGAACAGACCCTCAGAAACCAGCTGAACAATGCACACAGAAGAGAATCTGTGCCTAGGGTGGAGGGGAGCTTTGTGAGGATGTCAGGAAAAAAAGGATGTTGAGGCCCTGCCTTATAGGAAGAGCTGATGATTTTGGCAACATATATTTTTTACATTTATGCCTCATTAATATTTTACTATGTTTGGGACTACTGATCACAAATTCTGTATATATTTTTGGGGTGATTATGCTCCAGATTTACAGGATGAATTTTGTCACAGTTACTATTTCTACTATGCCATTTTAGTAGATGCCCTTGCTAAAAGCTAATTATTTCAACTGGTCTGACTTTTAAGTGGAAACATATCAGTGAGGGCTTGTGAGCTACAGTTTTAGGAGTATAGCCCCCAACTACTCTCTAGACACTAGCAGCAGTAGTTGTCCACTGGGGATCCAACCCAAAAGAGAGAAAAAAGTTAGAACTGTTAGACCAGAGGGGTACTTACATAGTTAAGTAATGCTGGCTGGTATATGTAATCTCAATTTAGACTCCTGCAGAAAGCCAACTTTATCTTAAACTACAGTAAGATAAAAACAGTGTCTAGAAGGAGAGAGCTCATAGAATATCTGGAATATTGCATTCAATTCTTAGCTCCATGGTGACCATATGGTGTGAAGGGGTTTGAAATGGTTACCCATTAACAATTTGTAGAAACTGGAGCTGTTGATCCTGTAGAGAAGAAGACTTGCAGGTGGAAGGGAGACATAACAGCTGTTATCATTTAACTGAAAGGCCGTCCTGTTGAAGAGGAAGTTAGGTTTGCCCTGTTTGGGTCAAGAAGGTAGAATGAGGAGCAGTAGATAGAGGTTGCAAAAAGGCAGATTTTAGCTCAGAGTAAGGAGAAATTTCCTTATAATTAGAACTGATTGAAAATGGAAAGATCTGCCTCAGGAAGGCTTTCCACATTCCTGGAAGTCCTGAGCAGAGGCTGAATGTTCACCTGTCAGGTAATGCAGTAGAAGTTATTCTTGTTTAGGTGCAGGTTGCCTGGAAAAATCCTCAGAGATTTTACCTGAGATTATGCACAACTCTGAGATTCTGGAATTCTTGTATTTAAATTCCACATAAATTCCATTATCATATGTGGAAAGCTTTTTTTAATAGTTAATTTCATTTACATGATATTCTGTTGGGTATCTGAAAGATACTAAATAATCTGTTATTTTTTTTGTTCCAGTTTTTTTAGACTTTCCTCAGGACAGTAGTTTTTATTTTCCCCCAAATCTGATCATTTATTTGGACCATCTCTGAAGTATATATATTTATGTGATAAAGAGATTCAAGTTCAACATAGCACTCCAATTATATGTTACTAAAGAAATCCATAGTTACTTTATTACTCCTTTGTATATAGAATGGTCATTGCTGGAAGACGTGAACAGCACATTAAAATTGTGGAGAGTAGAAAAGTTCAAGGTTCTGAAAGTTCCTGATTCTAAAATAATCTGAATCATATTCTCTTGGGGATTTATATTTTTAGTAATTTATCCCAATGTTTGATGATCCCTTTTCATTCAGGAAAATAAAAGCAACCTTAAATATATTTTGAAATGTCAGGAAAATAAATTGTACAAAGCTGGATCCTGCTAATTTACTTTATACACAATTACCATTTCTTTAGAGAAAAGTAATGGTGTGAATGATATTACATTGGTGAAGGGGATATGAAAGGAAGCAACAATCTTATTTGACCTTCTATATGATCAGATTATACCCCAAAGGATATAATAATTTACATACCTTCAGATATTTAGTTGCCAGCCATGTTTCATTTAAGGACCTTTGGCAGCAGTGAATTTGTGAAGCTGATTATATCCTGTGTGAGTATTTCTTCTAAATTTATAGCCTCATAATTTTACTGAGTGGGGAGTTATAAAAGGGCAGTGTATAATCAAGCAAAAAAAAAATCAATGAAAATATCATAAGATGATTTAAAAATAGTGGCATTGTTGAAAGTACCTTATGTACCGATTAACTGAAATGTAGCCTGGCCTGCAAAGTGGCCTTGCCTAGGATGTGAAGAAGTTTTATTGACTAAATATATGATGCTGCAATTTTGGACAGGCAAGAAAAAATGATATGACAGTAGAAAATAAAGTAAACTGATACAATTAGCTTAAGAAGGAAAAAAACTGCTTGGTGTCTCATTAAGGGGATGATTTTACCTTTGAGTTTTGAATATAAATTTTTTCCCTGGAAAATCATTCAGACAGCTTCATTTAAACTGAATAAGCTTTTATTCATTCATCCATCCATTTTTATATGTTTGAGAGTAATTGTGTCCTGCAACTGTGTGCTGTAAGGATCCTCTTTCTAGAGTTAACTCTTGAATCTATATCTCCATCCTTAGTCATTCTCTTGAACTTCTAGTCCCATGAAGTCAACTTCTGAATTAATGACAACTCCTGGTTAGTCTGTAAACATCTCAAACTGAACTTGTCCAAATTAGAATTATTTCTCCACTATACCTGTTAACTCCCAAACTTTCCTTCCTCTATTGAAGATACCACCATTTTCCCAGACTCTCAGGTTTGTAGATTTAGTTATCTTTGATGCTTTTCTCTCCTCTATACTTCCATTTATCAAGTCTTGTCCCTTCTACCTCTCCACCATTATACACATCTCTCTCCTTCTGGGTACCCATAGGACTGTGACATTAAATCTAGCTCTCATCACCTTTGAACTTCCTGGAATATCTACTAAAATTCTATTTTTTAAATAAAAATTTTCACTGTTTTCCATATATTTTCAAAGACTGTCTAATGTAGTAATGTGCTTTCCCTATCATATCATATTCTACTATAATACTTTGTTTTAAGAGTTAACCTTTGGAAGCCTGAGTCTTCCTTCTTCAGTTTGCATAAACAAACCTATAATTTTCTTTCTCTCTGCTTCCTCCTCATCTATTCAGTGATCTTAACTTACATAGCATACATGATTATTTTGTAATTTCCTTCTTAACTAATTCACCTATTAGATATTTTCTTTTAAGTGAAATAATAAGTGTAATTTTGCTATTTTTATTGAGGAATTTTCTGTGATAATGGGATAAAAATAATTTTATAACAAAAATATGTTGGTAGCTACTTTATACTTCAACATAAAAGTATTCATTATCTCACTAAGAGACCTGATGCAGGTCACAAACTTTCCACCATAATAAATAAAGACTATTAATAAATAGTTTTTACAAGTTTCAGTTGCTGGAAAAAATCATCTCTTACTGCCAATATTCTGGAGATGAACTTCTCTAATCTTAGAACGGCTGGTTCTTAAATTTCAGACCCTGAGCTCATATCAAAATCCCTTCCAGTTTGTGATTCAAGAAACTAGGCTCATAGTACCATTATTAGGCACTGAAGTAGGAATTTATTAGAGGAACGAATCAACAAAAAGCCTTTATTAAATATTTATTGTATGCTAAGCGCTAGGTATAAAAATGCACAATTGAGACAATTCTTGTCCCCTTCCAGCATACATCCCAGTGGTGGAGAGGAGGGGAATGGTGGCAAGGGAATGGAGTTGTTGTCCGGCAGGTCAAGATGGTTAATGGAGCAGTAAGACAATCAGTTAATGCCCTCTTTTTCTCTCCAAGCAGTGGTAGTGTTGATTTAATTACAGTTCTCAGAGCAAGAGAAGGTGTGTGTAGGAGTGTGGGATAGGTGCTTCAACAGGGTACAAAATGACTTAAGTGAAGGTGAGGTTATACAATCCCAGCGAGTTCAGGGCCAGGTAACTTAACTACCTCTCTGGTATGGTTTCTCCAGAGGAGGTAACAAGTTTAAAGTACAACTATAATATCGAGAAATTGAACCATTTTAATAATTTCCAGTATTTTTTAGGGACTGTTACTATTTTAATCTTCAATACAAAACAAGCTTCCTTTGAAAATTTGGCCAAAAGGAGGAAATTGAATGCTATATATTTTGTCATGTTTAGTGGATGTGGCAATAATGTTGATTGTTGATGGGTTTCTTTTTTTCATCGTGAGAGGAGTTAATAAATGGAGGAATTGTAAGAATGATGGAGTTCAGTATGTATGAATAATTGTATTTAGAAAAAAAGAAGTAAAAATACAATTGAGGGAATAGCAAAGGCCTCAGGGATCATATTGAACCATGAGCTAAACTTGTAAGGTTCTTCCAGCTCTAAATCTATGAGCCTATGAATCATCAAACCTGACTCTAGCAAATATGATCCTGATATTGGAATCATAAATAAAGTGATATAGCATGTACACTGAGACCACTTTCCCCTTTATACTTAACAATAGAAATAACCCTTAGTAAACTTCTATGTTCTGCTACAATCTACACAAGATAAACTTGAAAAATGTTACATCCACAAAAAGTATTAGCATAATAGAATTTTCAATAATTAAAGGAATGATCTCTCTGTTTTTGTGGAAGAGAACTTGTAGGAACTTATACTGTTGAACTTGGGGAATAGAAAGCTTAAGAATAATGTTGTTACAGTCTTCAAAGGTAAGGCCTCTTTAATCTCCCTTGCTCAAGAATATTCAATCAGTTGTCAGGACCACTGATCCTACCTCTACCTACATCGCTAGCATGTGTTCCCTTATTTCTACTAATACAGCCACTATCCCATGACTTAATCAGATTATTAGCTGTGCTATAATGATAGCTTCCTAATTGTTTTCAGTCAAAAAGTACTATATACCTACCCTATAGCTAGCAAACTCTCAACCCTTGTTATAATTTAGGTAATTTATAATTACCAGCTCTTTAAGAAAAAAAAAATACCTTGCTCTTCTTGACTGTTTTCTCATTTCTAATAATCTCTTCCAAGCCCTTTTCTTGTTCTATCCTATCGTTTTATTGTGCTCCCTGGAAATCTCAGTTTCTTCATCTTAGACCCTTTTGTCTAATGTCCATTCTTCCTTCAGGCACTCTTGGAGATTTGGCTTTCCCCTAAAGATGTCACATACCTGGACATACTCTCTAATACTGAATTAATCTTCTTTCATGGCCATAATATCCAGAAAAAAAGGAGTAAGCATATTCCTTGCTTCTCATTGTCATTTCTAGATTTTCTCTTTACCACCCTCACCCAGCAATCCTTCCTTTTTGGTTTTCTTCATACAGTTACATCACCCTATCCAGATTCTGGTGGCAATTATCTACTATTTCCCAGATCATTTTTCCTCCTTTCTCAAGGAATTAGGTACCTTGCTCATAGTCTGTTTTCTGAATTCATCAACAATGTCAATTCCTATAACTTACCTTTACATCCCTTGGTCAAATACAGCCATTTCATACCCTTCATCTTGCTATAATCCATAGGTGTTCACTTTCACTGGTCAACAACTAAGTTACCTTATGTGACATAGCCTACTATTGTATTGTATCCCCCTGTGTCTCACTCCTTCTAAAGGTATTCTTTAGGATATGTCATGTTCACAATGAATTCTATGTCCTAATTCTCTAGTGATTTTTCAGACAGGTGGTTTCTTGATTCCCAATCTTGACCTTATTCACCAGTTAAACTATACCTTATAATCTGCTCTCAAATCCCTGGACCTCTTGTCTTACTGCCACTCATGGTTTGCAAAACCAAACCTTAGATTACTCCCACCAACTATTTCCTCTACTCCTACTCAAAGGATGTTTAATATTTCTGGAGAAAATCACCAAACTCTTGATTTAATTATCTTTTCTATGAAAATAACTCATATTTATGTATTCAGTTCCAGCCTCTCTTCTCACTTCAGTCCCGTATCACTAACTGTTGTATTGATCATTTAAAATGGATGTATCAGAGACATCTCATACTCAGCTTGTATAAAATATAACTTATTATGTTTTCCACTAACCTCATCCCTGTTTCAAACTTCTCTACTTTTATAAAAAGCAACACAATTCTTCTAATCTTTCAGGTTTGCAATCTCAGTGTTCCTTTTTACTCTTTAGTCTTCCTTAGCATACATATTCATTCAGTTGCCGAATATCATTATTTCTATTTATACAATATGTCTTGAATCGGACCCCTTCTTTGTACTCATTGTCTTAGTTCAAACTTTCATTATGTTTCATCTAGATTATTGTAATAGCTTCCCTGCTTTATGTCTCTCCTTTCCCTAATCTGGCCTCTACACAGCTGCCAAAATTATTTCCTTTAAGTGCTGATCTGATCATGTCACTTGGTAAACTCTAGTGGTTCCTTATTGCCTCTAGGATAAAGTATAAACTCTTCTTTTTAACTTTTAAAACCCTTTATTACTTGTCCTCATTGTATATCACTTTTTTTTCTTTTTGGGGGGTAGGGGAAAATTAAGGCAATTAGGGTTAAGTGACCTGCCAAAGATCACACAGCTAGTAAGTCTGTCAAGTGTCTGAGGTCATGTTTGAACTCAAGTCTTCCTGACTCCAGCATCGGTACTCTATTCACCATGCCACCTAGCCACCCTATTTATTACTTTTCATTCCACGTTACTCAGTCAAGGTAAATGGATCTTCTTATTCCTGAAACGTAATACTCAATTTCCCATTTCTGTACCTTTGCACAAGATGTTACCTCTGCCTCTTAGATATCTTAATTTCCATTATGACGCAGGTCAAGTATCATCTCCTGTATAATCCTTTTTCTATTCTACCTCCTACCTTAAACTTCCCCCAGCTGCTAGAGTTGGAGTTAGAAAAGCCTCGATTCAAATCCTGCCACATATACTTACTAGTTTTTGATCCTAGGGTCACACTTAAGCTTTCTAACTCAGTTTCCTTATCTGTTAAATGAGAAGGTTGGACTTGTTGTTATCTAAGGTTCATCACAACTCTAAATTTATGATCCTATGACCCTACCTTGTACTTAACTTTGTATTTATTTATTTAGGTGTTTTTTTCCCCTAATAGAATAGAAATACTTTGAGAGTAGAGCCTATTTTATTTCACCCCTATGTCTTAATGACTAATATGGTACTTGGAATATAATAGACACTTAGAAAATGTTTGTTGAATAAATGTAAAATGAAGTCTTTCCTTTACTTATACATACTCCACACATATGACAAATAAATAATGCTAAAGTAGAGGTGTGATGGCATTACTCTTCTTAAAAATCTTCTGTGGCTGCTTATTTTATTTAAGATAAATGCAAACTCCCTAGCCTAGCATTTAAAAAAATTTTTTTTTTACTTAAAAATCTATTTTTTTCTCCCTCTCACTTTTACCTACTCCCACATTAAAATAGAAAAAAAATCTGTCTTGTAACAGATATGCATTGTAAGCAAAACAAATTGCCCCATTGGTCATGTCCAAAATTACATTTCCATTTGTATCCTGATTCCATCACCTTTCTATTAGGAGGTGAGTACAAGGTTTTATCATTGGTTCTTTGGATTTGTGGTTAGTTATTAGACTGATCAGTTTTTAAATGCTACATTTTAAAATGCCATTTCATTCTTTAGGATTAAATTATTTAATCTTCAATTAATTTTATCTTTTCTTCAGACACTCTTTATTTGAATAGGATTTTTATTGCTCTATGGTCTATAAAATGTTTATTATTTCTGTGTTTCTGCATTTTTTTTGTGAGGCATTATGCTTTAACATATGGTGCCACATTTTTTTTTTGTGAAGGTGCCAAATGCAGCCAGGACTTTGTGAAGGTAGAGGTTGTAATAACAACAATAATAGCTGATATTTCTACAGTGCTTCAAGATTTTAAAACTGTTTCACATATATTATTTCATTTGATCCTTATAATAGCACTAGGAAGTTAATATTATACTTTCCCATATCTAAATGATGAAACTAAGGCTCAGGTATGTGAAGTGATTTGTCCATGATGTTTAAACTCCTGGTTCTAAGTCTCTCATTCTTACTATTACATTGTGAAGCCTCTAAATTTTAAAGCACTGTTGACATACCATTATAATTATTATTGATATTACATATTGATATATTGATTATATTGATATATTATTAATCATAATTGATTATTGATATTATTGGGTCATTGAGTTGTGAAATAAATAGCTCCCTGAATATATTTCAGTTTGCCCATTTGTGATACTGGCAAACTCCAATACATTTCAACACTTGGTATAAAATTATATTTATTGCATATCTGTGCATACTTTATCAAAATAAGGAATTATTCACAATACATATGAATCATGTGATAAATTGTTGTGATACAACTGGGTGTCAGCTTGATTCATTCCAATGGAAGCATTGTGTAGTTAAGAACATTTCACCCTCTTGTGAAAAGTGGAGAATGACTGAAAATATTTTAGAGGACTCTCTTGCTAGAGTTATCACAATTTTACTTATGGTTCAATCTAAAATTGAACAGAATAGAAAATCTAATGCAGGCATCATATTTTATTCCTTAATTAAAGATATTTGGCAAATCTGAGTCAAAATATTTTCCATTTTTTCCTGGAAACTTTAGAATAACATTTGTTAGTTTATTGTGTCAGGTAGTATTAAAACAGGTAACAGTAATCTGGTTCCTTTAACTACAAGAACAACCATGGTCTATATCTACTTTGAATCTCTTGCTATCTCATGGAAACAATATCTCAAATCAGCTACACTGGCATTGGACTATATCATATCACTTGTATACATAATGGGTCCAATACTTTACTTTTGTGTTATATATAGTATTGAATTTATGTTTAATAGGGGTTCTTCAGAGGACTTCCATATCAATCTGATGAGTTCCTCAAACAACTTGATGAAATTCCAGTATGTGGATCTTTTTGTGAAAGGTATCTCTCACCTGTCTGTGCATGTATCCTGGCATCCTGCTGAGAGGACACAGGGAACTTGTCTGATTGGTTCCAAGTGATTAGGATTTCCTCCAAGGTGACTAGCAATAGAAAATCAGGTAAAGCAGACTCTTGTCAGAAAAGGTTATCTCTACCTTGAGATAAACAGAAAAGAGTGGACACCAGACTTTTTCTCATACTCTCTCTATTCTGGACTTACAGACCTCACACAATGTAAAACTTTCAAGGGGTAATTTCCTACCTATAGGTGAATCACACAATTGCTGTATAGTCTTGTTAAGCCAATATGCTTCCTTTGTTTTTCATGTTCAGAGAGTAGAGATTAAAGTTTATGAAAGTCTACTTCCCAAGCCCATAATATATGGTAGTGGTCAGAACTTTGATGGAGTTCCTCCAAAGGTGCATGATAGTGGTCAGCACATGCTTGCATGTGGTTTGCAAGGAGATTTTCCGAGGAAATGTGACCAGCCTTTAGTTACCCCACTGGTAATTTCAACTTCCAGTTTCCAAGGTAGAGAATTTCTGAGTTCAGGCAATGAGAGAGAGAGGCGGGGAGGGAAGGGGAGAAAGAAACAGACTATTCCTGATGCAATGTCTTCCTTGGAGGAAGAAGATATATCCACATAAATCTCATGCAGCACCCTACTTGGAAAGCAAAGGCAGTGAGTTCCTTAGATAGTATAGATCTGAGATATAGGGGCATTCTTGTTTAGTAGCCCCAAAAAGTAATTGCCTTCCAATGGGATGTTTGAGTATTTCATATTTATGTATTTGTTCTTGGTCTCCTGTTAGTATATGGCATCTTATGTATTTTCTATAGGAGTGAAATAAAGATTGCTCCTTATCTGATACCCATATCCATCTCCCCACTCTGTGAAGTTTCAGTGGCTGTCCCCCATGCCTGGGATTTTCTCTATTCTCTTCTTTATCTCCTAGATTCCCCAGCTTCCTTCAAGTCTTAGCCAAAATTCCACATACTATAAGAAACCTTTATTGTTCCTCATATATATTCAGCCATATTCTCTGTTGATTATCTCCAATTTATCCTGTATAGACTCTGGTAGGCTCATAGCTGATTTCATGTTCTCTCTCCCATTAGACTGTGAGCTTCATGAAATCAGGGACTATTTTCTTTATTTACTTGTTTTTTTATCTTTTGTTCTTTGTATCCTTAGCACTCAGCACAGTGGCTTATATGTAGAAGACACTTAACGAATGCTTGATGAGTTCACTACCTCCCTAAGTGCCTATGTGGGAATTAGGAATGCTCTTACCATTATCTGGAGAAACGTAGATATGAATTGTACCTAAGATTTATTTTGGAATATTCCCATGAAGTGAAACTCTTTAGATAGGGCAATGAGCCAAAGCAAGAAACTGACCATGTTTGTTTCAGGAGTCCAGGTTCATGCCTGGGCTGTATGATCCCAGAATCTTTAGTGGAGTGGAGAATACTGGGTCATGGTTTACACAACTTTTTATTGTCAAAATCCTTGAGAATTTTTTTCTAAACAATTAATTGATCTTCAGGACTCCTTGATCTCATTTTCATGAATTTGTTTTAAAACTATTTTTATTGCTATTTTCAATATAATTATCTCTGTTGTAATTCTCTGTTTTTGCTTTTATTCATTTGAGAAGGAGTTCATAGACTATCAGAATTCCAAAGGTGTTTATGAAAGAAAAAAGGTTAAATACTCTTGATCTAAAAGCAGTTTTATTCTCTTCACATTACAAATACATTCTTGTATTTGTAATTTTGCCAAGTTTCGGATTAGTCACTAATTTGTCTATACATTTTAATTACTTAGTAATGAGACCCAGTGGACCAAAATGAACATCAATAAGGGAGAATAAAGGACATAATACTCTTTCCATGTGGTAAAATGTCCCTTGTTTTGCATGTAAGATAACAATGATTAACAAATGTCATTTTCAAAGACAGAAGAAAAATTATTTAATTTCTTGGAAAATGGAGACAATATAAAAGCATTACAGTAGCCATGAAATAGTCACTAAAAGTCTCTTTCTATTTCTAACATGTCCTTTCCCCCAGGAAACCACACAAGCCTCTAGCCTTATGATACTACCCTTAGGGCTTCAACTTCTGTGAGGAGGGAGATGAATTTGAGATTTCTAGAGCAGCAATTTTGGACTTGTGCTGACCAAATAAATAGGCTAAAACCAGGTGTTTTATTTCTATATGCCTTTGCTCAATACCTTGTTGCTCATCTTGATCTCCTTGCTATGGTCCTGTAATAGTAATCAGTTTAGCAAGATACTTAGCACTTAGTACCTTGGGCCTAAGTATGGAAGGTGCAAACTCTGTCCCACTGTTGAGAAGGCATGAACTCCCCTGTTGATGTGGAAGAAGGGGATTGGATGAGCCCCTGTTGATGTGGAAGAAGGGGATTGGCTGAGGTATGTATATAAGTAAGAATTCCAGAGACAGAGAGAAAGAATTGGAACACTGCCCCTGGTGAAGGAAGAA
>CM053589.1:131920117-131946854 GCA_028646515.1 Pseudochirops corinnae | reverse complement strand
AACCCCAATCCATTTTCAAAGGATTTATATATTTCAAGGAGTATATTAGGACGTTTGCAGATATTCTTGATAACACTTTTTCAGTATTTATAAAACCTTCAGAGTTAAAGTATGAGTGAAAATATACATCTTCATGATATGATGATATATTCTCTAATCATGTATTTTATATTATGGATATTATGTTGCTTTATCAAGAATTACATTTGATTAAATCATATGACTAAAATTACTTTGGTTTATTTCCTTTGAACTAATTATGATCTCTTTTCAAGTTGTCCTCAAGACTAAATGTCTCTTAACATCATCGTTAATCTAGATTAAATTGTAAGAAGGTACATATTCAGATAAGTTAACTACATTGTAAGAGTCTTACAATGAAACCTCATCATAGTATGAAGGTAACCCTGGATTTTTTTGAAGGTAATACCAGGAAAGCAGAAGCTCTGATAGGATTTACAAAGACAAAAGACTGCTAGTGCAAGTCTGATGACAGACCCTGAATGATGTTCAAGGATCTACCAAACTAGGTACAGAGAGTCTCATGATCATAAGGCTGAACCTCAAGACACAAATATTTTGTGTAATGGCAATGCCTGAAATAGAAAAAAAAATACAAACCAGCCCCTTATTCCCATGTGGATTCTTTCCATTTTCCTTTTTTTAGTTGTAGAGTGGTGGGAAAAGGAAGAATATTTGCTAAAAATCACATAGTTCTCAGACATACATCAAACAGTATTTTAACTGTTAGACCTCTCAATATTAGATCTTTTTTACTTAGCTAATTAGCTGTTATACAACTAGAGGAACTAAATTAACACCTATAATCCTTCCTTTTTTTTTTTTTGTTTCCTTATTCATCAAATGCTATCTTGATAGTTGTGTGGAGGACAAATTGGAGAGAGGAGAGACTAAAGGCAAGAAAGCCCTTTTTCCAACATGCTTACACATGATAATAATAATATAATACTTTACTCATAATGTATCTGTGAGACAGATTGTATTATCATCACTCCTGTTTTAAAGTATAGAAAACAGAGAATCAGAGACCTGACATCCAGCTAGTAAATAGGAGAACTAGGGCCCCATCTTTAATCCTAAAGTCAATTCTCCTCCCATAAACTTCACAGATGATCTTCATATGGAAAATTGTTCTGGAAATGATTGTTCTTGCTTTCCTCTGAAATTCTCTAGTGCTCTTAGAATTTCAAAATCTCTAATTCTTTTTAAAAAATTTTCTACCACGCTGATAAGCACTTATTACTTACAATATTGTTTCATGCATACGTCTTGTTTTTTTCCATTAGATCCATGAGGCAAAGGGAGCTTAAATTCTATTTCTTTTTTATTTTCCATTAATGTCATCCTTGATATATAGGAAACAAGGAAACAAAATTTATTAAGTACTAACTATATA
This sequence comes from Pseudochirops corinnae, assembly GCA_028646515.1. Lineage (NCBI taxonomy): Eukaryota > Metazoa > Chordata > Mammalia > Diprotodontia > Pseudocheiridae > Pseudochirops > Pseudochirops corinnae. Next base: position 131,945,437 of record CM053589.1, on the reverse strand, counting down.
AATATTATCTCATTTGATCTTCACAAAACCTCTGCAAGTAGGTGCTATTATTATTCCCATTTTATGGTTGAGGAAACAGAGGCAGAGAAGTGTCTGGGGCCAAATTTGAACTCAAGTCTTCCTAACTCTATGTGCAATACTCTATCTAGTATGCCACCTAGCTTCTACCTAGCACGTAGGTATTCAATAAGAATTAATTGATTGATTAATGCTAATGTATGTTTGTATATAGGATAAGCAAACCTATATAATTGTTACCCTCCAAAACAATCAAGGTACATTCCTGTCAAACAACACAATAGGGTTCTCTTCCTTTCTTAGTCTATATTCTCCTTCATTTTTTATTCCTCTTCCTTTTTTCTGCACCATAGTATTGTACCTCTAATGAAATTCTCAAAGAATTCAGATTCTCTTCTGGGAGACCTTAGAGGCAATCTAGTGAAAATCCTACCTGTGTGAGTCCCATTTACATTTCTTACAAGTAGTCATCTAGTTTTCATTTGACAACTTTCAGTAATTGGGACATTTGTTGAGGAATTGACTTTGTAAAACTCACAGTGGTATGAAAATAAGAATTATTACTATTAAAATAGTCATATTCTTAGTATAAACAAAACTAGAAAATATAAAGAAGTGGCAGCTAAATGAAAGGAAACATTTTCACTCAAAGTGATGAATTTTAAGTTAGTTGTCAGTAAATATTAATTAAACACCTACTGTGTACCAGGCACTGTGGCAAGCACTGGTAGACACAAATGAGGAAAAGAATGTCACTTATCTCATGTATTTTACTGTCTAGTGGAACAACACAACTCACAAAAGAAAGCTGAAAAGCAAAGGGGGAAGGTACCCAGTGTGAGGGCAGAGTGGGGAAGTCAAAGAAGTCCAAAGTGAGTACAGAATTTGGTTTCAATATTAACTCAAAGGCAGTAAGAGGTATCTTGAAACCCAGGCTTATTTCACCTCAGGTTAATCAAGTGGAGATGACAGATGGACCATTATAAATTTAAGTGCAACGCCACCATGGGGGGGGGAAGGGAGGGGAGAAAATCTGAAACTCAAGTGATTGTGGAACTGAATCTTGTAAATTAAAAGTAAATGAGCAAATAAATAAAAAAAAATAAAAAAAAATAAATTTAAGTGCAACTTTTATGCCATAATCTGTTGCAAAGGAGGAAGCAGAGAAAATTTGTGAAGAACTGACAATATCCAGTCAATATACTGTAAATGTTTATTTACTAATTGATTTCTGTAAGACAGTGGTGGGCCAAAAGTGTACTGGAATTCATGATTTATATTTAAGAAATGAGGCTATATGACTTAGAAATATGAAACATCACTACTTCAGAAGAATCAGTATTTCAATTGATTCAAATTTAGGGGAAAAATGATGACTGTAAATATACTGTACTATATATCACCAACAATGGTTTATGGACAAGAAGTAATTAATGTAAAAGATATCCTGAAGCACAAATATGGCTTTACATAATCAGGTAGATTGGTTTTGTAGTGATAAAGATGGATAACAGCTTAAGTACCATGAAGGTATCCAAGCAATGTTAAGATAGCCAGTCAGCAGAAGTCCTCTAGTTTGTTGGGTGAAACTTCATTGAGTGGTTGACAGAAAGATATGCACAAATATCATACAATGCCAGAATTGGTAGAAGAATTATAATGTGCATCAGTAAAAAGAATTCATTCACTGAAAAATTCAAAGATCAAAGTACTGAAATAAATTCTTATTCTCTGTGTGTGTATGTATACATATTAACCCACTATAGGCATGAGGAATACTCTTCCATGAGTGACCATACCACCGCTAGGAGTGCATATTCAAAAGGTAATTTTGTGAGCAGGATACATGAACAGAAAACACAAATAAACATGCTGCCAAGGCACATACAAGGAAGGCACGTGTGTAGGAACATGGTTCAGCTCATACTGCAAGTCTATCTCAGGATTCAAAGATAATGTTCCGGGTAAGAGTATACCTTTAATTAGCTTTCTTTCAAAATTTCTCCCTTGATCAGAAAGGATGATCTTGGAGAATCTGTACACAAAGCTTGCCTTTTTCACAAAACTTTTATATTACTTAAGCTTTTAAGGTTCCTGCTTAGCTGTGACTTCATGTAAAAATGATTATTCTATCTTCACTAAGATATTCATGTTCTACTTGTCCCCTTCTAGTATAAAACATCTGTATATGAAATCCAATGCTTTTTTAGTACTTATACTCTTTACACATGCATTATGAATTGGTAGTTCTGTCTCTTGTATGCATCCAACACAAGTCTTATACTCCATTCAGTTATCTGCTATCAACTTGGGCAGGTAGAAGCCATTTATTACCAGTTAGGTGGGGCTTTCCTCAATTCATGTATCCATTTTCATCATGGTAACAAGGTTAGATGTTTGAATAGCATTAACTACTTCCTAGTACCAGATCAAGGATTAGTTACAGTCTGACGTAGTACTCCATTGCAAAGCTCCAATTTTTGCCTTTCCACAACAGGTTGAGGCCCTCAACTATAGATCAGTGTCAGTCACTAATTGTAGATCTACATCTTTTTGCTACAAGTTATCCCAGGGCAATTAATACGAGTATTAATTCAACACAACAAAAATCTATTTTCTTGATTCTTTTTGACTGTATGTCCATAGGTGACATCCTTAGCAATGATGGCCTAGCTAGATATTCATGACTTTAAAAACATTATTTCAAAATTTGTTGAGCACATTATGTGTAAATCACATTATTAGGTATTATGTAAGGTTTTTAACCATAAATACACAGTTATGTAAATTTTGTTTCTCTCTTTACAGATGAGGGGAATGAAGCTTAGAGAAATGATTTGTCCAGCCAGGGTCACACAGTAGGGGGGTGCCATTGTCAAACCAGTTTTAGGAATATAAATTTGTCTTTGGAATTGTCTTCATTAACATCAGCCATATTCTCTTCAAAAATTTTTTTAATTAATTAATTAATTTTTATTTTCAACATTCATTTCCACAAAATTTTGAGTTATGGTTTTTTTCTCCCTGTCTTTCCCCTTTCAACCACCTGAAAATAGCAAGCCTGCTGAATAACTCTTCCGTCAAATCTGTTCTCTCTTATATCCTCCCCCATCATCCCCCCCAACTTTCTAGTAGGGCTAGATGAATTTCTATGCCCCAGTGCTTGTATATCTTATTCCCCAGTTGCATGTAGAAAACAAGGTGTTTTTTTTTAAACATTTGTTTTTAAAAACTTGAGTTCCAGGTGAAGATAAGTAATTTAATGTAGGTTGTACATTGTAGTTACCTGAATCATTTCCATAATTGTTATATTGTGAAGGACTTACTATATTTTCCTTCATCCTGTCCCACCCCCCACTTATTCTAATTTTCTGCTTTGACCCTATCCCTTTTCAGACATTTTTGCTTCTAACCACTCTCTCCCCCAATCTGCCTTCTCTTCTATCATCACCCCTATCATTCACTACCTCCCCCAATTTTCCTGTAGGGTGAGATACCCAATTGAGTGTGTATGTTATTCACTCCTTAAGCAAAATTCAATGAGAGTAAGGTTGTCCCATTCCCTTTCACCTTCCTGCTCTTCCCCTCCATTGTAACAGTTTTCTCTAGCCTCTTTTGTGTGAGATATTTTACCCTAATCTATCTCTCCCTTTCTCCTTCTCCCAATAAATTCCTCTCTCGCTTCTTAATTTTATTTTTTAGATATCATCCCTTCATATTCAACTCATCCTCTGCCCTTTGCCTATGTATACATGAACATACATATGCTCACACTCATATATATATACCATCCTATACATACATATATATATGTGTGTATTTATATATTGCAATGATCATTTTTCCATGTAGGAATATGAATAGTTGAACTTTAATAAGGTCCTTATGATCTTTTTTTCCTGTTTACCTTCTCATGCTTCTCTTGCTTCTTGTATTTGAAAGTCAGATTTTCTGTTCAGCTCCAGTTTTTTTTTAAATCAAGAATTCTTGAAAATCCTCTATTTCATTGAATGACCAACCATATTTTCCCTGAAGCATTACACTCAGTTTTGCTGGGTGGGTGATTCTTGGTTTTAGTCCTAGCTCCTTTTACCTCCAGAATACCATATACTAAGCCCTTCAATCCCTTAATGTAGAAGCTGCTAGGTCTTGTGTTATCCTGATTGTGTTTCCACAATACCCAAATTGTTTCTTCCTGACTGCTAGTAATGTTTTCACCTCAACCTGGGAACTCTGGAATTTGGCTATAATATTCCTAGGTGTTTTCTTTTTGGGATCTTTTTCAAGAGGTGATCAGTGAATTCTTTTAATTTCAATTAAGCCCTCTGTTTCTAGAATAGCAGGGCAATTATGCTTGATAATTTCTGGAATAGGGTGTCTAGGCTCTTTTTTTCATCATGGCTGTCAGGTAGGCCAATAATTTTTAAATTATCTCTGGATCAATTTTTCAGGTCAGTGGTTTTTCCAATGAGATTTTTCACATTGCCTTCTATTTTTTCATTTGTTTGGATCTGTTTTATAATATCTTGATTTCTCATAAAGTCATTAGCTTCCAATTGCTCCAAACTAATTTTGAAGGAATTATTTTCTTCCATGAGTTTTTGAAATTCCTTTTCCATCTGGCAAATTTAGTTTTTAAGGCATTCTGCTCCTCATTGGCTTTTTGGGCCTCTTTCTCCATTTGAGTTAGTCTATTTTTTAAGGTATTATTTTCTTCAGTGTATTTTTGGATTTCCTTTAGCAGGCTGTTGACTTGCTTTTCATGACTTTATTGCATCATTCTCATTTCTCTTCCCAATTTTTTTTCCACTTCTCTTACTTGATTTTCAAAATCCTTTTTGAGGTCCTCCATGGCCTGTAAGCAGTTCATATTTTTTTTGGAGGCTTTTGATGCAGGAGTTCTGACTTCTCTATCTTCCTACCATTCCATGCCTTGATCCTTTTTCCCCCCGAAAAGGATTCTATGGTCTGTTTGTGCTTCCTGTGCCTGCTCATATTGCCAGCCAATTACTTGACGTTTGAGCTCTTTGCCACAGTAGAACTCTGCTTCCAGAATGGAGAGAGCTTTGTCCCAAATTTCTGGGCTTTTTGCAGCTGTTGGGGCTGTTGGGAAGGCACCATCTCTACAGCCCCTACAAGCTCTGGCTTACTGGTCACACACCCCAGGGCCACCACCCAAGACTGTGATCCAGATCCAAGCAGGTTAAAACAAGAGTGATTACCCTCTGAATGGTTACTTGGTCCCCCTATAGTCTGCAGCCCAGGAGCTCCTGAGGCAGCCATGCTACTCTTTTCCCTGGGTTCAGGAGCCAGACCACACTCTTTCATCCACCCTTGTTCGAACAAAGTTCCACACTGACCTTTTACTTTGTCTTTGGTGTTTATATGTTCAGAAGTCTGAAAGCTGCCACAGCTGCTCATTATTCACTTTCCTGAAGTCTTCTCAGGCCACTGCTAGTCATGGCTGCCCTTGGGCTGGAACCATGGGCTCCTGTTTTTCTGTGCTGGGCTCCCAGCGTGCTGTGATGGACCTTTCCTGTTGACCTGAAGGCTCTCTTCAGTGGGAGATTTGTTTCTCTCTGTCACTTTGTGGGTTCTGTACCTTTAAAATTTGTTTAGAGTCATTTTTTACAGGTATTGGAATTTTTTGGAGCTGGAGCCCATGCCAAGTTTGGGCTTCTACTCTGCCATCTTGGCTCTGGCCCTCCATGTTCTCTTTTTTAAAAATTAATTTTTATTTTTTGAAAATATTTTTATTTGTGTTTACTGTTTCTTATGTCACCATGTTATTCCATGAATCTCTTCCCCTTTCCTTCCTGGAGAGCCATTCTGAATGACAAATAGTGATCTTTTTTTCTATTGGATACAGAATAATCTTACATTATTCAAATGTCCTTGATTTTATATTTGAAGGTTTTTCTCCTGATGGCCTGCAGTACTTTTTTCTGAATTGAATTGGTAAATTCAACCACTAGGTGTTATAGAGTTTACAGCATTTCTTTACTTTTTAAATTATTGTCTCTCGAGGCAGTCTGTGAATCCTTTCAACTGGAATTTAATTTTCAATGTTCAAAAGTTCTGGGCAGTTCTCTTCTATTATTGTCTTCATTATGATGTTAAGCTTTTTGTCCGTTTTTTATTCTTCTGGGAGACCTATCATCCTTAGCTTGTCTTTATACATCCTATCTTTGAGGTCCATATGTTTTGCTTATTTAGTAAACATATTAACTATTAATGTTCTTGTTTTTTTGATATTCTTCTAGATTGTCTTTCACTTCCTTATATTTGCATTCCTAATCTATTGGTCTCTTCTTTGTTTCTTTGCTTGGCATTTCAGATTCAAGTTTTTCTGTTCATTGTTTTTACTGTCCAGGTCATAAATTCTGCTCTCAAAATTTCATTTCTTTTTTAAACCACCTAGGAACAACATCTTATGGTTCTGTGTTCTCTTCAACTTCTGCAGGGTCCTCCATCTCATCAAATGTATCGTTTTCCTTCATTTTGCAGTATTTATTTATAAATGCCTGAAATAATTTACTAGATATCTTGGCCATATTTCATTCTATTATGGCTTTTTCCTGTTGATTTATCTATCTATGATCAAGGTCTTTGAGATTTCTTCTTTGATACTTTTTGTCTCCCCACTCCCTTATTTTCTTTATTGTTCACTTCTGATTCCCTCCCCTCTTATTGTGGTTTCCTTGGAGGCTAGATCTTAAAGTTTCCCTGTATCTTCTGACACTGATTAATTCACAATTCACCAGCCTAGGTCTTTCTCCCAGTAGACTTTTGCGTGGTCATAACTGGACCCAGCTATGCTATTCTCTTCCTTGAAACTTGGTGCAGTTCTGCACAGTTCCACACAGGCAGTAACCTGTCACATTCCCTCTGTTCTGGCACTGGTATTTCAGAGCCCATTAGCAGCAGCAATTCAGAGCCTGCTTTTCCTGGCACTGGAAGTTCAGAGCTACTGACAGTTCAGGGTTTTGCAGTGTTGGTACTTCTGTGTTGTAGCCCCTGATAGGCTTTTGCTCCTAAAGGGCTATAAATAGCCAAGCTGTCTGTGGAGGTCTGAAAACAACTTCCACAGCCTGCAGCCAGGGTCTCTGTGGCATTGGAAAGCTGGGAGGCAGAATGTAGGGACAGGTCTTGATGTAAGCCTGTGTTATCTCCTTTGGTCTTCTAGTGAGGCATTGATGCCAGGAGCATGGGAACTTGGGGCAGAGTTCAGGTTGAGCTCAGGGTCAGTAAGCATCAGTTCCTGAGTTGTATTTTTTTTTTATCATATTTTGGATTTTTGGTCTCTTAGATCATGGAAACAGCTGACATTATCTTTGCCTCATTTTTTTTTTCTGTTTTGGGGAGGTTTGAGAGATTGTGGGCATTTGGGAAAATATCTAGTCTGTCACTTTGTTGTACATGTGACCTGTAACCTACCAGTCTTCTTGAATTTTTGATGATAACCACTAAATTCTAGAAAAGTCTTCCTGAAGATTTTTTGAACATGGCTTTTTGACAGGTATCTTTACTTTTTCTTGGTTAGTGTTCATTTTCTGCTGAGATACATATGATCCATATATTTGACAAAAGTACTCTTTGTCAGTTTACAATTGGCAATTTCACATCAGAATCTTCTAGTCAGTTCAACACATTTATATTATTCTTTTTTTATATATTTCCAGAAGACAGTGAAATCATCTAGTTATATCAATACCTCCACATAATTCATATATCCTACTTCCTTCCCAGTTTATTTTTGGAAAGTTGAGTAGTGTCCTGGAGACTCACAAACAAAGAGAATACACATGTGCAAGCAGGAAAAATGCATGAAAGATTTCCCTAACATAGTACACATATAACCCAGTCACATGAATGAAGGGCACATATATAGGGAAATACGTGGCCAGGACACACATCTTCCCAAGCCAGATGCGTCTCTGGAAATACAGAGCCTCCAATATCCTCCAGTGATTTTTACATTCAACCCTCTGCTAGCTTTTTATGGGCATCATACTGATTTTTCTGGGTATTTCCACTCTCCCCATGGTCTCCGCCTTTTAACATCTGATAGTCTTCAACCTCTTCAGAGTCATCTGCTGCTCTCTGCTATTCTCTGTTGAGGTTTATAAACTAGTAGATCTTCCCCTTGCAAAGGAACACTATAACTTTTTCAGTGCATAGTCTAGGGCTAAGAATCACTATATCTTACCAGATAGCCAACAAAGACCTCAGACTGAGATTACATCTATTCTTTTGACCTTTTTTTTTTTTTTTTTTTTTTTTTTTGAGGCTGACTTAGATTCCCTTTTCTGTGCCAACTATCTGACGGGTTTTAGAGAATTCTTTTCTATGTCTTCTAAATCTTGAATTGTTAGTCAATCTCTCCAAAGCCTGCTTTGGGGAGTCCTTTGATAAAACTCACAGGAGCAGTTTGGGCTTTGTGGCAATAAGATCCATCTTAGTTCCTATAATATTCCTTGTTTAGTATACAAATGAACCCAGAGTAAGAAATTAGGAGTAAATGAAGCAGTGAGGCTTTGCTTATAACTGTCTTAGTTTGTATTTCCACAATTATGAATACCTTCAAGCTGCAAAATCACTGGTTATACATTTTCTGACCAGCGTGAAATGCTCACATTTCTACATTTACAAAAGTGACCAATAATTCAACATCATAGGCAATATAGGCAAAATCCTCTCTACATTATATCAGACCATTTTTCAGCCCTTTACCTGGACATATCCAATGATAAGGAGCTCACTCCTTCACAATGTAGCATATTCCATTTTTAGGGAGCTATAATTGTTAGAAAGTACTTGGCTTGATTATTTTAAAACCTGCCTTACTGTAACTCCTACTGGGCAAAAGTTCCTTCATATACTTTAGGAGATATCTATATTCATATTTCTTCCCTCCTAAAATGATTCATGATTTTTTGGCTCTAAAATTAAGTATTCTGTTTTTAGCAATAAAAATTGTGCTGTATCATGATTTAAAAAAATATCCATAAAAACAAATCTGATGGTAATTCAGCTTACATAAGAATAAAAGTGCAGAATGACCTAAAAAAACCCTGTCACAATGACTGCTTGGTCAGTATAATCAGTCTACAGTACTTTTCAGCACATTATCTTCCTACTATAGCAGGTGGTTTGAACAATATCAACTTCAGGTAACAAAAATGAAAAGCTTTACAATTCAACACATTTGGGGAAATGGATCAGTAGTTGAGCTCTTAATGTCAATATTATCTACTTAAAGTCACTTTCTAAAAATTTCTTGTAATTTCCCAAAGTTAGTATTTTGAGGTTGTTCTAGGACTTTGAATGAAATCCATTTGAACAAGAAAGTTACCATTACAATTCAGGAAATGTTATGTTTACTCCTTTTCTGTTCTTAAAGCACTATAGTTAAAGTGGTGAGATACTAAATTGCAACAATTCAGGTTTATTCTTGTGATGGAAAAGGGACTTGTAACTGTTGGTAAATTGATTCTACTGTACAGCATTGCTTGTACTTAATAAAAGTGATAGGGTTTGGAGAGGTAAGAATGAATGAAGGAACAAAAATACAGCACTCAAGAGAGATTCTAAAGGACTGATCCTATTACAACAATATCTAAGGGTTAACTTTTGGGCATTCTTGGTGACTCATTTATTTTTATACAATAGCTATGGCCAGAAAAAAAAACCTATTGTATGGTTCTGATTTCAAAGGGGGGGAGGGTGATTTGAGGAATTAGAGAAAATCAAGCCTTATAAACTATGTTGTTTCTTTAGGGGATGAAATTAGGAGGATTAAAGGTCTATGTCATGTCTAATTTATTTCCTTATATAACTATAAAGCTAGTCACTCTTACTGTAATTTATTTTTGCAAAATTCACGTTGTATAGCAAATATGAGACTGAGAAATATAACAAAATAAAATGTAACCCAATTAATTAGCCTACTGATATTATATTCTGGTTTAATTACAAGTGTTACATGAAAGTAGGAAAATAGAACCGACTGTTACAAAATTGCCTCTATTGTTGACTATCCACCACAGCATTGTAAAGATTAATTTATTCATGTGTACAAAACAAATTGAAAGCATATATTCTTTGTTACATCAATACATGAATGAATCTGTGATCTCATCTTAATACTCCTCCCAACAGTGCAGATCATATCCATTCATATCTTCCCTCCTGTGAGATTCTTAACCATATCCTCCAAAAATCATTCATAGAGGACCTACCCAATATACTGTAGGCTTTGGTCTAAATTTCTCTTCTCCCTTCCCTTGCCTCCTCTCTCTATCTGTTAATATTCCATGGTTACTGATGAAGCACTCTGCCCATATGCTATACATTTCTTTAGCCACAGGACTAACTCACCTTCTTTACTACCCACATTTCTTGCAAAGAAGTCATTGCCAGTAATAAACTACAGTTTCCTCATACCTATCATGTTGCTCTCCATTGTTCTCTGGGTCAACTGAAGTTTTAAGGCTTCATTGTGGAATTCCGTGATTTAATACCATATGGGATTATTGTATAGACACTGCCATTAAGAAAATGATTCTTTGTTTCATGGAGCATCAACTTTATTCAAAGTACTGATTAGTTTTTCAAACTTTGTTTAGCTCTCTCTATAATTCCTTGGTCAATTCTGGACCCAGCTCCCTGTCTGCAGTAGAATGTCAATCAATGACACTGTTTGAATGATAGTGATTACTCATTCATTTTTTCCTGTATAGACTCTTAGGCTATAAGATCCCTGATCTCACTGGAGAAACTGTGTAATGTTTCAGAGCTCAATACAATTACCACAATATAATCAGCAAGGCAGGGTGTCTTGAGAACTAGTTCATTCATAGGGATTCCCTTTTACCAAGTATACTATATGAGAATACATCATAGCCATAACAAACCCCTTTGGGTGGTATATATCTCCATTTTATGTGTTCATAATCTATTTCACTTATCTTTCAATCTATTTCTTAATCAGTACCAGATTATTTTGATAATTACAACTTTTTAATATAGCTTGAAATCTGCTATGGTTAGGCTGCCTTCCTTCACATTTTTATTGATTTTCTTGGTTTTCTTGAACTTTATCTTCCAGATGAATCTTATTACTTTTTCTCTCTATAAATTTTTTTTGATAGTTTGATTGTTGTAACATTAAATAAGTAAATTAACTTAGGTGGAATTATCATTTTTATTGTATTAGCTCAGCCTGTCTACAAGTGCTTAATAGCATTTGAATTGTTTAGATTTGCCATTATTTGTGCAAAAAGTGTTTTATAATTGTGTTCACACAGTTCATGGGTTTGTCTCAGCAGGTAGACTCCCAAGTATTTTATACTGGAATTATTGTTTCTTAACGATTTTTAGGTTACCAGTACTCTGAGCTATCAAAAGAAAATATGGAAAAGGTTGAGGAAACAAACAATAATTTATTTCTAAGAAGAATCCACCTTTTTAAGAGCATGACAGCAAAAAAATCCAAGGCCTTTCTACACCAAGCTTGAAGTAAAAGGATTTTGAAACTTAGACATTTTACACTTTTTATCACTTGAGTATTGTGTTCTACCTTTAAAGTATCTACTTTTTAAAAAGAATTTCTCACTGTAGCATTCAATATTATTTTTACTTGAATAAGACAAAGATTCTTTTAAGTTAGTCCTTAATAATAATTGAGATTTTATATTTTGGCAGATGTGATTCTGAAAATCGTTATGTTGGTAACCCACTCAGAGGAACATGTTACTGTGAGTAGTTGGATATTTTCTTTTTATTAGTTCTTAGTATGTTTTACATTATAAATTCATCTGAGACATTGTAATTTTGTTTACTTGTGTTTTTTTTAAAGAAAACAACATATATGAGGTTTGATACTATCATTCCTATGTCAAAATACTCTTTTCTTTTTCCTTAATCCAACAGTAGAACTCCTGCTTAAAAAATCTCACCTGATATAGACAGACATACATACATAATACATACATACATACAATTTTCTTCATGTTCACAAGACTGTGCAATGGTGGACCTATCATTCTTAGTAGAGGACTCAATAAAGTAATGTAATATACATAGCTAATTTCAGTATAACATCTCTTATTGAGGTTAATTCTTGAACAAAGCATTTTTTGAAAGTAACATATTTTGGAGTTAATTGAAAATGCCTAGAGAAATCAAGCATTTTGAACATTAGTTTGAGAGTATGAATATAAAGAGCAATTGAAAAAAAGGCACATGACAGTAATTATATTTTTAGACCCAAGACACTTAAAAAGAATTTGCTGCTCTATCTTATTAACCAAAAACTGTAAATTGTCTTTGTTTGAAACAAATTGTACTATATTCCAGATAATCTTTTACCTTTAAGTCTCTAATACTATTAGTCTCCTGTCAGATTTTTAAAATATTTTAAATTACTATATTTTAATTTTTTAAAATTAATTAATATTTAGTTTACAACATTCAGTTCCACAATCCCTTGAGTTCTAAATTTTCTCCCCCCCTTCTCTCTCCCCTTTCCCCCCGTGGCACCATGCAATCCAATATAGCTTCTACAATTACCTTCACATTAAATATTGGTCAAGTTGTAAAGAAGAATTATAACCAATGGAATGAACAATGAGAAAGAAGGAATGAAACAAAACAAAACAAAAAAGAGAGAGAGCAAGTAGTTTGCTTCAATCTGCATTCAGACTCTGCAGTTCTTTCTCTGGATGTGGATAGTCCTTTCCATCATGAGTTGTCTTATAAACTTGCATTGCTGAGAGAAGCCCAGTCTATCAATGTTAGTCATCACAGATATATGTCTGTAATTGTGTACAGAGTTCTTCTGGTTCTGCTTCCCTCACTCAGCAGCAGTTTATATAAGTCTCTCTACATTATTACAAAGTCCATCTGCTCCTCATTTCTCATAGCACAATACTATTCTATTACATTTATATGTCACAACTTGTTTAATCATTCACTAATTGATGGGCATCCCTTTGATTTCCAATTCTTTACCACCACAAAAAGAGATATTATAAATATTTTTGTACATGGGATCCTTTTTCACACTTGTATGATCTCTTTGTCACACAACCCCAGAAGTGGTATTACTAGTTCAAAGGGTATGTACTTTTTTTATAGCCCTTTGTGCATATTTCCAAATTACTCTCTAGAATAGTTGGATCAGTTCACAACTCCACCAACAATGCATTAGTATTCCAATGTTTCCTTATCCTCTCCAGCATTTATCATTTTCCTGTTTTGTCATCTTAGCCAATCTGACTGATGAGATGTGTTACCTCAGAATTGTTTTGATTTTCATTTCTCTAATCAATAATGATTTAGAGCATTTTTTCATATGTTCATAGACATCTTTAATTTGTTCCTCTGAAAACTACCTGTTCATATCCTTTGACCATTTATCAATTGGGGAATGACATGTAATTCTTATAAATTTGACTCAGTTTTCTGTATATTTTAGAAATGAAGCCTTTATCAGAGACACTGGTTGGAAAAATTCTTTCCCAATTTTCTACTTCCCTCCTAATCTTGGTTACATTGGCTTTATTTGTATGAAACCTTTTCAGTTTAATGTAATTGAAGTTTCCATTTTGCATAACATAATGCTCTCTATCACTTGTTTGATCATAAATTCTTTCCTTTGCCATAAATTTGACAGATAAACTATTCCTTGCTCTTTCATATTGCTTCCAATATCAGCCTTCATATCTTGATTGTGCACCCAGTTAGACTTTACTTTGGTGTATGGTGTAAGATATTGGTCTCTGCCCAGTTGCTGTCATGCTATTTTCCAATTTTCCCAGCAGTTTTTGTCAAATACTGAGTTCTTATCCCAGAAGCTGAAGTCTTTGGTTTTATCAAACAGTAGATTACTACAGTCATTGAGTGCTGCGTCTCATGTACCTAATCTATTCCACTGATGCACCACTCTATTCCTCAGCCAGTACCAAGTAGTTTTGATTACTGCTGCTTTATAATACAGATTGAAATCTAATATGGCTAGGCCACCTTCCCTAGCATTTCTTTTCATTAATTCCATTGATATTCGCCATTACATATAATACTTGCTGATGGTCTTGTGTGTGTGTGTGTGTGTATACATTATTATTTTAAGGAAGATTCCATTTATTCCTAGACTTTCTAGTATTTTTAATAAGAATGGATGTTGTATTTTGTCAAAAGCTTTTTCTGCATCTTTTGAGATAATCATATGTTTTCTACTAGTTTTGTTGTTGATATGGTTGATTATATTGATAGTTTTCTTAATATTGATCCATCCTTGCATTCCTGCAATAAATCTTACCTGATCAAAGTGTATTATTCTCATGATAAGTTGCTGTAGTCTTTTTGCTAAAATTTTATTGAAAATTTTTGCATCTATGTTCATGAGGGAAATCAGTCTATAATTTTCTTTTTCCGTTTTGGCTCTTGCCAATTTAGGTATCAGTATCATATTTGCGTCATAAAAAGAATTTGATAGGACTCCTTCTCCAATTTTCCCAACTAGTTTATTAAGTATTGGAATCCATTGTTCTTTAAATGTTTGATAGAATTCACTAGTAAATCCATCTGGCCCTGGAGATCTTTTCCTAGGGAGTTCATTGATGGCTTGTTAAATTTCTTTTTTGGAGATGGTGTTATTTAAATATTTTACTTCCTCTTCAGTTAATCTGGGCAAACTTATATTTTTGTAAATATTCACCCATTTCACTAACATTGTCAAATTTATGGACATACAATTGGGCAAAATAATTCCTAATTATCATTTTAATTTCCTCTTCATTGTAGGTAAATTCACCCTTTTAATTTTGATACTGGTAATTTGGTTTTCTTCTTTCTTTACTGTATTTTTTGTCTGATGGGTAAGAGGTTTAATAATTTTACTTAAGTTATAGTTTACTATTTAATGATATTTACCCAGCATTAATAACTGTTAGACTGGGTTACAGATGAGTTAAATAAACCAAGCTTCTCCTTTTGTACAGTAAATTTAAGTCCACTGACTTAATTATATTATAGTCCATTCAATAAATATTTATTAAGTACCTACTTTGAACACTATACTGGAAAAGATGCTTATTCTCTTTACTCCAGGAGCCTGTGGTCTAATATACAAATAATGAAAAGTCAACCAAGTAGGAATGCTAATTAGTCAGTCAACAAGCAGTGATTAAGGCCTCTTTGTGCCAAGTATTGTGCTGGGTAGAAGATACATTTTTAGAAATAAAATAGTCCCAGATCTTGAGGAGCTCACCTTCTACTGAAGAAGATAGCGTGTATGTGTGTGTGTGTGTGTATATGTACACACAAGGATATATACATTTATATGTATGTATATATTGATATAATGAATATAGGAATAGGTACTGGACCTGTGATTTCCTTGATGTAAGGAAATTACACATGGGTTAATTCATTATGGCAATGCAAGATGGTGTCTTGTTTTCAACTTATACTTTTAACAGTTGGCTTGAGCATTGAGAGGTTAAATCTCTTTCCTAGAGTCACACAGCAAGTGTATGACAAAGGCAAGACTGAAAACCAGATTGGCTTGACTCCAAGTCCAGGGCTCTATCCATAACACCATACTGTCTTGTGCATGTGGTATATACAGAATAAATGCAAAATATATTATGTAAATACAAAAGAAATACAAATGATTTTACAAGGCAGAGGTAAGCAAGGAGTACATTCTGGTCATGGGAAGAAGGCCAGTACAAAGACAAGGAAAAGGGAAATGGAATATCATACGAGAGGAGTAGTAAGAAGAGCCAGTGTGGATGACTTATTGAGTTTTGGAGGAGGAATTAATATATCATGAGACTGGAAAGAAAGGGTAATTTAGATTTCTGATGGCTTTGAAAGCCAAAGAAAAGGGTTTATATTTTATGTCAAAGGTAATAGTAGGCCACTAGAATTGATTGAATAAAAGAGTGACACAGCCAAATCTCTGGTAAGGAAAATCCTTTTGATAACTCTGTAGGGTAGATTCTAGTGGAAAAAAGCCTAAGACAAGGGTACTAATTATGAATCAATTGCAGTAATAGAGATGATTACTGATAAACTCATGTAGTTTTGTAAGTTAATAGAAGACTGATAAGAAGTTGTGTGGAGGAAGAAATAAAATCTGGCCACTGAATAAATGTATGTGGTAGAGAATAATGAGTCAAATATAACACCTAGGTTATATTTCTAGGAGACAGACAGGATGATGGTTCAGAAGAAGTTTGAGTTTGGAAGCAAAGAGAATTATTTCTGTTTTGAACATGGAGTTTAAGATGTCTCCAGGGTGTATAGTTTTAAATGTTCAATAGAGATTTGTGGAATCAGGCAAAAGTCTCAAGTTGGATATGTAGAATTATTAATCATCTGCAAATAGATGATAGATGATGCTTGGACCCGTGAAAACTAATTATTTCACTTTGAGAGTATTAAAAGAAAATGAAAGGAGGCCGAGGATAGGGTAATGGCAGGGGACACTCACAGTTAGGATGCATGAAAGATAGGTTAGATCCAGATTATAGAGATCCTTAAATGTCAGGCTTAAGTGTTTGTTTTAACACAAAAAAGAAACATAGGAAGTGGGAAAGGAAAGCCAAAGATGGGAATTGCAGCAGTGGAAAGGATGAGAAAGAATGAAAGAAAGATTTGATTATGAGAGGGGAAGGGTTATCTTGTTACTCCTACTCACCTTCCTCAGAGGAAATTGATTTTTTTGGAGGGGAGGCAGAATTGAAATCCGCCAAATGATGGACTTCTCTGGAGTTTTGAGAAATGAGGCAATTCTTTTTACTTACTTCTCATATTGGAAAGGGCAGTTGAGTCCCCAAATGAGGGGAGGCATACAGCTGAGAGGGTAGCTCACCTGGCAGAATGAGGCACAGACTCCTCTGAAAAAGGTGAACATTCAGGAGAGTAACTGAATTTGGGAGAAATGCTGTCAACATTCCCCTAGAGTTGGGGAGTAGACAAATAGAAAAGGAAGAGGCACACTGAGGTAGGAATAAAACAAGTCAGCAAGTATTTGAAGATGGTAGATTGAATAGAAAGTCTGGCTCCCTTAAAATACTCTTATACAATGGAACTCTCCATTTCCTTTCCTTTTTTAGGATTTATTTTTAATTTTCAACATACATTTCCACAATATTTTCATTTTCAAATTTTCTCCCCATCTTTCCCCTATCCCCCACCCTAAGATGACAAACATATTGATTACTCCTTCGCCCAGTCTGCCCTCTCATTTATCTCCTCATCCCTCTCCTTCCCACTTCCCCCTTATTTTCTTGTAGGGCAAGATAGCTTTCTCTACCCCATTGCCTGTATATCTTATTTCCCAGTTGCATGGAACAACAATTTTTTAACATTCATTTTTAAAATGTTGAATTTCAGTTTATCTCCCTTCTTCCCTCCTTGCCCTACTCCCACTAGGAAGAAAAGCAATTCAATATAGGTTACAATGTGTAGTTACGCAAAATATTTCCATAGTAGTCATGTTGTGAAAGACTAACTGTATTTCCCTCCATCCTAAGCCACCCCCCCCCATTTGTTCTATATTCTTCTTTGACCCTGTCCATTTTCAAAAGTGTTTGCTTCTGACTATTCCTTTCCCCAATCTGCCTTCCCTTCTGTCATTCCCCCCCTTTTATCCCTATCCCCCTACTTTCTGGTAGGGTAAGATACCCAATTGAGTATGTATGTCATTCACTCCATAAAGCAAATCCAATGACAGTAAGGTTGACTCATTCCCTTTCACGTCCTTACTTTCCCCCTCCATTGTAATAGCTTTATTTTACCTCTGTTATGTGAGATAATTTACCCTATTCTATCTCTCCCTTTCTCCTTCTTGCAATATATTCCTTTGTCACCTCTTAATTTTATTTTTTAGATATCACCTCTTCATATTCAACTCTCCCTGTGCCCTCTCTCTATGTATACATGTACACACATATACAAACATCCACATATATGTATATATGTATTTATATATATATATATGTACAGACACACACACACATACACCCACCTATACATACATATATACATATGTATTCTGTTCAACTATCCTCATTCTGAGAAAATCTCATGAGTTACAAATTTTATCTTTCTACGTAGGAATGTAAACAGTTCAACTTTAATAAGTTCCTTATGATTTCTCTTTCCTGTTGTCCTTTACATGCTTCTCTTGATTCTTGTATTTTTAAAGTCAAATTTTCTGTTCAGCTTTGGTCTTTTCATCAATAATGCTTGAAAGTCCTCTATTTCATTGAATGGCCATATCTTCCCCTGAAGTATTATATTCAGTTTTGCTGGGTAGGGGATTCTTGGTTTTAATCCTAGCTTCTTTGACTTCTGGAACATCATATATCAAGCCCTTCGATCCCTTAATGTAGAAGCTGTGAGATCTTGTGTTATCTTGATTGTGTTTACACAATACTCAAATTATTTCTTCCTGACTGCTTATAATGTTTTCTCCTTGACCTGGGAACTTTGGAATTTGGCTATAATATTCCTAGGAGTTTTCTCTTTGGGATCTTTTGCAAGAGACAATCAGTGGATTCTTTCAATTTCTATTTTACCCTCTGGTTCTAAAATATTGGGTCAGTTTTCCTTGATAATTTCTTGAAAGATGAGGTCTAGGCTCTTCTTTTGATCATGGCTTTCAGGTAATTCAATAATTTTTAAATGATCTCTCCTGGATATATTTTCCAGGTCAGTCATTTTTCCAATGAGATATTTCACTTTGCTTTCTTTTTTTTTTCATTCTTTTGGATCTGTTTTATAATATCTTGATTTCTTATAAAGTCATTAGCTTTTATTTGCTCCAATCTAATTTTGAAGTAATTATTTTCTTCAGTGAGCTTTTAAAGTTCCTTTTCCATCTGGCCAATTCTGCTTTTTAAGGCATTCTTCTCCTCATTGGTTTTTTGGACCTCTTTTGCCATTTGAGTTAGTCTATTTTTTAAGGTGCCATTTTCTTCAGGATTTTTGGGGGTCTCCGTTAGCAAGCTGTTGACTCATTTTTTTTATGGGGGGGGTTAACAATCTTACTTTAATCAATCAAACATATATCATTTATTTTGTTCAGGGGGAAAAGTCAACACCCTGAACTTCAGAGAATACAAACAGAAGTTACAAGCAGACAAAGAAACAGATCAGCTGATGGGCTTCCAGCTGTCTGACTATTATATCCATACCTAGTTAGTTACCAGAGAGGGAAGCACCAGTATCTGGTGCTTTCAAAGCCAAGGGGCTCAACAGCTGCCCAGAGTCTTGTCTGGCTAAATCACACAACTCTTTCCAAAGTCAGCCCCAAAGCAAAAACTCACATCAGGGTATATATAGCCTTCTCCTGGATCAGAGAATGTCACAATCCTCTTGATCAACTGCCCAATCACAAAGTAATAGGGTGTGGGCATTCCTGAAAAACAAGCTTCCCACCACAGGCTCCATGTGACCACATTCAGCCTATTAGGGGGCAGAGTATATATTCAAATCAGAGAAGGTTCTCAGAGTCACTTAAGCCTATCAAAGGGCATTGGGGCAGGGAAGATCTTCAGATTCCCATAACATTCGGCCCTAAGATCTTTCATGCCCATTACATAGGCAACTTAAATCTGAATTAGCCTTAACATCTCTTAAGTACAACATAATCCCCTCAAAATAGAGACACCACATTTGCAAGATACATAACATAACAACTAATTACCAGCAATATACAAAACAAAAATGGCCAAATAAAGTTCTCTGGGGGGTGGGGGGGGGTGTCCTTCCCTCCTCCCCCATTGCTCTTGCGGCTTCCTCCTGGCACTTTCAGGTGCAGTCCCTAATGAGCCAAGTCCCAGTCTAAATACTGCTTCAGCCCTTGCTTCCAAGTTCTGAGGGGTGACTGGGCAACAAAATCAACAGGGTAGAGTCTTTGGGGGTCCATGGCACTTCACCCCACCCACCATAGACACAACTCCATCCTCCTCCTGGGTCCCAAACTGTGGGATGCAGTAAGAAAACACACTTAGTGCTCCTGCTGTGCTGCACAGTCCTCATCTTGTCCTATAGCTGAATTCTGAACTCCTGGGTTCCTCCTTCTCCCACAGGAGGCAGATGCTCCTGGCTTCTGCCCCAATCCTGATGCAGGCAGCTCACCATTCCTGCTCTCACTTCAGCGTAGTTAGCATTCAGGCAGTTCTGCATTCCTGTTCCATGGCTCCACAGAGTCACAGCTATCACAACTGGGAAACAAACAATTATCTCAGCCCCCATACTTTCCTTTTAGTTTGCAGATCCTTTTCATGATGCCATTTGTAGCAACAAGCACCCTAGCATACCCAAAATGGCTGCTAGCACAGGTTCTTTGATCTGCTTTTCTAAAGGAAGGCAACTCAAAATGGGTTAACAATCTTATGTCAGTCAATCAAACATATATCATTTACTTAGTTCAGAGGTAAAAGTCAACACCCTGAACTTCAGAGAATACAAGCAGAATACAAACAGAAGTTACAAGCAGACAAAGAAACAGATCAGTAGATGGGCTTCCAGCTCTCTGACCATTACATCCATATCTAGTTAGTTACCAGAGAGGGAAGCACCAACATCTGGGTTTTCAAAGCCAGGGGGGCTCAACGACTGCCCAGAGTCTTGTCTAGCCAAATCACATAACTCTTTCCAAAGTGAGCCCCCTGTTGACTTATTTTTCATGAATTTTTTGCAACATTCTGATTTCTCTTCCCAATTTTTCCTCTACTTCTCTTATTTGATTTTCAAAATTCTTCTTGAGCTCCTCCGTGGCCTGCAACCAATTCATATTTTTCTTGGAGGCCTTTGATGCAGCAGTTTTGACTTTGTTGTCTTTTTCTGGTTCTATGTTTTCATCCTCTTTGTCACCAAAAAAAGATTCCGTAGTCTTATTTCTCTTCTTCTATTTGCTCATCTTGCCAGTCAAATACTTGACTTTTGAGCTCTTTGCCACAGTAGAACTCTGCTTCCAGAATGGAGAGTGCTGTGTCCCAAATTTCTGGGGTTTTATGCAGCTGTTGTCAGAGCTTATTCTAGTCACCTGCCTCAGAACTGTGAGGAGGACTGGTTCTCCACAGTCTCAACAAGCTCTGCCTCAGCAGTGCTCCTCACCCCATGACTGCCTCCCAAGATTGCAACCCATATCCAAGCAGTGCAAAGCAAGAGAATCCTGCCTCAGCACCAGCAGAGATTCCTGAAATTGTTCTCTGGTCAGTCAGCTTGGTCCCCCCACCATCTGTGGGCCTGGAGTTCTAGAAGCAGGCAGCAAGGCAATAGTTACAGCCACCACCACATCTGCTGCCCCAAGAACAGGGACCAGACCATGCTCTTCTCTCACCCACTTCCAACAGAGTTTCTCTACTGACCTTTTACGTTCTTTTTGGTGTTTATGAGTAGAGAAGTCTAGAAACCGCCATAGCTGCCAGTGAATTTATCCCCTGAGGTCTACTCGTGCTGGTCTGTACTGACATAGCCCATGCAGACCTGTGTTCCACTCCCAGCCCAGTGTGATAGACCCTTCCTGTCAGTTTGCTGGGCTGTCCTCAGCTGGAGATGTATTTCATTCTGTCATTTTCTGAGTTCTTTAGCTCTAAAATTTGTTGAGAGTCATTTTTACAGGTATTTGAGGTAACTGGGGACAAGCTCAAGTCAATTATTGCTTTTACTCTGCCATCTTGGCTCTCCCCTCCATTTCCTTTCTTTTCCCTAAACTCCCACAGAGTGAACTCTCTCAATTAAGAATATATCACCTTGGTTCACTCCTCCAACAAGGAAAGCCAAAGAGAATCCAAAGAGTTCTAGACCTTTCCCCTCATCACCATTTTATTTCAGGGCACTTAGTGTGACTAAAAGTCCCTAAGTTGATTGAGTCTCTGAGGTGTAGACATATTCTGCCTCTTGAAGGAAAGAAATATTGGGATGGAGAGGCAGAAAGTGTATTACTGAGGTGACAATATATAAGGAAAAAAGAACAGAGGGCAGTGAGTTCAACACCCTCAAAAGAGTGAAAAATACAGGGGAGGCATAAAATGCAAATATTAGAAGAAAGCAGACATAGAGAAAGAATATGGGGAGAGTTGAGAAGACTAGGGTCCTTTAGATCTCTCCACCTCTATCTCCTTATCGTGATCCTCCTTTTCATCAATAATGGAATTCTACTACTGCTGTCCCTCAGAAATGAGAGTATTCATGTTGCTCTCAGCCTTGGTGAACTCCATGCAAAGTGACGTGAGCAGAAACTTTATTTATTTGTCTTTAACATTAATATTTTAAATTTTTGATTCTCAATTCTATCCTTTCTTCCAGCACTCCCATCACTTATTGAGAAGTGAACCAATATAATAACCCATTATAGATGTGAAGTGATGCAAAATATAGTTCCACATTAGCCATGCTCAAAAAAAAAGCCAAAAAAGCCAAAAATATACTGTAATCTGGATTCAGATTTCATTAATTCTCTCTCTGGAGGTGGATAGCATTTTTCATCTCAAGACCTTTGGAATTATAAATCATTGTGTTGCTGAGAGTAGCTTAGCCTCTTCCTGTTTCTTCTCACTTCACTTTGCGTCGTTCATATAAATCTTTCCAGATTTTTCATCTTCCTTTAATGCAAAGCTTCTGCCTCTGGGAACTTTGGCTCTTGATAGGTGAACTTTTGTCTTTGCCTAAAACCAGGCCTTCCTATCATTTCTTGGTTATTTGTAAAGTATACTTCCTCTGATGTACTCCCTTTCCCTTTTCTAACTCTCCTGTATGTGTTATCATTCTGCAATAGAATGTAAGATCCTTGAGGGCAGGTACTATATTAGGTGTATTTGTTTCCCCAGTGCTTAGTACCATGCCTGTCACATAGTAAGTACCCAATAAATGCTATATTGTTATCCAACAAAGGATGGGAAAGAATAATCAAAAAGGAGGAAAACCAGGAGAGAACAATGTCACAAAAACCCTCAATAGAGAAAGTATCCTAGAGAAGAAGGTGCTCAATAGTGTCAAATGCTGCCAACAAAATTCAAGACAGATGGGAACTGGGGAGGAAAGTCACATTTTCAATTAAGAGATCAATGGAGGGAGCAGTTTAGTTGAGTGATGAGGTTAGAAAACAGATCAAAAAGGGTTTCATAGGGAGAGAGAGGAAATAGAGACAACACTTGGAGATAGACCTCCTCTTCCCAAAGGCCCTTCCCATCCCCACATTCTTTACTGAATTTGGCTGAGAAAGAGAAGAAAACATAAGATCATAACCTAAAAGAATGGTATGTTCTAGTGAACTGTTTTGTTTTTTTCTCTAAGGACTGGGGGAAAATGGGCATGTTTACAGGTAGAAGAGAAGAACCAGCAAACAGGGAGAGTTTGAGTATTGGGATAAAGTCATGATTTAGGAGGCAATCTATAGAAGAAGAAGAAGAGGCCTTATGTCAGTGACAACATCCATAGGAAAAGTTGGACCAAGAGGGATAAGAGATGGTGCATGGTTTCCATCTAACTTACTCCAGAAAATATTTAGGAAGGACGTGGTATTTTATGTGAACTTTAGAGAAAGAGAAGCTGGTCAGTAGGTAGAGATAGTAGGGGTCATCTGTCCTAGGCGTGGGTAATAAAATATGCAAATTCATGTATGCTAGAGAAGGCTGGGCAAGATTAGGGAATGTTTACTAGCATAATTTAGCTGGATGGGGGCACTGCAAGGGTGACAGTATCAAACAAAGTGCTCGAAGTTTGTCAGGATTAGATTGTACGGGGTCTTGAAAATTTATTGAGTTTGCATTTTTCCTGTAAGCAGTGGGGGGGCCACTGAAGGAATTCAGAGCAGAAGAATGAAGTGATGGATTAATGAATTAACAAAATTACTTGGTCAGGTGGCTGAAGATTGTTATGCAATGGAGGAAACACCAGAGGCAACAAGAGTGATTAAGCTAGCACCCTATTTTAGTTGAGATACTCCTAGTCACATATTAAAATACAAATGTAGATAGGAATGAAAGGGATAGGTGAAGACAAATTGTACATGTAAAATATTTTAGCAGAACTGTATGTAGAATTGTAGAAGCAGAATTAACAACTGATTGAATGGGGAGGTAGGTTAGGGAATCAGGGTAATGATCTGCCTAAAGAAAGTAACTGCCATGATTTTTTGGAGATTCTGAGCCATCTAAGGCTTTGGAGTAGGGCTATATATCCAGTCTGCCTTATTTGGGGGTGCTTAAACTGTGTTCCATTTATGTAGCTTTCAGTGAAAAAAAATCTGATAATGATTTTTCCTCTACCCTGATGACCCATGGAAAAGTAAAGATTGCTTTGAGTTAAAGAAAGTTGACTGTATTTTGGGAGAGTAGCATTTGATTTTCATCTTGATGTCTTGCTGTATCAGCAATGCAGTATTCACAATGCCTACAGTAACTATAAATATGCTGATATGGTTATTAATCACAAAATGTAACAGGCTCTCTACATAAGAAATATAGCTAGAACATTCATTTAAATAGCAGACTCAGAAAACTGAGTCCCAAAACCAGAAAGTCAAAGCCAGCACAGTAGTTATGAAGTTGGCACATGTGGTTAAAGTAGTAAACACCCACATTCTCAAGCCTTCAAAACAGGACAGACTACCTCAGGCAAAGATGCTCTTCTCCTCACTCACAACAACTGCCCAGTGTCCAGGCAGCTTGCTTCCAACAGCTCTGGCCCTCTGCAGTTCTTGTCCCAGGCAGTCCTCAGCCGGAGTCCTTAGCAGAGATTCTGGCCGGCTCAAAGAACAAGGAGTTTGCACTGCAACCACAGCTGCTGCCTCTGCTGCTGGTTCCAGTCAGCACCACACAGAGACTAGCTTGGTTCCAGCGTTCTCTTGCTCCCTTGCTTCCTGCTACGTCAGCAAGTTCAAGGGGCATGGAAGATCTTCAAATCCCAGTATCATTATATTTGGCCCCAAGAACTTTCATGTCCCTTATTTAGCAAAAATACGTTAACAAGGTGGGCGGAGCCAAGATGGCAGCGTAGCAGCAGCAACACATCGCAGCTCTCACATAGCCACCCCAAAATACCCATGGAATAGGACTCTGGACCAATCCTAGAACTTCAAAACGCACACAAAGATACTTCCCACTAAAGTCAGCTCAGCTACAAGGAACCATATCAGCACTGCAAACCGAAACCAGCCTGGCCTGAAGCCCCGGCTGTGCCCCAGGGGCGGCTGGGCAGGAGGTGCAGAAAAGCCTCTGAGGTGAGCATGATTAGCAACAGCTGCGAGTGGGGATTGTGAAAGGGGAGATAAGC
>CM053589.1:131889970-131919617 GCA_028646515.1 Pseudochirops corinnae | reverse complement strand
AAAAAATATTTAACAAAATAAATGAAAATAATTTTTCAAAAGGAAATATTTCACTATATCAGATAAACTGTACTGAAAACTAGCTAGCTGGGAATAGTTGCTTAATTTCTTAATGTCTTATAACATAAATAAATATAACATGTAATTAACTAAAATGAACATGGTGTTTTATGATTTTTCCAACTACCTCAGCATCCTTTGACTGTCTTTTGTTTTTGTTCTTTTCTCCTCTAATACTTTTTTCCAATAATTAGAATCTGCTTTTTATTATAGCATATAAAAATCAATACTACTACATAAATCAATTATAAACAAGATATATTACCCTAATAGATGCACATTAAATAATAGCAAACGTATTTTTCTTAAGAGATGTATAGGGCAAATATTTTAATAATATTCCATGTAGTGAAAATACTTTAATGAGGATCAGGGATTTTATTGGTGTGTTAAAGATTATAACTACCTCCATACATTAATTAGAGGGTACAATATAAATACAGTATAAACTCACGCACAAGTATGTATTGTACATAAGTAAGTGAGAGAGAGAGAGAGAGAGAGAGAGAGTGTGTGTGTGTGTGTGTGTGTGTGTGTGTGTGTGTGTGTGTGTTGGAGAAGGAAATGGCAAGCCACTCCAGGATCTTTGCAAAGAAAACCCAACTGGGGGCACAAGAAGTTGGACACAACTGAAATGGTTGAACCACCACAATAAAATATATGTATGTATTTGCGTTTATAATATCTTGCCCAAAGTCATGACTGGATTGACATGTAGAAATTATCTCTCCTGCTGGCTCTATTACCCGAAATAATTATATTACTCACCTCCTTTGGCTTTAAACAAAAGTTACTACTAAAATGGTAATATTCCTTTGGAGGGTGGGCTTGGTAAATTCCTCTGCCATTAGCATATTAGATGGCAATTCATTTCACTTCTCACTCATAGAAGGGTTTTGAAATATGGGGCAGGGTCAAGGTTACTTTGAAATGGGGGAGGTGTGTGATTGGGAAGGGCTCAAATCATGGTACACTACCAAGAGAGTGTACTTTTATAGCTAGGAAGGCAATGCCATGACACTAGCCATCTGGGGATGAATAAGGAAGTATCATCAAAACAGAAAGTTGGAGATGCTGAGAGATGAAATATTTTCTTCACTTAATTTATAATATTCTAGGGTTTGTCCTATTCAGAGAGTAGGAACTATTTATGAATAAGAATGTATTAATGACAGGAGGTCCTGGAGTTCTGGTAGGGGTAGGGATAGAGAAAAGGAATGGGGAATAGATGGCAAAAAGAGGGCTAGAGTTAAAACTGCTATTTTCTCCAGATCAAGGATTGGAAGTAGGGCCATGGCACTTTGAGGAGTCATTTTTCTAAGACTCTGAATGCCAGATTTTCAATAACTTGTATTGTGAATTCTGCACATGCTCTATTGAAGAGACTGTGTAATAGGCATTAGTGAAATACACTTTTCCCAAGTTCAATAGCATTCCTAAAGTTCAGCCAATATTTGCTTATAGAAAGCAGTAGTGCATTTAGTGGTTCCCAACCTTCCTAATGCCGCGACCCTTTAATACTCGTATGTGTGCATATCTGTATGTGGGCAGACTGGCCTGGAGACTGATAGAGAAGAGATGTCTTGGTTCCAAAGACCATCAGAAATATGTGTTTTCTGATGGTCTTAGGTGGACCCTGTGACTCCTTTGAAAGGGTCGTTTGACCCCCAAAAGGGTCACAACCCACAGGTTGAGAACCACCGATTTAAAGCAATTAAAGTTTTGGTAGCAACTTTTAGTTTAGAGTACAGTTTCACATCAGCTCCTAATGGGATGTTAAGAAAGAAGTATGTTCAAAACCTATTTTGAAATACAGTAGTTGCTTCTCAGTCATTTAAATATTCACAAGGATATCACTATATAATATGAAACAAATGTTGGCAAAATGCCTTCATGTGAACAAATTAGTATTTTCTCTCTACTGTAAAAGGGAAAACTACTGATTTGGGGGAGGGATTTTTCTACAGAAATTATTCCCCAATACATGAATGCACCGAATATTAAATGGTTTTATAGCATAGCTCTTTAAGGACATGGCAGCTTAAAGGTGACACTGCTATATTGCCTATAAAGACACAAGAGAAAGTATTACTAAAAAAGCACACATGAGAAGCTAAAGTCTTACCTTACTTATTGATCGCATCTGTGACCCAAATAACGCTGCTGAGCAAGAAGGCATTTTACACTCTCGTTAGCCCAAAGAACCTTGTTCTAAAACCCATAACTTAGAACAACATAGGTTTTTTTTTTTTTTCTGAAGTGGAGTCTTTCCATAGGATCTGTTTTTTCTAGATCTGCAAGTAGTGGGTTAAAATGCCCTCTTTGATGTCTTCATTACCTATTACTGGGCCAGGTTTGTTTTTTTTTTTTAAAGCACTTTAAAATCTAATAGCCACAGTGGAGAAAATCCTGCTAGAGCAATCCATTCATAAACATGATAGAGTGGTCTAAGCTATAACATTACCCTGAGAAACATTTGTTTAGGGTTTGTGGCACCTGATGGTAGTTCTTGTGCTATTGATGACATATGGTGATTTATTCTGCATGTTCTTGTACTGCCTTGCTCTTTGCTGATTACCTTCGAGCTCCCAGTTCATAAGGCTAGTATTTGGGGAAAAGCTCTGGTTGAAGTGAAACTCTTAAAGGAATGAGAGTTCACTAGGGGCATCAGGCTCCCACCAGCATCTCATGTTATTAGCAAGACTGCAGCTGTTAACAGTGTCAAGAAAAACAAAGGCTAAGCCAAAAGTTAACCATGGCTTGAGTGATGAAGAAGATTGTTTTTTCCATTTTTTAAAAATTTCTTACAGTACCAGATACATAAAGTACTAGATGGGATTTGATGAATTTAGTTAGAAAGAAAGAAAAAACTTCTCTAAAATTTCTCAAAATAAAGAAATTGATGATATAATAAGCATTATGTGACCAATATAAAATGTGACATTAAATGTTAGGCCTACCTTCTAAATATGCCTATAGGGAGGATTAGCATCTCTGGTGTGACGGCTTGCCAAGACCTTTTTTAGAGCTGTTTATACCTTTGGTGTCCACCTCTCACCCAACTCTCATCTGTGGATCCAAGAAGTTATAGCATTCACAGTAGCCACACCCCAGCAAAGCTATCTTGGAAGACAGGCTAAACCAGGTTGAGGGTAACCAATGGGACAACCCATCAGGGGGATATCTATCTCAAGTGTGTCTGGGCAGACTTGTCTGGGCAGAATGGGTAGATGGGGATGATTTGTTCCAACGACCATGAAGGCAGTTGAAGCAGGTGCTGAGGAGTACTTAGACCAGGGTTGGGGAACCTGCAGTCTTGAGGCCACATGTGGCCTTCTAGGTCCTTGACTATGGCCTGTTGGTTGAATCCAAGTTTTGTAGAACAAATTCTCTTATTAAGGGGATTTGTTCTGTGAAGTTTAGATTCAGTCAAAGGACTGCACTTGAGGACCTAGAGGCCACATGTGACCTTGAGGTCACAGGTTTCCCATCCCTGGCTTAGACCTTGGTCAGACATTGAAGACACCAAAGTCATCATCCCCTGAATCCCAGGCCATTGCCAGGCATCTTGACTTTTGTCCTGCTATTGGACTTTGATGACTCAGGAAAACAGAGTAAGGCTGACAACTATGCAACTCTGCCTCACATAAACCCAATTCTTGCATGAGTCAAGATGTTACTCTGTGATGTCATTTGTCTTTGAAAACAAAGGATGAACAATAGTTATCAGAAACACTGAACAGCTTTAGTCAAAAATTTATGAGGCACTGAATACCTCTTTGTCTATATGCAGGATTTATCTGAGAGATGGGATCTGTCAAGATTTCCTCTACTTCAGAGGGGCCATCTCATGCCTTTTACCATTGAGCCCTCTTAGCTATAATGAAATTTGAGGAATTCACCTAGGAGATGTAATCATTGAAGGTGCTACAGCACTAATATTCTATTTAGAACCTTGAGTCTCACTTATTCTATAAATATCCCACCAGATAGCATATTTAAATGTCCTTATAGTACAACAGAATCACTGATATATACTGAGAATAGTTCTCTGAGGCTGCCTAGGCAACTTCCTCATTTTGCAGATGAGAAAACTGAGACCCAGGGAAGTAAAATAACCCAAGTTTACACAGAAAGAAAGCATCAGAAGCATGATTTGAACCAGGTTTTCTGACTCAAGAGAGAGTATGCTTTTCACTCTGCCACACAGTATGCTTTTTGCTTGCCTAAGCCCAGAACCACCAGTTGCCTAGATGAAAACATCTTTTCCTTGCAACTTCTCTCTATCATTCTTATTCCTATGCACATCAGTTCTGTTCCTCCTTAGTTCCTATCTTTCTCCGAGACAACTAATGCTTGGATAGAATTTTGGATTTAGGATTAAGAAGCCTTAATTTCAAATCATGCTTCAGACATTAGCTCTGTAACCTTGAATCTCTTTATTTCTCTCAACTTCAGTTTCTCCAGCTGTAAAATGGAGGCAATAACAGCTCCTAGGTCATAAGGTTGTTGTGAAGATCAAAGGAGATAACATTATGTAAAGTGCCTTGCAAATCTTAATGCTCAGTTGCTAGGTATTATTATATATTGCTCTAGAAGCTATCTCTATTGTTATAAAATCCACTTTACCTTCTCATAACTCCTCTTCTATGCTTATATATTGGCATGGACCAGTAACTACCCCTTTACTAGATGACATTGCATATCTTTAATGCTGGCCACTTCTTTTCTCATACTTCTCAACTCCTAGGACCAGAAGGCATGCTGCCCTACTCTTTGATTTCCACTGGACCTTTGTTCTGTGACTATACCTCAACAACCTCTTCTCTTTCAAAGCTTTTGCCCCAATTCTTGCTGCTCCATCCATCAATGTCTAAGAAACTTTCATGCCTTATGATTTCTGTAGTTGATTGTAGCACAGCCTTTCACTATGTTTCTATTGCTATCATAATTCTTCCCCCATACTCTCCTGTTCATGAGCTTTCCAACAATTTCAATAAAGCTCCTTAAGTTCTAACATACCCCTCTCTATTATCCCTCAGTCACCTGCTAGAATAGTCTCACCTTAGACCTCACAATCACTCCAAACTCTCTTCCTCCAAGGTTCTGAACTTGGAAATTTCTTTCTATGATCATATCCTCTGATATTTCTACATCTTCTACCAAACCATTCCAATATCTACTTTTCACCTTCATTGTGATCTTTAATCTTTCAAGCAACTCATTGTTCCTCTAGTTTAATGATTCTGTGAAAGTATGATCCAGGAATCTGTGGAGTCCCCAAGATCTTTTTAGGAGGTCCATGAGGTCAAAACTCTTTTCATAATAATACTGTGTTTATAATAATACTATGTATGTAGTAATACACTGGGGCAACTAGGTGGCACAGTGGATAGAGTGCTGGGCCTGGAGTCAGAAAGACTCATCTTCCTAAGTTTAAATCTAACCTTGAACACTTACTAGATGTGTGACTCTGGGCAAGTCACTTAACCCTGCTTGCCTCAGTTTTCTCATCTGTTAAATGAGCTAGAGAAGGGAATGACAGACTACTCCAAAATCTCTGTCAAGAAAACCCCAAATGGGGTTGTAAAAAGTCAGACACAACTGAAAAATGAACAACAGCAATAATACATAATAAACAAAAGCTCTTTGAGGATCTTCAGTAATTTTTAAGAGTGTAAAAGAGTTCTGGGACAAAAATAAATTGAGAATTGCTATTCTATTCCATTAACCTAATCCTGCTTTCACTGCCATTCACAGTTTTTACTAAAACATAGAGTCACTGAAAATGGTTCAATAATCAGTTTTGTCAATTGTTTCAGATCTCCAGTATACAGTTAACCAGCCTGGTAACTTGGAGTCATGGAAGGTAGCCTGGTGCCATATTCCCATTTCCTAATCTATCTGTAGTTTAAACTTCTGATCAGTCATCTTTCCACCCATTCTTTCAAGTCTTTTTCTTTGGCAAAGAAAACAAATGATTTCAAGTAATTTTGCCTTCTCTTCATCATCCATTATCATTGTTCCATCCCAATTATTTACTTGCCAAATACAATGAAAAACTAAAGTAATTTCTCAATTATCATCCATCTTGACCTCTATGCTGAATTTCGTACTATTGAACAATCTCTCTCTCTCTCTCTCTTTCTCTCTGTCTTTTTCTCCCTCTTCCCCACCCCCACTCTCTTTCTCTCTCTCTCCTTTCCTTTTGCTTTTCTTCACAAAGCTCTCTTTATTCTCTCAGTCTTTCTCCTAAAACCTAAGTCTTAAGAGTTATAACTAATGTATAACTAGTGTTATAGCCAGGGAGTGATTGGAATTTTACCTCTGCAGGTCAAAAGGGGATGGACCTATTCCCAAAGAATGACAATGACATACAGGGATGGCAGTTATAGGAGAACAGATGCCCAGGGATTCAATAAGGACAGACTGTTTACCTTTTATGTATGTAAAATACATATCTAAGATTGTTATTAGTAATTGGGCAGTTTGAAAGAAAGATTGAGTAGACCTAAGTATGATGTGATTCTAAGAAGTAAACATTTAGGAAAAGATAAAAAGAGTAATTATCTTATACAAATGAGTGTGAGAGAAAGATGTGACATAGAGGAATTAGATGGGGGAGGAGGGCAGGTAGTTCTGAAATCCTACTCTCATTGGGAATGGGTTAAAGAGGAAAGAATACATATACATGTAGAAGGGTACACTAGTCTTCTTAATTCCAAAAGAAATAAAAGGCTTATGGGCAAGTAAAAGGGGATAGGTAGAGGGGAGAGGATAAGGGAGGGATTTTTGGAAGGAATGCTCCTCATGTGAGATCTGGGTTAAAGAGAGAATAATATATACATTTAGAAGGGAATAAAAGTCTTCTAAATTTATAAAGAAATAAGAGGGTGAGGGAAAAGGATAAATGGGGGTATAGAAGAGTGTTCAGATTAATAGGAATGGGAAGATAAAGGAGGGATCTTTGGAGGGGGGTTAGTTTAGGTAACAGGAAGGCAAGGTAGCAGGTAGAAGTAAAGTAGAGGAGTCAGGAGGGATAGGAAACAAGAGATATACACAAACTTAAAATAAAGATCAGAAGTAGAATTTATTAGGGAAAAAAGCTGGGGTAGTAATGATTTCAGACAAGGTTAAAGCTAAAATAGATTTAATTAAAAGAGAAAAATAGGGAAACTACACTAAATGTCAGTCATATTAATCAATATTGTTTTTGACTATTTAAAATAACTAGACATATAAGGTTGGAATATTGATGTAATGTAGAAAATGATGGGTTGGTGGGTCT
The DNA here is from genome assembly GCA_028646515.1 of Pseudochirops corinnae. Taxonomy (NCBI): domain Eukaryota; kingdom Metazoa; phylum Chordata; class Mammalia; order Diprotodontia; family Pseudocheiridae; genus Pseudochirops; species Pseudochirops corinnae. The sequence goes on along the minus strand of CM053589.1, from coordinate 131,912,269 downwards.
AGAAAAATATGGAAAGACTTGGGCTTATCAAGGAAGAAATTATCCACCCTCACAGAAACAGAAGACAAATAAGCATAGTACAGTTTTACACAGATGCATATGAATACATATGTCCATATAAGAGTATCATTATATATGATTGTATATATGTGTGTGTGTGTATCTGTGCTTAAATGTCACCTTCTAGGGAGAGGTGTGGGGAAGGGGAAAAAAGAACAAAGTAAAAAGTGCACAGCAGAGAACAAAAGAAAACTTACAAGGAAACAAAGAAAAGATGGACAGCTCTAAATACAATGTATAATATTTATTATATAGGCTTTCTTGAAATGGAAATTTATTGCTATGGATTTTGAATCCTCTCTTACATTCTGCTCTGCATATGGCAATGTTTATCCCCCTCTTCTTACTTTGGATTTAAGTTTTAATATTTAACTTTATAATAAGCTTCTTTTTCTTTTCTTATTGTGTATTTAAGTTTTAATATTTAAGTTCAAAATAAATTAATTTAAAAATACCCAGTAAAAGAGCATATCTAGTAACCATAATGACCCTAATTAAGGGAAATAGATTTTGCCATTTGGAGCACAATGACATTTTCTCATTCAAGTGCCAAATGTCTTGCCTTAACTCATTCAGACTTGAGAACTCCATTTTATTTGCCAAACACTGGGGCATCTATGATTCAAAATTATTCAACCACCATTCACAAGAATGACATTTTTCTTTAAGAAAACAAAACAAATGTTATTTGAGATAAAGAAAATGCTAAGCTTTTATTTTTTGATCAGTTGTCTAATTATTGTTTTTCTCCTTGTTATTTCTTATAACAGAAGGAGTAATTATAAACACTGCACGGCACTAATTTCCTCAAACTTCTGGAAACAAACTGCATGTTGTAGTTCAATGTGTTCTTTCTCGGCCAAAAAGTGAGGGAAGAATTAATCCTTCTTGATGTTTGTGTTTATTTTATTTTATTTTTGTCTGTACAGCCACACATGCCTTCATTATTACACAGTTAGTACATGCAAAGGTTTTGTTTCAGGAAAATAATGAAATGCTAATGAGTTAAATGGCACATATTTAAACACAATGCAAAATAACAAAGGCATCAAAAGGCTGGTCTTAATCAAAATTTTAAAAAAATATATGAGGATGTGTTAGCAAAGACAAAACATATCTTCCATGACCATTTAAAATAAAAAACAGTGTTTTTTGATAGCAGTAAAAGCCGTAAATCTAACAAATGAACATGGTAAAAGAAAACAAAAAAAACACCCTCTAATTAGCTTTTTATTTGTCTGTCAAGAACATCTCTAACCCCAAGGTATTCTGCACTACAAGGGAAGAGGCTTCTGCTTACATTTATAGATCCCAGTAAATTTTAACTAATCTAATCCCAGTAAACATTAATGCATGTTGAAAAGCAGTGTAGTAGAGTGGATAGAGGACTGTTTCTGAGGACCCAGCAGATCTATTGACTATTATGTAAAAAAATCTCCAACAATCAAAAACCTGAATTCTGGAATCAATATGGCTCACTCAGTACTTATTCTTTATTTAAATTCTTCCCTGATTTTTTGTTTTACTGAAGTCAGAAGGACCTCGTTTTGAAACCTGTGTAATACTGGGCAAATCATGTAACTGCTTAGTTAACTAGGCATTTCTCTAAGCTTGTAAATCACAGATAAATTCCCAATCTGTATTTGTGGAGTAAATGTCCAATTTATGAGTTCCTCACGCCAACAAAATCACAAATATAGGCTAAATATAATAATAAAAGCAATAAAAATAATAACACAAGTTGGTGATGTCCTCTTCTACTATGGATGAGTCCGAGACATTCAGATCATTCCAGTGCTGATGGAAACTGCCATACCAGGAAACCTAGCCTAGATCTCTTTCATAAAGCAGTTCAAGGAGTGGAATGGTCAGTGTCTCAGCTAAAAGATCATACCTAGTGCTGTTGTGACAAGGATTTGATGTTTTTCACCACTGTAAAATAGCAGTGTCAAACTAGAAATAGTGGCCATGAAACCATACATAAAGATCTCAGTAGGCTGCCTATTAACTTAGAAAACCACATTAACATTATGTATGGTTGGCAATTTTCAGAGAAAGAAATGAAAGCTATCTATAGTCATAAAAATAATCTAAGTCACTTGATTATAGAAATGCAAGCCACCTATCTGAACAACTAATATAACAGAAAAAAGAAATGACAAATATTGGAGGAGATATGGAAAAATAGGGACACACTAATCTATTGTAAATGGAGTTGTGAACTGATCTAATCATTCTGGAAAGCAATTTGGAACTATGCTGAAAGGGATATAAAATTGTGCATACCCTTTGACCTGGTAATACCACTACTTTAACCCAAAAGAGATAACATAAAATGGAAGAGGACCTATACATACAAAAATCTATATAGCAGCTCTTTTTTTGGTGGTAAAGAACTGAAAATTTAGGGGATGTCATTGGGGATTGGCTGAAGAAATTGTGGTATACGATTGTGATGGAATACTACTATAGTAGAAGAAATGATGAACAGGTTGCTTTCAGAAAAACCTGGGAAGACTTACTTGAACTTATGCAAAGTGAAATGAGTAGAGGCAGGAGAACATTGTATATATTATAGTAATACTGTAAGATGATAAACTGTGACTGATAGTTATTCTCAGCAATACAAAGATCCAAAACAATTTTGAAGGACCTATGATGGAAAATGCCATGAACTCCAGAGAAAGAACTGATGGCGTATAAATACAAATTGAAAAATACTTTTAAAAATTTTCTTTATTATTCTTGTTGTTTGGTCTGTGTTTTATTTTGCAGCATGGTTAAATGTTCACATGACTACCTGTGTACAATCTATATCAAATTGCTTGTCTCCTAAAGGAAGAGGGAGTGGATGGAAGGAAAGAAATTAGAACTCAAAATTTTAAAAATATGAATGTGAAAATATTTTGGTTTATATGTCACTGAGAAAAAAATTAAATAAAAATAAAAAATTATGCACATTCTCTTGTCTTTCTATTTATTTTGTTAACTATTTCCCAATTATATTATATGGTTTAAGCCAAACTAGAGAGTGTTGCTGGCCTGCAATGCTACATGTTGAAACCTCTGCTGTAAAAGATGATGAGAGCCTAGTACCCTGGTAGAGCTGTACAAAGCACAAATTATTACAAAAATATTTAAGAATTGGAATGACAAGAACCAGATTTCAATTTTATTTTTTGGTGAACCTGCAATCTTCTCAAATGAGTGAATATGGATCTGAGATAAATTCTGCTCTACAGTTTTTATTCCTTTCATGTGTCACATTGTAATAAAAGAGAAGGCATAATATCTTAGTAAAACTGAACAGTTCCCTTGCACTCATAAACCAAAGATGCTTTTGGAAACAGAATGACAAAGTTAGAAGCAATCATTGCTATTTTGATTAAGGAATAGTACTCTTTTTTATTTAATAATATAATAACCCTAGTTAAGGAGAATGATTTCATCCTTAACTCTTCCTACTGCCTCAATCCCACACTTCCCAATGTCTAATCTCTTACTGATTTTATCATTTCCACAATACTTCTCAAATCTGTTCCCATATGACAGTCACCATGGTGTAAGCCCTTGTTGCCCATCATCTGTACTGTTCTAGTAGCCTTCTAATTAGTGACCCCAACTCTAGGCTCTCTCTGAATCTATCTTCGACAATGCTGTCAAATACATTCCTAAGGCACAAGTGAGACCATGTTATTTCCCTCTTTATGAAGTCTTGGTGAGTCCCTATTATCTCTAAGATCAACAACAAATGTCTCTGGCATTTCACAGTCTGGTTCCCATCTATCTTTCCAGACTTATTTCATACTAGTCCCACTCACGCATTCTACTTTCCAGGCAAACTAGACTACTTGCTGTCCATTTCTCATCTACACACATTTGCAGAGGATATTCCACACACCTAGAACGAACTCCTTCTTCACCTCCAACTCTATTCAAAGTTTAGTTCAGGTACGACCTGCAACCCAAGGCCCTCCCTCATTCACCCTGAAATAACTCAATTTACTTTGTCAGTATTCTCTATGTGTATGTGGTTTGACTTTTCCTCTCTGTTCCCCTCATCTCATAGAGTTCAAGAGCCTTGAAGTTAAGGGCTATTTTTGCTTTGTTATCTTCATCCTCAGTGCCTAGTTCAGAAGTATCTGCTACATAGTAGAAAGTTAACAAATACTTGAATTGAACTGAATGAGAGAATTGGAAATAACTCTAGAAAAACAGAATGTAAGTGGCTAAGTTTAAAACTTCAAAAATGTATACTTGCATGAAACAATTCTAGAATCCTTGGGGAAGCAAAAATTACTCCTGACATGCTTCACATTTTGAGTTTTGACACACCCTTTAAAGGCATTGATTTTCTTGGAGCCTGAATAAATGATTTATTTAGAAAGGATTTTGATGAGGCATATCAATATTTTGTATACCACAATGAGCATAAAACATTTCTAATTTCTAATCCTGAAACAAAACAAAACAAAACAAAACCCACAACATTTATAGCTAGTGGAAGTCTCCCATATACACTGGCACAGTACATGCACATCAACTTTTTTCCCCCTTTGGCTGTTAGATTCTAGAGCATTGTAATCTTAACTTCACCCTTTAACTGAAAGAGAAAGCAACTGCCCTGGATACTATACTCATGCTATTTTTTTGGAGAATTCCCTTTACATTCAGATAATATGTTATACATCTAGATTATCATCTAGCATTCTGTCTTGATGAGGGAGTAAAGGTGGTGCTTTTAAAAGCCTCATTTCAAAAAACATTGATCATTCATAATAACAAGGATGTTTGGGGGGATAATTAATTTCCAATGCTTAATTATGCATGTGCTTCAGCTAAATATTTTTCCTTTCCTTGGTATGATTCAGAAAAATATAATACTACAAACTTTCCTTCAGTTACAGATTCTCTGAGATTCTTCTGAATCACAGAATTTTTTTTTTTGGTTTGCTTTTTGTTATTGTTATCCTTCAGTAATTTCTAGGTGCGAGGACACCTAGAGGTAGGGGATACATATCAGAAGGCAGGGAAATCCATATTTCTTTCACATGCCAATCTTTCCTCCATCAGGAAAGAAAAAAGAACTCAGTTGTCAGAGTTGTGAGAGGCTAGACTGTAATAATATTTTTTTTTGCCTCTGGCTTTCAGGGAGTTCCATTAGGAACATATATTCTCCTGGGGTGGGTGTGGGTGTGGAGAAAGTTTATAAAATGTACAGAAGTACCTACAGTGAAAGGAAGAATAAAGAGAAAGATGGCCCGGCCTGACAACTTTAGGTATCAGCAGAAATTTCACAGAGAAGGTGAGAAGTGATACTTGAGCTGAGCCTGAAAAAGAAGATTATGTATCCTGAGAAGCAGAAATGAGGATAAGGGCTCACATTCCATTCCTGAAAATTAAACTGGTTGGTGTGAAAATACAGAGGGAAGAGATGAAATACTCAGTTTGATCAGAGAAATTAAATGTCCTGAGGAAGACTCTTTTGGTAGATATGTAGAGAAGAGGGAAGAAATGGAAACCAAGAAGACCAATTAAGATAATATTCCAGTAGGTCAGGTTCAAAGTGATGAGGGTCTGCCCTAGGGCAGTGACTGTGTGAGGGGTGAGAAGGGAATGGATGGAAGAAGAAGTTGGGATGGCAGAATTAATAAGACTGAAATTATTTATAAAGGTTGAGGGATAGTAGATAACTTTAATGTTATACCTAGGTGACTGTATACCTAGGTGGTGGTACCCTTAACAGAAAACAGAAAGTTTAGGGAAAAGAGAAGTTTAAGAGGAAAAAATGACAAATTCTTTTTTAGACATATTGCATTTGAAAAGCTAAGGAGACATTTAGGAGGACTTATTCACCAGGCAGTCAATGATATATGACTGGAATTCAGGAGACTGAAGATAAATATAGATTTGATGATTCTTTTGCCCAAATTAAAATCCCTAAAGCACACATTTGTCACACCTCCTTCTCCCATTCAATAACTCTGGTAACTCCCAAGATATATAGGCTGAAATATAAAACCCTCTGTTTGGCATTCAAAGCCCTTTACAATCTGGTCCCCTCCTACCTTTCCAGTCATCTTATATTTTACTGCCTTCCAAGTATTCTGTAATTCAGTAATACTGAAAGGCTTCCTGGCTGTTCCTCAAACAAGACACTCTACTTTCAGACAGCATTTTCACTAGTTAGTGCCCATGCCTGGAATATTCTCCCACTTCATTGCTTCCTCTCAGCTTCCTTCAAGTTCCAGTTAAAATCTCATCTTCCAAGAGAAGCCTTTCCCTTAATACTAGTGCTTTCCCTCTGTTGAATATCTCCAATTCCTCTCTCTCTCTCTCTTTCTCTCTGTCTCTCTCCTTCTCTCTGTCTCTGTCTCTGTCTCTCTGTCTCTGTCTCTCTTTTTCTCTCTTTCTCTGTCTCTGTCTCTCTTTCTCTCTCTCTCCTTGAATTCAAATCTGATGCATCCAGAGAGAAGAGAGGGTCCAGGGCAACACTGGGGTCATTCATGATAATGGGGTAACTGATATAGGATGAACCATCAAAAGAGATTGAGAAGAAATAATCAGTGATACAAGAGGGCTACCGGGAGAGAGCAATATCGGGGAAAGCAAGGGATGAGAGAGTGTCCGGTGAAGTGGGGAGGAGTCAAAAGTACCAAGAGCTGCAAAGAAGGAAAAGGGGAGTAAGGAGAAAGCTTCCCTTAATAGTACTAGTGCACTCTCTCCAAAAATTACCTTGTATTCATTTTGTATATGTTATATATACACTAATATTGTATATATATGTTTTTTGTCTCATTAGAATATAAGCTTCTTGAAGGCAGGATTTTTTTTTTTTACTCTTGTCTTTGTATCTCTAGCATTTAGCATAGTGTCTGGCCCATAATAAGTCCTTAATAAATAAGTCCTAAAGAAATGCACATTGATAAATTGATGGTAAGAATCTCCAGAAGTTACTGCTTTTGGATGAAATTGTGCTAACTGGATAAAATCTCATAACACAACAGGACCTCATGAATGAAATCTATGACTGCTTAGAAGTTCAACTAATCCATGAAGAAAAAAATAAAATAAAAAAATACAACAAAACAAATGGATAAAGATTACCTATTGCTTAGACTAATTAAATTAATTAATATAATAAGGTCATGATAATGCATATATGTCTATGTGTGCATGCACATATGCACACAAACCCAAAGTCCTGGGGGAAATAGAGTACTATTTAGAGGTAAGGTCACTACATTTTAGAAAGGGACATAATATAGATAGAGTCCAGAGAAAGGTAACCTGCATGGTAAAAATCCTTGAGATCATGCCTTATGAAAATCATTTGAAAGAACTGGGGATGTTTAATCTGAAAAAGAGAAGAATTCAAGAATACATGAATGATATCACAGGTATCAGAGGGATATCTCTATATTCCTTAGCCCCACAGAATAGAACTAACATGTTTGGGTAGAAAGGAGAGGAGCAAACAAACATTTATTAAGAGTTCAGACAAGAATCATGCTAAGTACTTTCCAAATATTTTCTCATTTAATCATCACAACAACTGGGGGGGGGGGGGCATATTTTATCCCCATTTTGAAGTTTAGCAACCTGAGACAGACAGAGGTCAAGTGACTTGCCCAAGATCATATAGCTAGCCAGTGTCTAAGGCTATATTTTTACTAAGGTCTTCCTCACTCCAGGCGTACCCTCTATTCACTGAGATATCTAACTGATCTAGAAGTTGCAAAGAGGAAAATTTAGACAGGGTGTCAAGAAAGAAAAAAAAAAACCCAACAATACAATGTGACAACTAGAGTTATCCTTTAGGGGAAGAGCTTTTTCATAATATAGATCTTCAAACAAAGGCTACACAATGACCTGTTGGGTGTATTGTAGTGAGGTTGCTTCTTGTCCAGGGAAGATTTGGACTATATTCTCCAAGTTCCTTTCTAATTCTGAGATTCTCTGAACAGCATAATCTACAAAGAATAAAAATTGTAGGTAACACAAAGGAAGATGGAGAGATCAGCTTGTCCCTTGGTAGGTATATGTGGGTCACATTATGCTCATCACCTATGATGCCTGTACACAAGAAGGTATCATCAAGGCAGTATATGGCCAAAAAAGAAGATGGGTAAGTCATACAGTAAGAATAAGGAATGGAGCAAAGTCCAAGTGCTACACTGGTATACGTAAGATATTAAGAAACATAGAAGAGTGCCTCCAGAGTGATGGATAATTTGGAAAATTTATAGAAGGACATGGATAAGAAGTACATAGAATAAAAATACATGGCTTGAAATCTGCATGAATAAAGAGTGTGTCCATATTATGAAGATCACAGTTCATTCTAACCATCTGTAGACCTCTCCAGATCAATATTTCCCTTCAGATATGGTCAAAAGAAATTTACATATAAGATTCTACCACAGTGGCATCAATACACAGTAGGAGATGTATTGGCACACATGATACCCATGTCAATATATCTCCTATTGCACTGTAATAGTGACTTTGGAATGTACATAATATACTAGGGAAAAAATCATGACATATATTGGTTATGCTTATTGAGTTAAATAGGACAAAATATTTGAATGTCAGGAGAGGAGTGTCCCCTTATCAACATTATCATAAAAATGGATAATACATTTTCCTCTTACATTTTGGGGATACGTATATGCTTATGTGTGTGTATTTGTAGTGTTTGACCAAAATAGAAAACAGATTACTTAGTTATCCTTTCAATATTTGTTTATGTTTTATCTTGAAGTGAATCTGTGGGCATTTTAAAGCACATATGAGTTCACTTCAAATGAAGTATAGGGATAAAAAAAAAGGAAGATTAGAGTGATGGAAAATGTTGTCTACCTGCCGAGAAAGTACTGATGAATTCTGACTACAGATTGAAGCATTTACTTTTAACTTTAGTGTGTGTGTGTGTGTTTTCTTTGGTAATACGGCTAATATGGAAATATATTTTGTATGACTTTATATGTATAAGTGAGAATATACTGCTTGCTTTCACAAGGAACAGGGGAGGGACAGAAGGGAGGAAGATAATTTGGAACTATTTTTTTTAATGAATGCTAAATATATTTAACATGTAATTGGAAAATATTTAATGGAATAAATAAAACTGTATTAAAAAAAAAGGAAGGTAGAACTTGGCAATATAAATAATCTACAATAGCCTAGACATCAAATAAAAATGGGAAATTCTATTACATTATTAGCATTTGGTGTGAACTATCAAATACAATATAACCTTCATTAGTTTCAAATAAAAAAATCTTATCTTCTGTCTGAGGTCACGTTACTCATTTACTCAAGCCAAAATGACTCTTCAGCAACTTTTGTCTTGCCTTATGTTCTTGTTTCCTTGGAAATATATGACAATGAAGGTCATTTGAACAGCTGTTCCACCAGACTTATTAAGGTCTGAATTTCATTGTTCATTTTATCCATCAAAGCTAGTTTGTTTGAGCAAACAAGCATGCAGAAATGAAAAAGAACCAAGGGCTTCTACTCTTTGTACTCGGTAGTTATAGTGTGAATAAAGATGCTAATAATGATGTTATAAATATAAGATTTCCTAAGCAGTGAGGGAATCCTAATGCCAAAATAGATGGAGAGTCCTTAAAGAACAGGAAGCTGAAATTATATAAACCTGTATTCTAAGAATCTAGGTAGTTGTTTCCATAATTATCAACCGTAACTGAAAACATGAAGCACATTTGATTACGGTCTTTGGCCTCCACATCTGCTTTTAAATCCTACTTGTCCTTCAAAGTGGATCTCAAATACCAGATAATCCTCCTCTGATCTCCTGCCCCATCACCAGATGGGAGTGAAGCCTTTCTTATGACCCATATAAGCACTGTGTTCATAACTTTATTATTTTCTTATTATATTGAATTCTAAACTTAAGTTTTTTTCTTTTAAAAATCATTGCATAGTATTACATATTTATGTGGGTATTTTATCCTCCTTGTCAAATTTCAAGTTTTATTAAGGCATGTAATATATATTAATTATATTTATTTCTTCTGCAGTGCTGTGGACAGTAGTTTATATACCACAGATTCAATAATAGTTACTGAATTAAACTGATTTGCTCAGTACAACACAGATCATATGGACCAATTTAGGAATCTAGGTCTTCTGTCATCAAACCCTATGTTTTGCCCATACTACTACACTGTGAAAGAAGAAAGATGATGATGGTAGGAAGGAGGGAGGATAAATGTGGGGCAATGTTCTACGTGCCCAACTAGCCTTGTAACTTGATATCAGAGTCTCCCTATTATCACCAGGATAAAATGTAAATTACTTTATTTGGCTTGACAAGTTGGTACCAACATATTTTTTACAACATTTTTATACAACACTCCCTCTTCAATGGTCCGATCATTTGTCCATTTCTTTAGACAGGGTAATCCATCTCCTATATGGAGTGGCTTTGACTAGCTGTCTCCATACGGAGAAGGCACCATTTCCTCACCAACACTTTACAGTATTTCTCACTTCCTTCAAGGCATAGATGAAGTACCACTTTCTACACAAAGATTTTTTCTGATAACTTAAGTGCTAGTACCCAAGGGGAAGTGCAGTGGAAAGAGCACTGGACCTGGAATGAGGAAGACCTGAGTTCAAATACAGCCACAGTCACTTATCAGCTATGTAATCCTGGGCATATCGCTTAACTTAGGGATGATAACTGTAAAATGGGGATAATCATAACATCTATCTCCTAGGGTTATTGTGAGGTCGAAATGAGATAATATTTGTAAAATGCTTAGCACAATGTCTGACATGTAGTAGACAGCTTAATAAATGCCTGTTTCTTTCCTTCTTATGCTTGACTACTTCATAATTTTCAAAATGCATTCCATAAATACTATTATGCAATAAGAAATGATGAACAGGGTGGCTAGGTTGCACAATGAATAGAGCACTGACTCTGGAGTCAGGCAGACATGAGTTCAAATCCTATCACAGGCACTTAATGCTTAGTAGCCATGTAGCCTTGGGCAAGTCACTTAACCCCAATTTCCCTGCCTTCCCTTCCAAAAAAACAACAAACAAACAGATAGATAGATAGATAGATAGATAGATAGATAGATAGATAGATAGATAAACAAATATATTATCTCATCTGATACTCATAACAACCTTGCAAGGTAGATGCTGTTATTATCCTTATTTTATAATTAAGAAAGCAAAAAGAGATTAAGTGACTTGCCCAGGGTCACACAGCCAGTATCTGAGTCCACATTTGAACTCAGGTCTGTCTGATTCCTGGTCTAGCACTGTATCCACAGTTCCACCAGCTTCTTCCAAAACAGTTTGATTTGCTATTAGTATACCTAGCCCAGTTGTCAGTTGTGTACAGCTGCTTTCCAGTGGTGTTCATGACCAAAACTTCGGTTAGAGAATATAAAGATGGAGAAGAAATGACAATGAAAGAAAATGAGAGGATGCTATATCACCACCATATATATATAGACAGCAAGGACAAATGCAAACAGGAGGATGAAGAAATAGGTTAACACATTAAAGGATGTGAAATAGTAGATCTAATTAAACAAGGTAGGTGCAGATGTCCCATTTTCAGCAGTCACCGTAGCAAGTCTACATTCACTTGGATTAAGAAATAGTTTTCCAGCACCATAGAGATATACAAATACAGACTCATTTCTACACACTTATGTTTCAGTAAATGCTCAATTAAACAATAAATATCAACCTCTATGGATTAAGAAATAAACTTTTATTGTTTCATAAAAATTGATTATAAAATAAATGCTCCTGCTTTTGTTAATACCACAGGACTATTATATTCAGAAGTCAAAGTGAGTTAAACCCTCTAAGGAAAAATAAATTGTCACTGCATTCTCTTTCATTACTAGTCTATTTAAAAGGCAAATTTAGTTCTAGTGTGGCTTTTCTAAAACAAAATACTTGCAATATGTAATATAAATAGAGCATCCACAACCATTCCTAGTTTATAAGCATATATGTAACAAGGTAATGGTCCAATGCTGAATTTACATATAATGTCATATATAACACATACATGTAAGATATATACACATATGTGTATATGCATATATGTATACATATCATGGCAAAATGCCAAATGCTTCCAGTTAGATGATTCTTTAGCAAAAGTAAAGCTAAAGGAAAATAAAAACTAGTTTAGGAAACTGGGATTCTCTTTCCCTATCATTCTGATATTTTCCTCTAACCTCTAACCTCTATACCTCATCCTCCTTCTACCTACTATCATCATTCTAAAGAGGGGAAAAGAGGAGTTAATGCACAAAATAAGCCATTATTAATTGGTAATATGATATTAAGTTAAGGGTTGCCCTGCTTTCTACAATAGGAAAGCTAGCACTATGTGTGTGTATGTGTGTGATTTCAAAAAATAAAACATAGATGTTGTTCAAACCCAACTGTTTAATCCTGAAGAGGATTCAGCCTTCATTAATGAAACATACATACATATGTAGAGGTAATGATCAACTAATGAATCTCTACCTTCAGAATGACCTGTACACACCAGTGGCTATAACTGTGCCCCAATCACTCTTTACATTCCCTCCCTGCCAAGTTCCTATACCTACTACCCAGGAGATTCTTAGAATCAGAGAATGTAAAGAAAATACATGAGTCAGAGAAGAATGAAGGGGAATAAACTTCTATAAGGCAGAAAACTTTCCTATCTAATTCAGCAAAATAATATATGAGGTCAGGCTGTCTAATGAATGGAACTGGGGAATGAGTAAAGTGAAGAAGATGAATAGGTAACTAAATGGTACAGTGGATGGAGTTCTCATCCTGTAGTCAGGAAGACTTATCTTCCTGAGTTCAAAGCTGCCCTCAGATACTTACTAGCTGTGTAAGTCACTGGGCAAGTCACTTAACCCTACTTGCATCAGTTCCTCATCTGTAAAATTTTGAAAATATTTTATTAATGGCACTTTTTTGCATTGATTGAAATATTAATGATAATTTTAGTGAGAAAAATGTGATTTAAAATGCTTCATTATTTTTAAACTTTTGATTTAACATATTGTTATACAGAGATTGCTAAACTCAGTTTATTTGGTTTCAATGGCTGTCACAGGTAAAAAAAGTTACCTCACAAAGAAATGTAGATTGAAATGGAAAAAGTTCATGGCTCGCTGTGCTTGGTAAATTATGATATTCACTTATCAACTCCATCCACTAATTATGTAAAGGTCTTTGAAGAAATTCAGCTAGAAAATTTCCATTTTTCTTGATGTCAATCAATTTTCTCACAAACTAATAAAAAGTGTTAAATTTTAAAATGTTTTAACAAATAGGGTAAAAACTCATTGAAAATTTTCTTATGGAATGTTTTTAAGCGGGCTAAACAATTGTTTCTAAGTTTTATTTTCTTTAAAGTATGAAAATATGAGCGTTTTTACAGGAAACACACATTGAATTCAGTTACACAGAGAGGATGGAGTTATTATCAAAGAGGAGAGGGCAGTCAACAATATTAAAAGCTGAAGAAAAGTCATGAAGGATTAAGACTGATGAAAGGCCGTGAGACTTGGCAAAGCTCACTGGTAACTATGAAAAGAATGGATACATATGAGTGTGGAATTAAGGATAATGAGGAGGTTGAAACTGGATTCATGGCAAGATCAGATGTATGGGAGTATTCTCCATGGAAATAGTGAAGTTTAGAAAATGGGTGGGTTTGAGGGGAAAGTTGTAGAGAATCTATAGGGGGAGATGCAGCTACTGTAGTTATCTGATTCCCAGTTAGTTTAAAATCACCCTACGGGACCCCTGCTAGGCTGACAGGAGGCCCATAGCACTAGTCACTAGAGTAGATGAATGTTGAATTGTAACAAGGGAAAGTACTGCCATTGTTGTGCAGAGAATAAGAGTGAGCCAAGACCTGGGTTCAAGGTAAATTTAGGTGTGGATTTATTGATCAAGCACACAGCTGCCCGGAGTGTAACTCAAATTGGGAGCTCTGACTAAAAGTACAAGTGGTGTTTAAAAAGGCAAAAACCACAATCAAGATGGGGAGCTGGCAGAGGCAATGACATACAGAAGCCAAGAACAGCCATTGGTTAGATCTATAGCTCAGGGCTAATTTGGGAATATGGCGCAAGGGAACAAGGGTGCAACCTTCTTGTGACATGGAGGTCCCTCCTAGAACAGAGTGAAGGGTACAGGGTGGAGGGTCATTGGGTAAAGGGGAGTGGAGAACAGTCAATTCCCCAAAACAGACTGAGGTCATGTTCTGGGTGTGAGGACCCTGCTTGGCCACCAGAACAGAACAGGGTGGTCCCCTCATAAGATAGTCTTGAACCAAAACCCGAGGCTGATCTTTGCACAGCATGCTGATTCAGGGAGAATATACCATAATGCTGATTCATGAAGGAGGGGGTCGGGGGACTACACCTTGGGCAATACCCAGGACTATCCCTTAAGCTGTTTCAAGCTATTACAGGGTGTGGGATAGAGACAAAGACAAAAATATAAAGGGGCTTAATGGTGGGCCACAACTTGGGTGGTGTGTAGTGACCTGTGATTTGGGTTTGGGTACAACATTCCCCACTTCTTCTCATGAGAGTGTCAAACCATTGACTCAACCTCAATCATAAGGTCAAAGGTCAAGAAGTCATGTTAATCTGGGTATAGGGGCGTCCTCACAGCTAACAGTTTGACAGTAACAGCCACCAAGCAAGTTGTGGTCCCCCATCAACACAACAATTTGTCACGGTATAGGTCTGGACTATATTTTCCATTAATGGGGTACTAATATAATAGGAATAATAACACATAACAAATAGATTAACTAAGAAGATTCCCATAATATGTCACCATTACCACAGATAAAATGATTAAGTACGAATTCAAAGTAAACACAAACCAAAAGATGAAGTACAAAAACTATTAAAGACAGCAAAAGAACAATCACACTCACAGCAATCAAAATTCTCATACCAGGAAGAGAGTTTGCAGGGGGAGGAATATATGGGCAGGGTCCTGTAAAGTTCAGGACTGTCCAGCTTCCAAGGTGACCTCTTAAAGGGGGGGAATGGGGTCATAGGACAAGGCAGAAGGAAAGGTAGAAGAAAAATCAAAACTTGGGTTTCAACAGTCTTAGCTTTAGAGGGTCCTCAAGGGGCTCTGCTTTCCATTGCGGGGGGGAGGGGGGGAGAGAGGCTTTCACTCAGCTGTGGTGTAGCCAGGCTGGAATGGAGTTGACTTACACTGTGGATGGGGTGTTCAGGATGACAGTATAAGGGCCTTTCCACTTAGGCTCAGAAGTAATGGAGAGGCTCAGAGATAAGGACAGGAAGGGCCTCTCAGACTGATTTATGGAGCTGAGACTGCATGTGCTGTAGGCCCTGTAGGAACTTAATGATGGAAGTATTAGTAAAATCGGTCTGTGCCTCTTCTTGGATTATAGGGAGGATAGGCGGGGGTGGGGTGGGAAGGAGGACCAAAAAGTATTTCAAAAGGGGTTAAACCAAATTTGTTTGGGGTATAGCAACAGCGGAGGAGGGCTAGAGGGAGTAGAGTGACCCGGTTCTCATGGGTTTCTAACGTAAGTTTAGAGAGGAATTCTTTGAGGGTGCGGTTAGCTCTCTCGACCTGACCAGAGCTTTGGGGTCTGTAGGCACAATGCAATTTCCATTTAACTCCCAAAGCTCTGAACACACCCTGGGAGATGTTAGCAGCAAAACTGGGGCCGTTGTCTGAATCATTGCTGACAGGGAGACCAAACCGGGGAATCAATTCATTCAAGAGTTTCTTAACAACCACCAGAGCCATTTCCCTTCTGGAGGGGAAGGCTTCCACCCACTCTGAGAAAGTGTCTACAAACACTAGAAGATATTTATAGCCAGCAGCTGGTGATTTTACTTCAGTAAAATCTACTTTCCAATGTTCTCCAGGCTGAGTTCCCCACAATCTCATTCCTAATGGAGCTATCTTTTCTTGTTGTACATTCACCTGGGCACAGGCTGAGCATCTGGTGACTGTGCTCACAAGAATGTTATCTAGATGGGGGATATAATACCTGTCTCAACAATTTCCCAAGTTTTCGGGACCCAAGGTGTGTGATCTGATGAAGTTTGCTTACCCAATCCCTCCCCAAAGCTTCAGGCACAAAAATGCAGCTGTCTGCTAAGACCCCCTGTTTCCTCCCCCCTTCTTCAGCTACGAAGGAATCATATGAAGGCAAGTAAAGGGGAGGAGGCAGTGAGGGGGAAGGGAGTGGAGCGGTGACAGGAAAGAGGGGGGCAGCCCCAGAGAGGGCAGCAGCACAGGCCACAGCATCAGCTGCCTGGTTGCTCAGGCCCGTACTTATACAGGGGCACCTCTACTGAAGTCTAAGCCTAATAACTTCCATCTTATAGTAACTTTTGATATTCCAAAATCAAGTAGTTAATAGATTTGTTATCACATTTTTAAAACTTGATTATTGAAGCTTGTCACCAAGAATAGGGACGAAACAATCATAAGGGAACCATATATTCCTAACTTTAAAATATCAGCTCCGGGCAAGATGTATATCAAGCTGCAAGCGGCATTGAGCCAAGCTTGAGATGTGCCAGGTGCTTGTGGGTAAACTGAGTCAGGAGAATCCTACCTCAGCTCATGCAGAACAGTCTTCCCCCAACCTTCCTTTGCACTCCATACCTGTATCTTGCAGGATTTGGCACCGTGCATCAGTGGCTTGGGCAGCTCTTCTTAATATTTATACTTGGAGTTAGACTCACAGAAACAGCCAGTTCATAGTTCTATCAAACCTTTAAGCAACGATCTCCAATAATCAGCTTGAAATAGGCTTCCGATCTCACATTGGTTGAGGAACGTCTTTAATTCTTGTTAATCAATACAAGCTCACACTAAAATTTCTTTTCCCTTCACTAAAAATGTCTCTGATTTAATCCCAACAATTAATTCAGTCAGTTGCAGTAGTGCCCAATTGCTCTTTGGCCACTTTGAAATGCCCAATGACTCTTTTCCATGCAAATACACAAAGACACCACACTACGATCACTTTAAAACTTAAGCCTTAATTTATGGGATAATGTAGTGTTACAATATTGTATTCTTATTTGGCATTTAAATCTTTCAAAATACTTCCTCATACTCAGGATGTCCCAAGCAACTATTTAGAGACAGAGGGGTCTAGAGGACCCTCCTCTTTTATTTTGAAATCCTTTTATCTATCTTGCCCATTTTATTAACATCAATATTATATTTTATATTGGACTCTGAAAAGGGGGTGTTTAGAGGTCTTGCTTTTTCAGGCCAAGCTTACTCTTCATGACTGTGCAGAGGTCCAGGGTCTAATTTTACACACTAATTAAGAATATATCTAATTATTCTCATAGCCTTTAGAATTTTTACTTCAACATCAATTTAATTTTTTTTATTTTAGCTTGTGTTTATTTTTAGTTTACATCATTCATTTCCATGAGATTTCGATTTACAAATTTTCTCCCCGTCTTTCCCCTACCCAGCACCCCAAAACAGCGATCCCACTGTTTTAATCTCCCTCCCTCAATCTGCTCTCTCCTATGTCCTCCCTCATCACCCCTCTGACTTTCCAGTATGGCAAGATGGATCTCCTTACCCCAGTACCTGTAAATTTCCGTCCTTCCTATTCCATCCCCCCTACTTGTTCCATTCTCTACTTTGTCCCTGTCCCTTTACAAAAGTGTATGCTTCTAACAACCCTCTCCCCGCAACCTGCCCTCCCCTTCCCCCTCCCCCCCGCATTCCCTTTCCCCCTACTCTCCTGTAGGTCAAGATACGCAGTTTAGAATGTAACATCAATTTAATCTTAAATTATATTAGAACTCAAATGATTTTTGCCAGGACTCCCATATCTAAGAGGATTCCCTCTGGTTCTCTTTTTTTTAACATTCTCCCTTTCACAGATGTTAACCTTGTCCTGGTATAGAAACCAGTTGTGAAAAATTATTTTAAAATCTTATTGTACACTGCTTTTTATCAAGTCAGATTTGTTATCTAAGAGCTTCATCACTGAAACAAGCTCCCTTCCTGGAGCTTGATGACCTTGCTCCTTTCACATTTACATGACCAATTTAAAATTTTACAAAAGTTGCAAGAAGATTTACAGGATCTTACTTCACATAGTTATCAATAATAACTTTTTATAAGTGTATTTTTATAAACAGGTGACTTATACAATCATTTCAAATAATTTTATCAATAGGTACATATTTTATAAAACAATCTCAATTGAAACTGAGTATTTTAAGACAAGCTTAAATTGTACAGTTTCAAATTACAATATACATAATTAAAATGCTCTAGTATTTTGCCTTTCTTTTATAATATAATCCCAGATTTAGCAGCATTTATACCAAATTGTATACAAAAATTTCAAGAATGTTATAAGCACAAATCCAATACCTGAAATTTAAATTTCGAAACCAAGATCAAATAATTATCAATTTAATAACCCTAATTTAGTTATGACCCAATTGGTTTACACATAAAATCACTCATCTCATAGCATAAGCTTCACACACTAGCTATGTTGGAGTATGGCTAGTATTGGTTATATCAGGGAGAATGAGATGGAATATCATCTTTCACATACTTCTTGGAGTCAAGCCATGACCCCTTGAGTGACTCAGGCCCCCCTCCTCCCACTATGGAGACTCTTGCTTTAGAGGACCAAATCAACAAACCATCTCTTTATTTCCCCATTATCTGTATGTGTTTGGATTTCATCATCACCTCATCATCCTGAAAGATCACATCAGCCTTGGAACTCATCCCTCATCAGTATGATCTGTACCTAGGGACACTCTGCTTGAAGAGGGTAGAGGTTGAAGAGTAGAGAGGTACTCCCAGATCCTGCATTTAAAGACTATAACCGAGGGGCCATCCCAGGAGTCACTGCCTTCCAGGGCAAAGGGCCCCTGCCTCAGCCCCAGGCCCCAACATCTTTTGCCTTCCACATCCCTGCTGCAGTGCTTGGGGCCGGGCGGCTCCTCTCCCCTGCCAGGACACAGATCCAAGGGGCCACAGTGGAGGAAGTTCAGAGAGTAGGAAACTTTTTTTGTTTAATTCTTTTCTGAGTTCAGTTTGGGTTCATACAGACCATGTTATCACCTTTGGTTGTGGAACGTGGAGGCAGCTCAAAAAACAAATTCCAAGGGGTCCTCTGTGAGCTCTGATACAGTGCAAAACATCCAGAGATACAGCCTCCCTCCCTGGCCTTGTAATCATGGTACCAAGGCCTGGTTGGCTTGCTTCCTGATCCACCCCACCCCAAGCCTCCCAAGGCATCTGGCCAGGACCACCAGCTCTCCTATGGCCCTGAGTCGTCATTAGCCTCCTCTTTCTTGGGCCCTCTTGTAAGGTCTCATGATGGTTGTCTAGGAGAGTGAAAGGTGGTCAACTTCCAGTCAATCCCCAGCCGTCTGCTTCTTTTTGGGAAAGCCAAGTTTGAGTCCATTTGTGACTCTTCATTCATTCCTGGGCTTTTGATGACCAAAGGGTTCTGGTTGTCACTGGCTTTCCCCTGGGTGTATAGAGGTGGGGCTCAGGACTTGGAATAGAAAACATGGAGAGATGGGATCCAGGCTTCTCAACCAAGGAAGAACCAGCTCCCTTCCCCTTGACAAAGCTGTAGGATCCTGGGTGCTGGTTCCTCACCCAAGAGCTCCTTTCATGGCCTCCCTCAAGGCTGCCATTTTGGCTCTTGGGCAGCCCCTGTGATAGAGAGTGGGGTGCAGTGGCTTAGTTGGGGCACACTGACTGAGAGGGTCAGGGCAGCATTTTGTACACACACGTATACATTATTTGTTGTTTGGGTTATTATAATAAATTTATTCCTGTGTTTGACATGAAAAAAAAAATAGAGGATAACCAAGCCAACTATCTCTTCATTTCCCACTTGGTTGCATTACTCTAATATTTATCAGTCTCTTTATTTGGTACTCCCCGCTTTTTTTCAGCTTCTTTTAATATACTGTCTTCCTTCATTAGATTGTGAGCTCCTTGAGGGCAGAGACTGACAAACATTGGTTTCCCTAGAGTTCAGTATAATGCCTAGCATAGGTAGGCTCTTAGTAAATGTTTACAAACATGATTGACTAATACTGGAGAGTCAGATGACTGGTCTTTGGCAGTGATATCTACTAAATCTAAATGTGTCAGGAAATTAACAAACATTTATTAAGCACTTACTACACTGCAGGCACTGTACTAAGTTCCATGGATACGTAGATAGAGATTTAATTGTACAGTTCAGTTTTTACTTTTTCATTACTTTTATTTTTGTTAATTTAGGAGAGGGATGAATATTTGTTAATTACAGAGATTAGTTACTGTCTTTTAGTTCTAATTACCATATCTAGGGAAGATGGAAAACACTCAGAAGTGGACAAAACAGGATTTTGCAGGAGCTCAGGATCATGCTATAAAAGGACTTACTGGAAGCATTAGGAATATTTAACCCAAAGAGAAGATTTATGGAGGATGAGATAAATGCTTGTTAGACTGCAGTGAATAACTGGCTTCAAGCATTTAAATGCCTAGGCAAAACAGGGAATACATGCTTGCTACATTAGAATGCTTACTGTATCAACCTTTAAATCTAGATCATGCACCCATTTTGACTTTATTTTGGTGTATGGTGTTAGATATTGGTCTATGCCCAATATCTGCCATACTATGTTCCAGTTTTCCCAGCAATTTTTGTCAAATAGTGCATTCTTATCCCCAAAACTGGGGTCTTTGGGTTTATCAAACAATGGATTACTATAGTTACTGGCTGCTGAGTCTCGTGTACCCAATCTATTCCATTGATCCACTGTTCTATTCCTCAGCCAGTACCAAGTAGTTTTGATGACTGCTGCTTTGTAATACAGATTAAATTCTGGTATGGCTAGGTCACCTTCCCTAGCATTTCTTTTCATTAGTCACCTTGATATTCTGGACCTTTTGCTCTTCCAGATAAATTTTGCTAGTATTTATTCGAGCTCTACAAAATAATTTTTGGGTAGCTTGGTTGGTATGGCACTAAATATGTAATTTAATTTAGGTAATATTGACATTTTTATTATATTAGCCTGACCCAGCCATGAGCAATTGATATTTTTCCAATTAGTTAGATCTGATTTTATTTGTTATAATGTCTACAGTAATTTTAAATGGAATTTCTCTTTCTATTTTGCTGTTGGATTTCATTAGAGGTATATAGGAATGCCAAGGATTCATGTGGGTTTATGTTATATCCTGCAACTTTGCCAAATTTGTTTATTATCTCAAGTAGTTTTTTACTTGATTCTCTAGGATTCTCTAAGTATATCATCATATCATCTGCAAAGAGTGATAGCTTAGTCTCTTCTTTGCCTAATTTGATTCCTTTAGTTTCTTTTTCTTCTCTTATTGCTACTGCTAACATTTCTAGTACCAAATTGAATAAGAGGGGTGATAGTGGACATCTTGTTTCACTCCTGATCTTATTGGAAATGCTTCTAGCTTATCCCCATTACATGTAATATTTGCTTATGATTTTATTTAGATGCTACTTATTATTTTAAGGAAGACACCATTTATTCCTATACTTTTTAGTGTTTTTAATAGTAATGTGTGTTGTATTTTGTCAAAAGCCTTTTCTGCATCTATTGAGATAATAATATGGTTTCTGCTAGTTTTGTTGTTGATATGATTAATTATACTGATAGTTTTCCTGACACTGAACCACCCTTGCATTCCTGGAATAAATCCTACCTGACCAAAGTGTATTATTCTCGTGATGATTTGCTGTAGTCTTTTTGTTAATATTTTATTTAGAATTTTTGCTTCTATATTCATAAGGGAAATTGGTCTGTAATTTTCTTTCTCTGTTTTGTCTCTTCTCAATTTAGGTATCAGTACCATATTTGTCTCATAAAAAATATTTGGTAGAACTCCTTCTCTAATTTTTCCAAATAGTTTGTAAAGTATTGGAGTCAATTGTTCTTTAAATGTTTGGTAAAGTTTACTAGTAAAGCCATCTGACCCTGGAGATTTTTTTCCTAGGGAGTTCATTGATGGCTTGTTCAATTTCTTTTTCTGAGATGAGGTTATTTAAGTAGTTTACTTCCTCTTCAGTTAGTCTAGGCAACTCATATTTTTGTAAATATTCATCCATTTCACTAAGATTGTTAAGTTTATGTGCATACAATTAGGCAAAATAATTCCTAA
>CM053589.1:131870827-131889470 GCA_028646515.1 Pseudochirops corinnae | reverse complement strand
CATGTACCTGTATACTATCATGATGTAAACAACTCATTACACATATATATATATTCCTGCTGATGCATGCTGTATTTCCTGACAATGCTGCAGCAGACTCACCTACCAACACTTACTTCTTAAGATTTATTGGTGGCCTTGACCACTAATCTTGCTTGTAACTTGCATTTTGTGTGTTTATTTGGAAAATTATGTGATCACTCTGAGTTTAACTCTGTTATACAACAAATGAAACATGTGTGAACAGTTTTTCCAAGTTCTCTTCTTTCCTTATGCTTCCATTGCCCCCTTATTTTTATCCAATGCGCCTCAGTTGCACCCAAGGCTACTATTGCCCCCTGGATCATTCTACCACTCTCCATGGGGTGGTGTCACCCACTTTGGGAACCTCTGGTGCAATACCAACAATTGCTAAAATTGTGTTTAAGTTCATACTTTTAAAAAAGTCCATATGTATTGAAAAATAATAAGATTTACTATTTAAACTATATTATTTTAGGATGTTTAGAAGTTATTAGGTTTGTGTTAGGATATTATTTTATATTGTTTGCATTGAAGATAATTTACAACATTTTATTTTGTCAAAACACTTTATTTGAGTCATGTAAAGATTTTGGGAGGTAAAAAAAAAGTCATGTCTATTTTCTACGTGAAATTACTCTTAAAACTGGTTGTTTAGTGTTTTTGTTAAAATGGTTATTGTTAGGATTCTAAATGTTTGCATTTTCCTATCTAGTATATTACTTTTTCTCTTTGTAACCTGAATATGTGCTCACAACTTCTTTTAAATAGAAAAAGGGATAAAAACATTCTCTTAATGTTTTTTGATTATGAACATTCTGGGTCTTGTGCAGCTGAGGATAAATTTTCTGAGTACTGTTATATTTATTTCGATTATGTCTTTTAAAACTGGAGACAATATATATGTACATATTATGCATGTATCTACACATGTGTATGTTGTATAATACACACACACATATATATGTGCATATATATATTTATGAATTTGGAATAAGTGAAGTTGTATGTGGCAGCACCTATAAGTAAAAATATTGTTTTGTTTTTATAGTTGTTTCTGTCATAGAATTGTCAGAAACCACAAAGTAATTTTTTTTTGTAAAAAAGTTGCAATGCATTATGTAGAAAAATCTTGGATTTTGACTTTGGAATAGTAATATTTCATTATATAAGGTACAGTTTGTTCAGCCATTCTTCAGTTGATGGGTACATAATTTGTTTACAACTATTGGCTACCATAAATGGTACTGTTAAGAATATTTTGGTGCCTTTCTTTCTGTATTTGACCTTGGGGTAGGTAGGCATCACAGTGGATAGAAAACTGGGTCTGGAGTCAGGAGGACCTGAGTTTGAATCCAGTCTCAAATATTTATGATCTATGGGACCCTGGGCAAGTCACTTAACTCTGTTTGTCTCAGTTTCCTCACCTGTAAAATAAGCTGGAGAAGGAAATGGCAAACCACTCTAATATCTTTGCCAAGAAATGTCCCCAAATGGGGACATCAAGAGTCAGACATGATTGAAATAACTGGACAGCAATAACCAAAGTGGGGTCATGCTACATGAAAAAGTACGAACTATTTATTAACTTTTCTCAAATGTTTACAAATTGTCTTTAAGAAAAAATATATTTAGCAATAGCTTATTCATATTCCTATCTTCCCAAAGATTATTTTTACCATTTTCTCTATTTCAGTTTTTATCAGCTTTTAGGTATGAGATACCTTATTGATGATTTAGTTTATATTTCTCTTATTTTTAACATGTTTTCATATAAATATTAATAGCTTGCTTTTATTCTTTTGAAAATTATCCATATTATTAAAATGCTTAGCTAATTGAGATTTATTTTAAATCTAAAAAAAATTATGTCAATTCCCAATAGATGTTTTCCAGATTTTTACCAGAGATGTTTGATTGAAAATTTTTTTTCAATTTCTTAAATTTTCTTGTTCTGTCAAAAACCTGGATATCCTTAGAAGATACTTCATTCATGGTCAAACTCTCCTGTATTGCATTCCTTTTCTCTTATGCTTCCCTAAGCATTGCAGCAGTAAGAGTCATCATACTTTCTTTTCTTTATATCTATACTGTCCCTTTGTACCATTACTCAGAAATCTTTTGAGGTTAATCCCATTCTACTTTATTTCCCAAATCCAACTCTGTTTTACAATCATTTACCAATCTCCAGGTTATTTTACTTTGTTTCTCAATAGTCCTCCTTTCTCCCTCAATCCCTACCCTATATTTGGGGATATATCATACATTTTGATATCCTCTTCAACACCTTGGCCTTCTAGTAATTCCCTAAAATCCCATGATTTCCATTTAATTCCCCCTCAACTCCATACAGGGATGATCATAAGACTTCATCTATTCACTCCTCATCTCCGTTTCTCCCCCATTCTCTAGAGCTTTGAAAATTGCCTTTTTGACCACAGCCTCCTAGCCTTCAAGCTCTCCTTTTGCTTCATTGCTTCTGATTCCTCATCATGATACCTCTTCTGTCCATTCTCCCCTTTTCTCTCTTATCCTTGTTCTGGTTTCCTTTTTCTACATTTACTAGGGTTCTATGTTTGAATAGTTGCCCTTGCTCCCTACCTGACCAAATACTGACCCTGATTTTCTTAATCTATCTTCTCTATATCTAAGTGCTCTTTCAGAGTCACAGATTCATACCAATTGGTTTTATATAAAATTATGTTAATTCAATAAGGCCCTTAGAGCTACACAGTAATATCATTCTTCTTCCTTTATTTGCTAACATATTCTCTGTGGAAGTGATTCCAAATCTTTCTCCTCAGACCTTCTGTCGTATTTCCTTCTGCCCTTGTTTGACCAGAAGACTATTTCTCCTACTTTACTGGAAACATAGAAGTCATCTATTACTAGCTCCTTTCTCTTCCCTGCTATTTCACACCACTAAATCTTTTCCTTATCCCTCAGTATCTCCTTTACACTAGTCTGTGATGATAAACTGGGCCTTCTCTCTGCTAAAGTAAACCCCTACACTTGTGTTGTTTGCTCTCTCTTTTATACCTCTGCCTCTCAAATATTTCTTCTCTTTTTTATCTTTAATCTCTTCTTAAATACTTGCCTTCTACAAAATAGAAACCAAATCTCCCCAAATAAAATAGCAACAAAAAAATCTTTACTTAACCTTTTAATTCCCTCAAGTCATAATCCTGTCTTTTCTTCCTTTCATGGTCAACCTCTAGAAAGAATTGTCTACACTTGGAGATTTCTACCTCCCCTATTCACTTCTCAGTCCTTTATAGTCTGACTTCAAACCCTTTTCCTTGGTTTAAATTCTTCTGTCTAGATTTAGCATTAATATCTTAAATGCTTCTTAAGTATTTAAGTGACCTTTTCTTGTCATCTTTTGGAGAAAGTCACTTAATCTGTTTGTGCCTTTTTCTTTATCAGTAAAATGTGGATAACAGCATCTAACTCACAGATTTGTTTTTATATATAGTACTTTACAAATCTTAAAGTGCTATATTAATGTCAGCTATTATTATTGTCGTTATCTTAATTATTTATCTCTCTGTAGCTTTTGACACTGCAGACTAACTACAACCTTCCTAGATACTCTCTCCACCCTTGGCAGTCATTACTCTCTCTTGGTTTTCCTCCTAACCTGGCTGATTATTCCTCAGTTTCTTTTGCTAGAGCATCACCTTCTTCCTATTTCCTAAATATGAATATCCTCCGTGACTATTAAATCACTAAATAAAACACAATCTTTGTATTTGTTATGTTTTCATTTTATTATGGAATTTAATAGGTGGTTGTCCCTTTATTTCTCGACTAATACTTGGTTCCTTAAATTTATCTATTGTCTTCTTAGCTATACCTACCTCTTAATAGTTTGTCATTTCTAACATAACATGTGCAACAACTTAGATATGATGACCAGTGATGAATTCTTTGAGTTCTTCCTTCTTAGCTGCAGTCTAAGCTCAACATTTTGACATCTAAAATATGGATAATTTATTTTTATGCCAAAATATTTTTTTTAAAGATCTCTATTAAGATTTGGAAACCTTCTAAGTTCAGACTACTTCTGTTTGAATGATTTAGTATTGACAAAACTGTTTTCAACTACTATTTTAATTCCAGTGTGGTGAAAGGGCATTGCCATGAATAGCACACAAGACAATTAAGAGCTTTATTTTGTTTAGTTTTACAAACTATGGCATAAAGAAGCATTAGTTTTCCCCTCCATGGGGCAAACAAAGCTTTTCAATACTAGTTACTTTCATCAATATTTATTGGTGAAAAAGCACATGGTCATGCTGTATTTATAATTGGCTTTTTGTCATGTTCCAGGGGATGAGACAGGGACTTATTGGCTATAGGTACAAGGTTTGGAGTAGAAGAAAATAAAAACATGGGGGTGAATATAACTGCTTCTGAGAGGGAAAGCACAGGGTCCCTTTCTTTATGTCACTGAAACATAACTATATGCTATTAAGGCTGGTGATTACAGTTATGATAGTAATGAGACTTATATTCCAGAATATGTATAATGGAGCAAAAAGTAGTTATTGGAGAAGTGACGTGAATGGAGAGACAGATAGTCAGAGACAGACAGATACCAGCGCGTATGGATTACATTGTGTGTGTGTGTGTGTGTGTGTGTGTGTGTGTGTATGAAGTATAGCCAGTGAATGTGAATGCATTATTCAGTGTAAAGGCATGAGAAAAGTCATCCAAGTGTAGAAGCCTTGGAGTCAATTCTATCTTGGGTGCTTGTTCAACAAGTTCTATGGCCAGACCAAGGCAGGCACCTACTGTCTGAGAAGCTGACTGGAGAGATGTGGCCTTAGGTTCTTGTTTCTGTTCTTTTGTGGCAATGTCTACATTCTGAGGACTATAATGATAACCTGGTAGATGTAAATATCTGTTTTGCACTGATATGAACTTCAGCAGTTTCCATAGGTGAAAGGAAATAACTTGGGGAAGATGTCAGAACAATACTTTAAATATAAATACATTTGACAACAGTGGGAAGTTTGTGAGAATGATCAGTAACAATATACCAATGAGCTTATATTTTTGCCAATCTAAACCACTACAAATACTATAGATTATAACTTAACTAATTTTTTGCTAAAAATAAATAGAACACAAAACATGTATGTATTTTCTATGCTATAGTTATTCAGCAGCATTTGTTAAAATGTTAAATAATCTAATAATATGTAATTAGAATTATTAACCATCTTTATATTATGTTTATTAATGAAAATAGCTTATCATGATGACATATTCTGGTCTACCCAGTCTTTCTGAGGTTTTTGATTTCTTTAACTGCCATAGAAAAATGCTGACTTAAGGACTAATAGATTTTAATGGTTAGGTTATATTATATGATAAGGGATTGTCTATGTTATATGATATTTGTTTATTTTCTCTGTATTATATTCATATTACCATATTTTTACTTCTTAACATCTGCAATTCTTCACCAATGCATTAACACTGGGAAATATAAAAGTTTGGCTATTATTTTTTTTTATCAACAAGAGGATGAGTAGGTACATGAATGGAAAAAAAAACTTTAAAAAGAATGGTATTTTCTGCTTTTTCAGTGACTCTTTTGGCATCCCTTTCCCTTCTAGAGATGACACTTCCCCCACAGGATGAACTGTAGATCAACAACTCAATGTATAGGCTTAGATTCCAAAATTACATATCCAGTAAGCTGAGGCACAATGAACTGAAATCATGTTCAAGAGAGTGAGAAGATTAATATCTCCCCTTATTGACAGTTGGACATTTTCTGGTGGTTTATGAAGCTTTAAATAATTCTTAATAGTTCCCTTGTTTCTTGAAGTTGATAAAATGCCCTTTTGTTGTCTATAGGGAGGCTATGGCAATGTGATATATGAATGTCATTTTTATTCTTTAGGGATACATTTGCTATCTAACCAAATAAGCACTGTGTCACCTCTGGTGAATTATATTTAATGTAATATTGGCTAAAATCAATTTATAAGTCTTATAAAATGATAAATTTTACCATTTGGTTCTTCATTCCCAGTTGTAGCAAATAGAAGGGGAGTTCGTTTTTTATTAGAAGATGCTTTCTTCCCCTTCATAAAAGAATATCTATCTACTATAATTATCTTTAAAAAAAATAATGTTTTCTATATATGCTTGTGGCTCAGTTTTATTGTGATTCTTTTTTAGATTGGTACTTTTAAAAATTGCTGTGGACTTTATAGAAGCTATTACCTAAGTATCTTTTGGGAATCTCTTCATATTGATTATTTATGCTCTAGAACTTAGGGCAACATTAGTGTTAACAGTATTTTGTTTTCCTTTAACAGAATATTCTTGCTATATCTGTCTTTAGTCTGTGTTTTACTATGACTTTTTCCTCTATATTGTTGTAGCCAAAGGATTAAGTACATCTGGAAAACCAACTCTATTGAAAGTATGATTTCTGTCATATCATCTGCTGCTTGATTAAATAATATGATTAATTAAACTTAATCTTTGAGATTTTCTAAGATTATTATATTGGACCAGAGTGGTCACATGCAGGTGATTTATCATTAGACCTTGGTTGTGAAATTCCTTCCTGGGGAAAGTTGGCAGGCTTTTTAAGGTGAATTTTGAGTATGTTCTAGGTAAAGTCAGTCAGTCAATCTGCATTTATCAAGTACCTGCACTGTGCCAGGCACTATGCTAAGTGGAGGATACAAAGGAAGGCAAATCTCATAGGAATGGCACAGGTATTTACAGAAATTCTATGACTTCACATTTTTATAGCTTAGATCCTGATTTTGTATTTGATATATGTTTCCATAACAGACTTGCCCAGAAATTTATAATGATTTGCCTGCCATAGAGAAGCAGTGATATGTGTGAATAGCCCTCAAGATTATTAGAGAAGGGCATCTTTGACTCCCAGAGGGGTCAGTTTCCTTCTCTTTGGCATGATAAATTTAGTAGGATTAATTTTTAATTATATATACTAATGGAGCAGTGTTATAGATAACCTAAAGTAGAAGATAATGTATAATCATTTAGCTTTGGGTATATTTAGTCATCCTTTAACTAATATGTTTATTTTTTCTTTTTTATTGAATTAATATTAAAATAAGTTTGAATCCTCTAAATATCCTCAAATACCTTGAGGTTTAAGGAGAAGCCATCCCAGGATTTTAAAGATTCTAAAGACAATCCATTAATGGGAGAATTATAATAATGTCATATATAAATATTAAATATGTCATGACTTTTTAATTAGTAGTTACTGACACAACTGATTTATATGAGGGCAACTGTGTAAAAATGCACATGATATAAAAGTATCTTCATAAATCATGCCTAGCAGACTGACCTTTAAGCCAACAAGGCCAACCTTGTGGGTATAGATGCATATCAAAAAATATCTCCATTCATATTTAACTCTTACCAATTGACTTTAAATAGCATTGACCTCAGACACAAAACTGAAGTCTTTAGATTTCCTTTTGTCTCCACCCTTCTCTGTGTACTCCTTTTGATGAGGTACAGGCTCTGGGAACCCCTTTGAGCTCTCCTTGAATCCTTAATGTATAGGCTCTAGAACCCCCTTGAACTCTGATTGAATCTTCCCATTTGATGAGGCATTTGCATGAGACCATGAGCCTTTCATTTTAGCTGGGCCCAGACCTCTGTTACTAGCCTGGCCCTCCATTGTCCACCTACTTCCCACACTTGAGCCTATAAAAAAAACCCTTGAACTGGCCTAGCCCATCATGTCTATTGGCTCTAGGTAGCCTCTAGCAGCTTCCCACCTTTAATCACTCATTAACCCTTAATAGCTCATTAACTCCTCCTGAAGACCCTAGCCAAACTCCTCTTCTACACCACCCCTAGATTCATCCCACAACCTTTCTGTTTATAAGACACATCTTGCCCCTCCATGTGGTGTGAGAGCGCCGTCAAATTCATTAATTTGGCAGGACCCGGTGTGTTGGTATTTTGGAGTCTCTAGCACCCCTAATCCTGATGCTCTTTATGGGTAACCTCTTCACAGGTGGGGACTGACTACTTACCTAAGCAACACTAAGCCTTTTCTGATCACGTCAGTCTCTTATTCAGGCAGTTTTAGTGTTGGCTGCTTATTGCCCGTACAATGAATAAAATGCTAACTCCTTTTTCTTTTGGCATTTAAATTCTTTCACAGTGTAACTCCAATCTATCTATCCAGACTGATCACAGATCATTCCCATTCATTACTTTATGTTCTACCAGTATTATACTTGATGTATAGTACTTGAACAATATTACTTCTTTCACTTTCGATACTTTGCATAGGATGTCTCCCATGCCACCAGTGTTCTCCCTCTTAAACTCCAACTCTTAGCATATCTAGCTTCTTTTAAAATACAATTCAGATTCTACTTCTTACAGCTAATGCCCTAGTTCTTAGTGTTCTTTTCTCTTCCCCTTACAACTACAACTTTATATTTCTACTTTTCCTTTCTTCCCTTTTCTTTCTTGATATTATGGTTAAACAATTTAACTATATACTGACCTCTATTCTCAAGTTCCTTACCAAAGCTTTAATCAACCCTGACTTTAATCCTGGGCTGCCCTTACCAACTGTCTACTACTGTTGAGGTTGAAGGGTGCCAAAGAAAAGCAAAGTTTATTAAAAGTTCACCATAATGGGTAGACTCTTAAGGAGCCTTGGTATCTGTGACACTTGTACTGGACAAGTAGACTAGAATAATCTGATAGAGTGAGTCAGCTAGACCATTCTCTAGCATTCTCTCCTTTCGTGGAGGCAAGATGGGGTCCTATATACAGAAAGGTTGTGGGAGGAATCGAGGGGTGGTCTAGAGGAGGAGTTTGGGGAGGGTCTTCAGGAGGAATCAAATGAGGTCAGACTCCAGTGATTAAGGGTGGGAAGTTGCTGGAGGCTACCTGGAGATGGGACAATGGAGGGTTTGGGAGAATGAAAGGTGGGAAGTAGTTGGACAAAGGATGGCTAGGCTAGTGACAGATTTGGGCCAAAGGTTTATGGCTTCAGGCAAATGCCTCATCAAATGGGAAGATTCAGTCAGAGTTTAAGGGGGTTCCCAGAGCCTGCCTCAATACATTCACCATGGAATATCACTCTGCAAGGTCCTCCCACCTTCTGTAATTGCTAAATGCCTCCCAGAACCTTCATTCTTTGGAAGGGCTATGATTTACTTGCTTGTTACTCTCTGGGACCCTGTTCTGACTTCCTCTGGGTTTTAAAAATCATACACTCACCATGGATACCTTCATTCTTCCCCAGGGCCCCAGCCCCTGGTTGGGGCTTTTGTTTTTTCTGTGTTGTCTTCCCCCATTAGAATGTAAGCTGGTTGAGGGCAGGGACTATCTTTTTGCTTTTATCTGTATCCCCAGTGCTTGGTTTTTTGCTTGGCAGTAAATGCTTAATAAATGCTTCTTTTCTTCTTACCTTACTTGAAAAAAAATACCACAGGAAAGCAAAGAGTTAAACAAGAGATTCTAAACACTTGTTTGGCTGTTCATATGAATATGGTTTGTGCTAAATTTGAATTATTAGTAGATAATTTAGATTTTTTCTGGTATTTGTGGATTCATAAAAATAAAAACCAATCTACCTGCCATTTTGGAAACACTTTTCTGCATTGTTTTAATAGGAAAAAAACCCCCAACTAATTTGAGATGGTGGAGAAGTTAATTATATATTAGGAATGCTTAGAGCAGGTGTAAGGAATCACAAACATAAACACTATCCATATAAATATTTTATAAACACATTAGGGCACTCCATGTATTGTTGTTAAGGACATTCTTTTCTAAGGTTTTTTTTATTTAGATAGCATTACATAACACAGATAAAAATATTTCTCTTCATTTTGTTCACAAAGCAATAAAAATTATGTATTTCTTTTATAAATTTTATATTATTTCTTATAGAAAAGAGATATGGTTTAAATATCTTGTATAAATTTTTTTATAGAAATATGAGGGAAAAAGACAGTTTGACACAGGAATTTGAAAGCTGTCCTCGGAGTCAGGACACATTGAGATCACATCCTGCTTCAGTCTCATTTTGGCTACCAGTCACTTAACTTCCACATCCCCTTAGGAAATTTAAGTTTCATAGAAGGTGCCCATCTTTCATGATAGAGGAGCTTCCTCTTTGGCTGTTCTCTATACTGATAAAATCACAGATTTGTCCCTTTCCTCTCCCATAAAGCCATAGGAATAATCAGAACAATTCAGCATTCTTAGACCTACATATAATTTCATATTCATGGTATAGTACAAATTGTTTTATTAAGCACTTTACCGAGTGGAAAGATGTATAAACTAATATTTCTAATATCCCTCATGATAAATACGTCTACTGACTATAATGTTCAGCTGCGATGTCAGTGTACTTTGAAAGAGATCTCATAAAAAAATTATGCTTGAGCTTTGGCTGATAGCTTTACTGAAGCATTGTAAACCTAGAGGAAAAATACAATACTTTTCTGAAACTTTATATATAAAGGTAGAAAGGAAAAAAAAGACTTTAGAAGTTGCTGTAAAATGAGAACTTTTAAAAAATCAGGTTATGTTAGAATAAGTAGGAAATGACTAAACCAAACTAGGGTGATTGAAAAGTAGACTTACAGAAGTGGTGATAAAAATATAAATCTGAAATGGTTTTTGGAAACCTTGGTTAGAGATTGATACAATTTTTTTCTTATACCAAAATTGCAGTTGCTACTGGTTAAAAACACAAAGATGGGGGTGGGGAGGAAACATAGCTTGGGAATTTCTCAAGAAATGACAGATACTTCTATAATTCAGGGATTTGTGATTTTCTTAAAATGATTACTTCCAATTCTAATGAAGATTGTAGCCTTAGTGATAATGACTTAGTAGCTGGGCTTGGGGATTTGTCATGACCAAAAATTGATCACAATGCAATGATTCTAGATGTGTCTGATCAAATTTAGATAGGTTGGGCCTCATTACTGGGGCTGTATTTGAAAACTTTTCTGCTTGGTAGATACCCAATGCTTGGACCATACTAGCATAACCTTCAAGAACTCGGGGTAACATCCATGTCATTCTAAGGCATTATTGCAGGGCTTTAGTGGAAGTAAAATGTTGGTACTCAATAACTCAGTGTTCTTCTTTTGTCCAACATTGACTGCTTTCCTGGACCTGAAATTTTTTTCTTTTCCCTAAATAATGGAAATCCAGGTAAATTATATTTTCCCAAATACCAATGTTAGGTTTCCGGGGAGCAAATACTGTTTTGGAGTTTACCACTGAGGGGACCACAGGGTTACCTGTACCTTTGTTGATTGACCAGTGTGAGAGGATACCCTAGTCCCAGTCCTGTTTGGGGACTGGACTTGAAGGCCTCCTCACCATTACTTTAAACCTACTTTGCTAGAGTCTATAACTACTGTACCCTGACTCATGGAAGCAATGTTTTCCTTTAAAATGTCCTCCACTGATGCTGGACCAGGACTGAGGTGTATTTCCTTTTGCTGGACCAGTTTATTCCCAGAATCATAGTTTCAGACAGCAAATGTTCTGCCATCTCTTGGTACCTCATCTAGATGTATGCACAATATGCTAGAAATTTTCTATACATTATCCCCTATCAACATGAGATGAGACAAAAGACCTTGGACTGATTATGAATTTCTTGCAGGCCCCTGGGGAGCATACTGCCAGGCATTTGCAGATCTTTGAGATCTTGAGACTCACCCTCCATAGGGCACTTGATTTTGTGAGTCCTAGTCTAATGGCTCTCCATCATAGCCACATTAGAATCCTTCAGCTTCTTCTACTAATTCATATAATGCAAAATCACTAGCTAACTGGATGAAAATGTCCTTCTGTTTCTCCTCTCTTCTATTTCAACCCTATCCATCTTAGTTATACAGATGTATCTCTAGTTTTACCTTCCGTTTATATAGTGTTCTTTGATAATTCCCTTCTGTAACTTGAAAATTTCTCAGAATTTTAAACATCTTCCTACTAAACTCCTTCCATCTTACACACTCACAGAAAACCTGGCTATCTTCAGAAGATATAATATCCCTTGCCACCTTTTCCCTCATCCATTGGGCTACAAGGAGCAGTAGACACACTTCAGACTATCCCTTTGCTGCCATAACTCAGCGATTTTGTTTTGTTTTATTTTGTTCTTGGAGAGGGGAAGGCAGGGCAATTGGGGTTAAGTGACATGTCCAAAGGCATACTGCTAGTAAATGTGCCAAGTGTCGGAGGCCATATCTGAACTCAGGTTTTCCTGACTCCAGGGCCAGTGCTCTATTCACTGAGCCACCTACCTGCCCCTCAGTAGTTTCTTAGAGGGTCACTTGGTACATCTCTATAATTTTATCTGTATCCTGTTTGTAGTTATCTATGTGTTCTCAAAGGGATTTCTCCTCCTTTCTCAAGGAGTTCACCACCTCTTTCACAGTCATATTTTACACCTTAACCTTTGGTCATCATTGACTTCTCACTCATACACATGTCACATTTCCGATTAGTTGCCAAATCTTGCTATTACCTTCACACTATCTTTTGTATCTGCCCCCTTCTTTTCACTTGAATGGCTACCACCCTGTTTCAGGTTCTTATCACCTCACAATCTTAGACCACTGGAATAACAGCTTAAATCATGTATTTCCTCATTCTAATTCATCTTCCATATAGTTGTCAAAGTGACCTTCCTAAAGGACAGGTCTGACCATGCCACTCTTCCTACTCGATAAATTGCACTGGCTCCCTATCATGTTTATGAGCAAATTATAAATTCTCTTTGGCATTTCAAGCTCTTCTGGTCCTAGCTCCCTAGAATTATTACCCATTATTCTCCTTGACGTACTCTACAATCCAGACAAACTGACTTTCCTCATATGTAGTGCTCCATCTCTTTTCTTTACACCTTTGTTATATTTGCTGTCCCCTATGCCTTTAATGCTCTCCTTATTTACCTCTTTCTCTCAGAATTCTTGGTTTCCTTTGAGAATTAACTTAAATATGACCTATAAGAGATCCTTCCCAAACCTACGTTGCTAGTACGTCCCCCACACCAATTCCTGTGTTTGAGAGCAGGGAATATTTCATTTTTGTCTTTGCATCCTCATCATCAAAATTAGTGCTTAATAAATACTTATTGATTGACAACTTCAGTATACATGTTGCTGTCCCTTCAGATACCATAGCTATCATGAACTACATCTTTATTTCACTTTGGCTAATAATTTTACCATCACCTGTGTTTCATTTTCACAATCTAGAACTATGAAATTCTTCTATTTTATTATAACTCCATATTCTGACATCTCTTCTTGAACTTCATTTTGTGTTCTCATTGAAACTTTTAGTGACTCCATCCCTTCTTACTTTCCTAATTTAAGAGTCCTTTACTTTGGCATTACTTTTCAGTTTCTAAGTCTTGTTCTTATAGTTAATCAGTCTTCCTCTTCTTTATTGTTGAATACTGTGACCCATTTGTAATATAGCTGTTCGTGACCTGCCTAATCCCAACCTTGTGTTACTCCAATGTCCTCCTTCCATGCCTCCTACATATTTGTTGCTGAATGCTACTCTAGAAAGTCATCCAATTGTGCCGGCAACATGAATGACAGATGTGTTATTTTATCTGAAGTAGACTTTTAGGGCTTGCTTAATTGGCTCTCTATTGCATTTTCCAAAGTAGTTTTTCAGAATCTTCTCTTCCCTCCTCTTCCCTATCACCCTTCCCTACTCCTTCACAGATCAATGTGTGTCCTACTTTCTTAAAATAGAGAGACCACCTCTTTTTTTCCTCTTCTCCTATATCCCACACCTAAAATCTCTATGACATTATTTTCCATTCTCTCTGGCTTTGCTCTCTAGTCTCTGGCCTTTCTCCTAGCTTAGGCTAATCCACTTAACTGTACCCACCCCCCCCAATCTCTTCTCCTCCTGCCTTCTCCAGCAGTTTACCTCTTTTGATCATCTTTCTGACCTCTGTCTAATATTTAGTATCTCCTTATTTACTGATTCATTCCCTGGTGCTTACAAACATAAATCAGTCAATCAACAAGTATTTATTAAATGCCTGCTATTTGCCAGTCATCATGCTAGGCACTGAAAGTACAAAGAGTAACTAGACCCTCCCCCAGGAATTTGTATTCTCTTGGGTGAGACATCTACTTATATGTACTCTCTATACTCACTTGTATGAGTATATACAAAACACATACAAAATAATTTCATTATAATTTGAGGGGAAGGCACTAGTAGTTATACAATCTCAACTCGGCCCTCATTGCTTCTAGACAATCCTACCATATCTCCCTCATTAACTCGCTATCCTACTCTCCACAACAGCTCTTCAAAACCTTTTAATCCTTCTTCATATATTTCATTTCTTCCCTTACCCCCACTTCCTTAGATGAAAACCTTGCCTCATATTTTACAGAAAAAATTTAAACTGTTCACCAAGAACTTCCTCTTCTTCTCTTTTCCTTATTGCCTTTCACTCTGGTGCCTTTTGCCACTCTATTTTCCTGCACCCCTGTCTCACATGATGAAGTGTCATTATTCCTTACCAAGGTTAAAGTTTAAGTTATCCTATTCCATCCTGTTTCCTCCAAAAGTTTGCCTGCTATGTTATGACCACTCTTTAACTTATTTTGATTCTCTCCCTCTCTACTGATTTCTTTCCAACTGCCTACAAACATGTCCATGTCTCCCTTATCCTCAAAAACCCCTCACTTGATCTTCCATCTCTTGTAACTATTATCCTACATTTCTTCTGTCCTTTGTAGCTAAACTCCTCAAAAATTTCATCTATAAGAGGTGCCACTACTTTCTTCTCACTCTCTTCTTCACCCCTTACTATCTGACTTCTGACCTTATCATATTACTGAAACTACTCAGTTCAAAGTTACTAATCATGTCTTAGTTGACAAATTTAGTGACCTATTCTCAATCTTCATTCTACCTGATCTCTCTGTAGCCTTTGACAGTGTTGTTTATTCTCTCCTCCCTGATACTTTTTGCGTTCTAAGTTTTCAGGATACTACTCTCACTTCTGGATCTCCTCCACTCCTTCTCTGTCTCCTTTGTTGGATCCTCTTCCCAATAATACCCTTTTATTCTAGGTGTGCCTAAGGGTTCTTGCCTAGGCCTCCTTCTGTTTTCTCTCTATACTACTCTCATCAGCTCCCACAGATTTAATTACCATCTTTATGCTGATTATTCTTGAATTTATCTGTCCTGCCCAAAATTCTCTACTAACTTCCAATTTTGTGTCTCCAACAGCCTTTCACACATCTTAACCTGGATTTCCAGTAGACATCTTAAACTCAGCATTTCTAAAACTGATCTCATTATCTTTCCCCCAAAAACCCTTTCCTCCTCCTATCTTTCCTATTACAGTGGAAGGCAACACCATCCTCCCAGTCCTTCAGGTTTGCAACCTAGGAATTATTATGGATTTCTCACTATCTCTCACCTCCCATATCCAAGCTCCTGCCAAAGTCTATCAGTTTCACCTTTGAAATATCTTTGCAACATGACCCCTTCTCATCTTTGACACTGCTACCAGTCTAGCACAGATCCTCATCACCTCATGCCTGGATTATTGCAGTAGTTTACTGGTTGGTCTGCCTGCCTCAATTCTCTCTTCACTCCAATCCATCCTTCATTCATTCATTAAAGTGATTTTCCTAAAATGTAGGTTTGATCATGGCATTCTCCTATTCAATAAACTCCACTGACTCCCTATTGCTTCCTGTATTAAATACAAAATGCTCCATTTGGCATTCAGATACCTTCATTACCTAGTTCCCTCCTCATCTCTAGTCTTCCTATATCTTGCTCCCTGAGAGGTACCCTTTGATGATCCAATGACACTGACCTCCTGGCTATTCTATGAACAAAACACTCAATCTCTCTACTCTGGTCATTTTCTCTGGCCACCTCCCATGCCTGAAAGCTCTCTTTTCTCTGATTTGATTCTTAATTTCGTAGGTTTCCTTTAAGTCTCACCTAAAATCCCACCTTCCACAAGACTCCTTTTCTAACCCCTCTTAATTTTGCTTCCTTCCCTGTTATTTTTTTTCCCATTTGTCTTGTACATAGATTGCTTTGTATGTTTGTCTACACGTTGTCTCTCCCATTGGATTGTAAGATTTTTGAAGACAAGAACTATCTTTTGCTTCTTTTTGTATTTCTAGCATTTAACAGAGTACCTGGCCCATAGTAGGCACTAAATAAATGTTGACTGATTGGTAGTAGCCATCTATGAATTAGGAAAGGGATCATCTAAGAGCAGTTCTCAACCTGTGGGTTATGTTCAATTTATAACAATGAAAATACATCCTGCATATCGGATAGATTCATAACAGTAGCAAAATTACAGTTATGAAGTAGCAACAAAAATAATGTTATGATTGGGGGGTACACCACAACATGAAGAACTGTATTAAAGGGCTGTGGCATTAGGAAGGTTGAGAACCACTGTAAGATGGTAGCAACTGACTTGAACTTTAGAAACAAATGCTTCAAAGAATCAGAAGTGAGAAGGAAGGGCATTGCAGGCATGTGGAACAAAATGTGCAGAGAGGCATGGAATTAGGAGATGGAATGTCATGTATGAGGAAGGGAAAACTAGACCTTTGAGTATGGGAAAGGTTTTATTGTTTTTGACCAATCCTATGATTTCCCAGCTGTACAGAATTCCTGGTAATGAAACTACATCAACCAATATAGACCAGCACTAGTGCATTAGTTTATGATCTCTAGGAACATCAAGAGATGCCCATGGTCCCATGACCTGAAATAATAGATAAGATCTGAACCCAGGACTTCCCGATTTTGAGACCAGCTCTCTATCAACTACACTATGTTATCTCTCTTAAAGAGGAGTAATATGTTCCTGAAGACAAGGACTTTTTCATTTTTTCTTTATATGAGGCAGCTTGGTGATGCAAGGGATAGAGTGTTGGACCTCATATCAGGAGGACCTGAGTTTCATACCTGCCTCAGATATTTTTCTAGTTCTATGATTTTGGGCCAGTCACACTTAACCTCTTTCAGTCTGAGTTTCCTCATCTGCAAAATGCTACTAATAATAGTATATACTTCACAGAGTTGTTATGAGAATCAAATGAGAAAACATAATTAGAGTGCTTTGGCTATATGATGGTAGTTAGGATTATTAGCCCTAGTCTCTGGCAAATTATAGTGAATCAGGTGTTTGACTTGAAATTAGGAAGATCTTCATTCAAATCTCACCCCCGGTACTTAACTAAACTTTGTAACTCTTGATAAGTCATTTACCTTTCTGAATCTTATTTTCCTCACTTGTAGAATCCTCATAATATTAATACCAACTCCATATGGTTGTCATGAGGATTAAAAGAGATAATGGAGGTTAAGTAGTTTATATGCCTTAAAGTGGTATGTTAATATGAAATTATTAAATTGAAACTTTTGGGACAGAAAACACTAATTCTTCATTAGAAGTAACCGCTTTCAAAGTATTTCACATACAACTGAAAGAGTCAAGTGCTCTGGTCTGACTTACTTTTTTAATTAAGCAAAATACTGGAATGATATAATGTACATTTGGTACTACATAATATTTTTTCTAGTATAGTTAGAACCTATTACTTTATGAATATTACTGTTTATATTTCTTTTCACTGAAACTCCTGTATTGGTTTAGGAGAAGGAAAGAAGTAAAGCATGAGTTCAAGATTTTTATTAAAAAAATTCATTTTAGTGTTGCAACAGAATTTTTTGTGCTTTAGGATCTTGAATGCTTTTTTTTTTGGGTAGTCAAGGAGAAACATTAGTAAGAGTGTTTTTTAGCAGTCTACTTAGATCACTGTGAAAAAACTAATGAATTAAATTTTGATATTCATTAAATAATTTTCATATTCTTGCAGATCTTTCTATAAGTTCCAGTCAGACATTTTGAATTTAAGAATATTCACCTCTTTTAACTAATTTTATCTATTTTAGAAGAGCACTATTAAAATACGTATCACTGTTTTGATGAAAATTCATATTTTTCTGGTTATTATTTTTTAGTTACAATTAAAATTTTATATATATATATCTTACTATATCCCCACTATGCAATAAAATAGTGTCAGTTGAAAAGGTCTAAACCAGTAAATTCATTGTTATAGAATGTTCTCAACCGAAGCAGATTGGTACCTTCCCAGCAATTTATAGTCTTAGGGAGCTGCCTTGAGTTTTAGAGGTACAGCGACTTGCTTATCCTCACACAGCCCTTATGTGTCAGCAGTAGTGTTTGAACTCAGATCTTCCTGGTTTCAAGACCAGATCTCTATCCACTCCTCTTAGAATTCAGATAAGGAAGGAAAATGCAAATTTTATATGTAACTTACCTATTGGAGTTCAGTCAAAAAAGGTTTACACATCAAGTAAAAGGCGACAGAGTGGGGTGGGATAGGGTGAATTCTTTCTTCATATCAGATAGTTTGCCAGCATTCCCTAGGGTCTTTTTTTTTTTTTTGTCCTTTAGTTTCATCCCTTTATTTTTTTTTTAAATTTTATTATAGTTTGCATCATTCATTTCCACAAGATTTTGAGTTACATATTTTCTCCCCCTCTT